>VZSF01004282.1:596317-916446 GCA_013398295.1 Chionis minor
AGGGAGAAGGGAGGGGTGTGAAAGTGGGGATTAGTTGATGAAAAAATGTCAAGCTGCCTGCAGTGGAGGCAAGAAGGGGTCGAGGGTAATAAAGCCAATTAGTGGAGCAGAGGATAAGAAGCCATATTTGAAATAAAGGAGTGATAATTTTAAGCAGCAAGGGAGAGATTAGAATACAGAAGTGCTAATGGTATGCAGTTTGGGAAGGATATGGTAAAGTACTGGCTTGTGAAAGACAAGACAAAACCAAATACAAACCGTAACATTTCTCCTAGATGCTTAAAATAATGCTCCTTTATTTCTGTACTAGCCACCATGCTGAATGATGCACAGACTATACAGATCGCCTGATTTCCTTGCTTCCTTCGCTTGCAGTAGGAGTCTTGCACATATGAATGTGTCTTGCTCATTTCCAAGCAACTTCTTTCCTTTGTCTTTTATAATAAACTGATTTACTAGAATTCCTCTTGAGTAATCTCCTTCTATTTTGCATGGTCTTACGAATATTCAGTGCCAAGTATTACTTTAAAATAACCCTATTTTCTATTTTAATGTATATCTTATAATTACACATTTTATTTTGTAGGATATTTGCTGGTACATTACTAATTTGTTTCTACATTTTACACAGCTTGCTACTTGACAATAATTGTGCAGAAAGGGCACAATGCAAAATTTAAGCTTAATTTAGATCCTGCTTATACTACTTTTTTTTTTTTTTAAATACTTCAGTTACCGAACACACTGGGTTTGCCTTTCAGCTGTGTTAATGGTCTTAGAATAGAGTAGAAAAGAACAGAATATATGCAAAACAACCTTGTCCCCACTGCTTTCTAACGTAACTTTCACTCCCCATACTGTTAGTTTACATCAGGGGCACACCTGTAACATAAATTTATAGCATTTAAATACCTAACAACATTTTTGTAGTTACTGGTCTTTACTCACACATTTTGAACAATACATTTGGAACTTCAATAAATTTGCGTCCCGTTTTATTGTACCCCTACTCAGATATAACTAGCTTGAATGCAAACAATCAAGCATTCAAAGCACATGGTATTTGTCAGTGGATACACACCAAGGCTGAATTCTATGTTCCTAAAATTAAAACTCAGATTGACTAGAGCGGGATCAGCATTCATCCCATGAATCCAACATCTGGAACAACTAGAGAAGCAAGCATAAAATTCCTGTGTCAGAGCCATTCTTTGCCAGGAAAAATTCTGAAAGATTATCTCGAATTGAAATAATGTAAGAGATGTTTTTAACAAACTGATTAGTTGGGTAGTAAAGAATCACCATGAGTCAGAGTTAATCACCTATAGTTTTAAAAGAATTCCCACATAAAATTGCTTGTCTATTAACTGTATTATGTAAATGACCATTTAAATCTGCTTTCATACAAGGAAAAGAGAGATGGCAATATAATAGCAATTCATTAAAATGTCTCCAGAGGTGATCTGGGAACTAAAGGCTAGAAAGTCTGACTTCTTTTTCAAACAAACTATTACAAATTAAAATGATGAATATGTTAATAAACACATACAGCACCAAAAAGCAGAGCTTTTGTAAAGAGAGTCAATGTTCCACAAATCTGTTTGAGGTTTCTGAGACATACGATATGAGTGATCTCTTGGATATATCAATTCTTCACCAAAGGATTTAAAAAGCAAACAGCAAAAATTGAGGGATGAAATAGAAGGTACTTTTAGCAATTCATTGATGATTAAAAGACAGTAAACAAAATTCCAAATAAAGAGGCTATCTAATCTTAAATAAACCTAATCTTAAAAATGGGGGAAATATTGAGGTGAAAAAGCAATGGGATGACCCAACATTATTCTCCATACCGTAACTTCTGCTGACTACAAATAGTTATAGAAAGAGTTACAAATTCACAAATTTACAAATTTATAATTTATAAATATAAATTACAAAATAATTTAGACTGGAAGGTCATCTGTTTCCACTTAAAGCAGCACCATTTTGAAGTCAGATCAGGTTGGTCATAGCTGATGACAGTTAAAAAACTTCTCTGCAACCTGTTCCAGGCATTTGATCACCCTTGATGGAACAAAACAAAATTTTTCACAGTCTAGCTGGGATTTCCCTTTTCACAGCTCTGATCTTTTCACCGTTTACGTCTGAGAAGAGTCTAGCTCTCTCTATACTGCAATGCCCCATTGGTAGTTCAAGCCAGTGGTAAGGTTCTCCCCGGGTCAAATTTCCTTAAGGCAAAATAAACTCACCTGTCTCAGCTGCTCCTTCTACGTCATGCATCCTTTAGTGGAGCATAAAATTGGGTACAGTACTCCAGTAGCAACAAAAGTGCTGAACAGAAAGAGAAAAAAATACTTCCCCTCTGGCCTATGCAGTTGGCTTTCATTGCTGCAAGGGTACCATGCTCACTCATATTCAATTTGCCCACCTGGACCCCCAGGCTCTTTCCTACAAAGTTTCTTTTCAGCCAGTCAGTACTGAGCCAATTCACAACAGAGTGACCAACGGATAAAACAGTGGATGGATTTCAAAGCAGTGGATATGAAGAACATAGCTGATAAACTCAAAATATTTTTAAATAGGCTGTGGTGGATTTTAAACTTTCTTGGCTGCCACTCAAGAAAAATTTTGAAGACACTGCAGATAACTCATAGCCTCACAGAGCTGTTTAGGTTCTCTTCTTGAGGCTAAACAACCCCAGCTCCTTTAGTCTTTTTAAATGGCATGAAAGGTGCTCCAGTCCCTTAACTCCTTTAGTCTTTTTAAATGGCATGAAAGGTGCTCCAGTCCCTTAACTGGACCCAGCACTCTAGACACATCTCACCAGCAAGGATCACCTCCCCCAGACTTCTGGCAATGCTCTGCCTAATGCAGCCCAGGATGTTGTTGGCTGCCTTTGCCAGGATAATGCATTTCTTGTTCAAGGTCAGTTTGCTGTCCACCAAGATCCCAACATCTTTCTCTGCTGAGCTGCTTTCCAGCTGGTCAGCCACTAGTGTATACTGGTGCCTAGGGTTATTGTTTCCCAGGGGCAGGATTTGGCATTTCCCTTCGTCAAACATCATGAGATTCATCTCAGTCACATTTCTTCAGCCTGTCCAGGTCGCTCTGAATGGCAGCACACCTCTCAGTTTTGAATCATCTGCAAAACTTGCTGAGGATACACTCTGTCCGATCATCCAGGTCATTAATGAAAGTCTTCAACAGTAGTGGCCCCACTGCCAACCCTTGATGAACACCAGTAGGTACCTCACTACCAAGTTGCTTCCAGAAGACTTTCTGCCACTGATCACATTCCTCTGCACCTGTACACTAATCTAACCCATACCTTTTCTGCTTGTCCATATGGAGATAATATCAAAAACCTCACTAAAGATAAACATCAATTGTTCTCCCCTCATCCACCAAGCTAGTCAGGCAGTTCAATTCCATGAACTGATCATCAGTGGTCATAGAGAGTGTAGAGAAACAAAATAAAGAAATTTACAGTAAAACAGAAAACCCCACTGTGCACTATTCAAGACATACATCTACTTCATCGATACATCATGTAACTCTGATCTCTCTATTTTCAGAAGAAAATAAAAATAGCACTAGAAAAGTAGAAAAAGGCAAGAACAGTCACAGGCATGGTAGTGCTTTCAGATGAGAAAAAACTTAGCAGATTAGGACCTGATATAGAGGGCATGACTGAGTGGCAATACAATAGAAATTCAAAGTCATAAACAGAGGGGGAAAAAGAGGAGGTTGGAGTAAGTCATGTCTATGACTAAAACTATCAACACAGTGACATCATCAAACAATAGACTTAAAAAAAAAAAGTAGCAGTAGAAATAGTACTGCTTTGTACAATGCAACAATATGCTGTGGAGCTGCAGCTTTTCTTCTAAATCTCTAGAGGCCAAAAGTGTAAATGGCTTCTGAGAAGGATGAGACTAGTTGATGGAGAATAGGTACATTGGCAGTTATTAAAGACAGCAATCCAGCTGCAACGTCTCCCTCATGCAAGCCCTAAAGCACTGTTTGCTGGAAATGGTAGTCAGAGAAATTCTGTATGTTCTTGTTGTCTTTTTTAAGTATCCACTACCCGTCAGACAATACACTAGTCTAGTTATACCATTGGTATGACATACTTCAACCATTCTTATGATTATTCCATGTTAAGTAGACCTATGAATTACAGAAATAATAAAAGTTACAGTACTCCAACTCTGTTTTTATGACTATAACTACTTGGTAAGGCTCTTTTTACGGCTGCTCCTTCAAATAAAATTGCCTGCCTTCACACAACGTGCCTAAAAGTATAGTCTTAAACCACTATCATGCATGCCAGGTACTCTGACAGTAGGTCCTTTGGAGGCTTGGTATAGACTATCAGTGGATAACTGAAAAGGATAAGGGATTTTCATAGTACTGGACCTTTCACAGTCATGGATCTGTGCCAAATAGCACGGGATTCTAGAGCAGAAGAAGAAAAAACAGATTCTATGGATATTTCTGTCTGTAGCTAAAGCACTCTCTAATCTCCTTTCACTCACCCCTTTACTTTCAGCTACTTAGTCAATGACCTGGCTTTAGAATTGTTAAAATTTTGTTTTTCTTTGGACTCATGGACTGGGTTCAGATGTCGAAGCACCCCAAGCATGTTCCATATCCATATCTTGCCTGTTCTGATAATAATCCGTATTTGGTGACTATGAAATCAAGGGTAGAGAAACTAAGGGAAATGCAGTGTATAAATGACAGAGCATTTTCCCACTCATTCCAGGGGAATTCAGTTCCATACAGTTTAAACTCACACCTGAAATAACATTTGACAAATAATAAAAATAAAATAAACAAACAAACAAACAAACCCTCACAAACCCCTGGAATGATTTGGCTGAGATGTTCTTAACAGAATATTTGTTCCAGGATGCTAATATTAAGGGGGGGGGAAAATCTGGATATGTAATAACTAAAAAAAATAAAATCATGAGATGTACAAGGACAACACCTTAGTATAAATTCTAAGAATTTGATGTCATATAGATTTCTACTGACATAAAGAATAATTACGGATTTTTCCTTCCTCATATAAAATTGATTTATAATCCAAGATCCACATTTCATAGTTTGGCAGCTGGAAGATAGTTCATGGAAAAAAATCATGGGGGGGAAAAAAAAAAATCCCAACTTCTTTGGGATTTTTTCCAGGGCACCTTATTCTTGTTGACAAGCAGACTCCAGGTATGTGAAACTGACTCCTCCTGATTTTCAGGGGGATTTGCAGTACCTTTCTCAACCAGGTTTCCTTCAGGGATTACTCTGCCATACAGATTCTTTACTGTCTCCTAGGTGCAGTTCATGGTCTATCTACATAGCCTCTTCCTCCCTTATTATGCAAACTAGCTTTCTTATTTTCCCTCTCCTTATCACTTTATCTTCTATTTAAGGCTAAAGAATTTCACCAGCTTTCTGACTTCCTGCTAATTATTCTCTTATACTCTTTCACATGAATTGAAGAGAATGTGGTCTAGGAATCAGCCAGCATGACGACCCCCTAGCTTCACTAAATAGACAACTCTAAGTCTTATATTATGATGCCAAAATTTACTGAATGTATGTCAAGAGCTATAGATAAAATTGATGTATTAAACTGGTCAATGGAATTGCACCATGAAAAAAATTGTCTTTGGAATGTCTGGTGGGAACCTCCCACTAGAAGCGTTAAGCGCACACACACAAAAAAAGAGTTTTAAAATACTATTGCCCTTTTCTCTCCATCTGTAAAGTAAGCTGGTTCAGTTACTGATGTGTGTGATTCCTCTCAAGGAAGTTATACTACTCAAACACTATAAAACTCCTTTGTGCCGCATTTACTTATACTGTAATTTTTACACAAAGAATTTCTTGCACCCTTTCAAAGTATATTTTTTAACCGTAGACCTTCTTTTTATTCATTAACTTTTATTTTATAGTATGCTGCAACTTTGGAGTTGAAAAACTGATTTAATATTTTTCAGCCCATGTTTTCCTTCAGCTTGGAAACCTAACAAAGAGGCCACTTTTTACATGTTTCCGATCCTTTCATACATAAATAGTTGCTCTTCCCTATTGCCTCTTAGAAACTCAAATGTGAGTAGACACCAGTAGCTTAGGTATCATAGAAATTTTATGAGGATTCCGAGCGTAACCTCTATAATACCAGTTAGAGCTTATTGTTTGTACTACATACAGCACGTGTACATCAAGTCATTTTTCATACAGGTTTCATTTTTAAGATCCTTGCTATATGTGTTACCACAACTTCTTAAAATTCCAGTAAGTGACTAGTGAAACATTGTCTTCTGTGTCTGTGATGATAACAAGGAGAGAAGAGGTGGCAGCTCTTTTTTCACACATAGGACAACTGGGCTTCTTGTACCTAAATCCCCAGCAGAGTTTCCCACATCTTAAGAAATTACACTTTCCTTGTCAAACTAGTCAGAAGGATTTCATGCAAGTATGAGATCATTATTTCAGCATCTCTCATCCTGCAAAGGAATCTTTTTACTGCCTGCATCTAGGCATTCAGTCTATGGATTAGTTAGACGAAAGCACTCAGCTCTTTACTTTGCAGAACATGCTGCTCTCTCTTGTTAGCGCACAAAAAAATAGGGCTAGAAAAGCATCTGGGTCAACAAATCTGGTCACTCAACATAAAAAATAACCTGCCCTACACATCCTATTCATAAATATATCAAGTTCCATACTAGAACTATTTATTTCTCTTATTCCTATAGCCAGTAATTCCTGAACTGGTGCTCCAGAACTGTACATCTAAAAATCACTGACCTAATAATTTCCATCCTAAATTTATTCAAAAATAGAAAAACACATCTTCTAAATTTTAAAACTCAACTTTTATTACCAAGTTTACAAGGCTAACTGGTTATGTGAGCACACACTATATATTTATAGCCATACCTTACAATGCAAGAAAATTAAAAGGGAATGAGGCTGTAAATGAAAAGGCTGTTATAGATGGATGTCTTCTAAGTGATATATGTGATAGAAGTGATTAGCATTAACTGATCTTCTTGAAGAATGTACAAGTATAATTCATTATAATGGCTTAGAAGTGCAATTAGTGAACTATAGTGTAAATGACACTGCTGTTCATAGACCTACCCATAAGAGTAATTATATTTTGAAAACTACTTAGTGAAAAATTGATTGAATGGGTCCTATGGGCATAGGTAATTGAGACAAAAATATGTAAACAAATGCCCATTAATAAGTTTTACAGCAAATTTATATATTTACATATTTAGCTAGTCTGAAAATATACATCAAGAATGAGAGTTTTCTGCTGTTTCATTTTGAAGGCACATGTAAATGAAAATAATATTTTATGCCTTTGCAAACAATACTAGTGATTATTCTTACACTGCATAGAAAGATTCATTGTCATTTTCCCCCTCACTGTGGCCTGATACTTCAAAAAGAGGAAAGGAAAAAAACCCCACAAACAATCTCAACTATCCTCAATCCTTTAACTTCAGGAAGCTTCTAGATGTGTAGCTTTGGTGTGGCACATGCTAGATCAGCCTGCTTGGTGGTGGTTGTAGGGATTCCTGGGGCAACAGGAGCTGTATTTTTTGTATGATAGTAACATAAACTATGAAAAAAAATGTATTTTGCAAAATAGTAAGTTTTGACAGTATTTCATTTAATATGTATGTTCATTTGAGAATCTACTGACCTTATTGGCCTAATTCCGTTTCATTAATAAATACTAATTTCTTGTTTGTTTTGAGATGTCCAAAGCTTTTATTTGATGCTGATTTTTTGCTCAAAGGCTGTGTTTTTCCTGAAAACCTTAGTGACTTAACATGCATATATTTGGTTATTCTAAAAATAAAGTTTTAATTGATTTTGCAATCATAGCAAATACTGTATGGTGTACTTTTTCCCATAAAACTTGTTTATCTGGTTATTAGATAAGAGGAGTTTTCAGCTACAACTTAACTTATTTGATGACTTAACAGAGGAAACAAGGGCTATCACTTAAATGTGTAACTGCAAGGGTTAATTCTGAGAACGAAGTTGATGTGGAAAGAGATGAGACTGATCAAGACAAAAATTAATGCTGGATAGCAGCAGCAAAATATTTCAGTTCTAGGCCCACAGGAGTCCCAGTGCAAATTGTTCCTGTGAATCTAAACCCTTCATCAATCAGATGTAAATTACAGCATGCATGACTGGCTGCCTTTTCCATTCTAGAGTTCCCCACAGAGAACAAGAGAGTTAACTGCTACAGAGGCTCAACTAAACTGTGGTCTCTTTTTTGCTCTCTTGAGGATATATACCAACACATCAGAAGAGACAGCATTCACTTGTATTCCCCATCAGGAGATCTTACAAAATCATAGACAATGAGTCAAGCCAGCATCTTCTAGAAAAAAAAAAAAAATGGTAAAGGGAAACGGGAAGGGGACTATGTGGGAGACATATACTGACACAACAGTAAAAGCTTTCCTACTAAAAATATTTTTCTAACTACATGTCCAAGCTTTCCTTGAACAGCTGGCTCCGAGAAATTGAACACAAGAGACCGGATACTCACAGAAGGAAAAATTCTTAATGAAGAATAGGAGCATAAGCCTTATTCCCAGTATTCAGGTGAAAGTGGCTGTCATAGATTTACATAAGTAACAGGAGGGACAAACCAGATTTTAAGCCAAAATTTAAAAATAGAGTTGTTGAAACACCTAATGGGGGATACCTTAGCTACCATGCAGGACAACACTGCCATTAATTGAATTTCAGACACAGAGAGGAAAGCTGAAATTCTTGCTGTGCTTGCAATCTTCACTCACCTAATTACAGGCAGTTAATGTATAAACAGACACTATGATCTGTAAAAGCAAACCACAAATGTCAAGCTTTGTGAAGTAAAATCAGAAGACAACTAGAATATTTGAGAAAAGGTGCGTCTTAATGTAGTATTTCTCAAACTTTCTAGAAAATCATGACCTCCTTTTTCTCTCACCAGTCTTCACGAAACTTTCTGAGTCAGCAGCAACTCAATTTCTGCAGAGCAAAGGCTGCTAACGACTAGCTGAAAGTATTTACATTAACTTACCCGTCATAGAGCACTAAAGCTGCTGCTTAATTATAGGTAGTTAGCAGTTAGATAGCTGAGGTAAACAGTTGCACCTTGTAATTATCTCACCTATTATCACCTTCTCACTCCCAATATGAATGCCTCTGCGACCTATTTAGGAACTGTCATCTACTATTGGTTTAATAGGTACATATCGGATGTGGAAGACAGGTCAATTTAATGCTCCCACCCTACAAGTCATCCGAGCTTTCCACGTGTTTATTTCCTTCTCCAGTCTTTGTTGGTCTTGTCTATTTATATAGCAAACTCTCACAGAAAGGAATTCTTGCATATCTTCCTATGACATGAGACTAGAGTCAATGTTTCTCAAAACACATCATTACTACTAACAGGTTCTCATTATGATATTTCATAGAGCTTTAGTTCTGTTATTTTATATAGGGAAAACAAAATTATTTTTTTTTCCAAAGTTTTAGACAGGTAGAAAACATTCTGTTTATTTCCATACCTTTGCCCTCCTAAATTCTACTCATACTTACTAAAGTATAACATTGCTACCTGGGAACAAGATTGGGAGCTACAATTCTAATCGTTAGGGTCTTTAGATGAAAGGTCTAAAGATTATGTAGTCTCCGGTTTTTAGAGAAGACTTATGCTGAGCCACCAAGAAATGTAATTGCAAAAACTGAAGACACTTTAAGTTTTTGGAGTAAGGAACAAAAACAGGTGCCCAGAATTTGCCTCTGTAATTATTTCTGAATGCTACAGACCTTTATCTTTGCCTGGCAGCTAAGAGCCTGTGTGATATGCAGTGGTTACTGAAGCCCAGTTTCTAGTGGGCCAACATCTACCTTATTAAACTTCTATCCCAATTAATGTCATTACTGGAAGGACTCTGCCAGAAGACCATTACCTGAAAAAGGAAGAATACCTGAAAGACATTGGCAATGCAAAGCTGAAAAGCTTTAGCTGTTGCTTTCTTGATTGCCCCCTCCCTGGTCAAGTCCATGAGCTTTCACCTACTGAATCCAGAGCACTAGTTATTTTTCCTATTTTCCTGAATAAATCCCTGTCTTTTTCTTTGTATATTCGACCTTTGCATCTCTTTCTATCTTTTTCGTTTCAAAATATTAATTGCTTCCGAAGCCTGTGATTCTTCCTTCATTTGAGGTGATAAGAGCTATCTTTCTGCTGGGATAAGCAGCCTTGCCAGCGTTCAAATAGGTGGCACCTTCTTTTATTTTTTTTTAATTTTTTTTAATTACCTTAGAGGACTCCATATTTCTTAGCCATTTTCTACACCTCTGGGACTTCTACTTCCCTGTTTATTCACTTTTGATTTGCAAATTTAGTTAAGTTCTAAATCTGTGACCCCACAGAAGAAAAAGGGATGAAGCTTTCTGTTGCTTTAATGTTTTCTACTGAACTTAATTTTTAAACAAGTTGATTCTTTTAAAGAAGGTTTCAATAATAAAATAATGGCATTCTTATTCCTTATAGAAATCAATGAATTAAAAAGGCTGAATGTAACTGTGTGAAGCATCTACTGATTGAAACTGCTTTGATCCAAATCCTAAAACTTAAGGTCTTATGTAAGGGCTTTAAAATAGGACCTTTCTGCAGAACGAAAAAAAAAACAAAAACAAAAACCTCAAATAAAAACATCCCTCCCCAAAACACCCCCAAACTTTTAAATCAATATAAATTCATTAGGCCTCTGGAAAAGGATCTCAACAATTGAAAAAGAATAAAAAGTTTAATTTTTAGTAATTTTACCTATATATTATCACTGTTCTCCCTTTTTGCTGACATTCCAGAGGCTTGGTTCTGCCAGGAATTTTGACAAAGTGCTATTTATCAGTGCTATGATAAAGTGTCTCCTCTTGCCTAGCTACCGAGAGCAAAGCATCTTCTTGCTCTCCACCAAAATCCAGCCACAGAGTCGTTGCAAGCTGTCTTGTGTTCCAGATACCCCTTTTCAGCCTTTGCATTCTTTTAGCTGTCAGTCTAGATCCACACTGTCTCTTGAGTAATAACAACAGCAGCAGCTCATGAGGTTCAAGCATATATGCCCCCCCCTTTGCTGTCCTTTGCTAGCTCTACAGCCACTTCACTCTAATTTTCCATGTAAAATAAATATAATAAAATAAAAAAAATTAAATAAGAATTCAAATACCTAGATAAATCACCTACAGAATATAACAATAATAAAAGTAAATATTTTCAATCAAATTGAGTATTTTATATTGTCCTTATCAGATGTAATATCATCCTGTGATGTCAAAAGGATCTTTAAAGAGCAAAAAGAAGCTGTAAAAGAGAATTTCTCTTTTCCTTAATTTATCCTAAAATACTCTCATCAAAGATTCTGTATGAAGGCTCATACAGAACATGTAGGAATAGTTTACTGAGTTCAGAAAATGACTGTTACTCAGCTTTCCAATCATTTGGGATAAATATGCTTGTATTTATATAGATATTTTGTTACTTTTTGCCATACTCCAATTAAATTCCTCCCAAATTTCATTAAGATCATAATGAAATCTCTTTTTTACTTACTGTGTTTCATACATTTTCAAAACCAGATCTATTACTCCCTACTTTCAAAACAACCTTTTTAATGATACTTTTGTGTTTGGGTACTGAAGAGGATGGAAGTTACTAATTCCTTTAACAACTTAGACTAAGAGATACTGTCTTTATATTTGCCTCAACACCAGGAAAACTGTTATCTGTATGCCATGCTCATTTAGCTTACAAAATTGTCATCAAATTTATGTACAACAGAAGTGGATACTCCCGTTTTTTTAAATAATGCATCCTTTAAGAAAGGAAAGCACAAAACTCAACTCAAGGAAAATCTAATGGAAAACTATGCAGCCTTTGAGCTCTGAGGTTTAAACATCTCTGTCTTTTCGTCTAAGCTTAGGAAATCAACAAGTTACTTCTAATTGTTCAATTGTTGTATACATGTCATGCTGACCCTGTCCAGGAAAACCTTTGTATCAGAATCAATCTTGAGGCAATCATGCTAATGTATTACAAAACCAGCATCTTCCATATGCAATAACAGAGGGTTTTTTTCCTTTCAGCAGATTTGAAAATAGCTGGTAAATGACTACCCGTTTTGCAAGGGTTGCTAACATTTTCAGTTTTAAATAGAATACATGAATGAGGCTAGAAACGCAAAGAACATACAGCAAGTGACAATGCACTGAAATAAGAGATCTTTAGATGAACTGCTTAATCATTGATGGTCCTATATACTTGTTCCCCCTCTCTGCCCCCTCCCTGGACAAAGTGTATTTCCCCAGAAAACTAGCAGAATGACCACAATGAAGGCACAGTACTGCATCAATACCTCTGATTTGAGAACCATAATTTCTACACTTGCAGATTTCACTCAAAAAAACCTAGTTGCAACTTTTCAGAAGTTATCCAAACTCCAGAGTTTTTATCAACAGTTCGAGAAAACGGGTTACTATTGAAGTTCACTGTTACTATATCTTTTTGATGATGCTCAAATGTTTCAGCAAACTTTTTCTTTGCCAGGTCTTGACAAAGTAGTCAACTATATGACATGGTTTCATAAAGATAACTTCTGAATGGATTTGAATAACATCTCCTTATGAGAAAGAGCATCCACTACATTAGACAGAAAATCAGCCACAAGATCTGCCCTGCGATGCATGCAATCTAAACATGTTTCCATTAAGGGGAGAGGCTTTGTTACTTTTTTTTTATTAGTACCTGGTTTGACATGACTCAGTTTCAAAGAATTTTGAAACTGTTTACTTTAAAGTTCATTGTTACAATATTTGCCTCTTAAAATTTCAACATTCTTGCAATTACCACCTTTATTCATACATTTTACCACAGACTATATCTTGCAAAATCCTACTAATGGCTTCCATTTACAATCCATTCTGAAAATGAATATTGCATTTTTGAAAGCCACTCCGTTATGATTAAGTCATGTTTGCTCTTGGTTTAATGGCATATTGCTCAGGATACCTCCACAACTAAAGATACTAGAAACTACAAAAAATTACATGAAAAATTCAAATTAATCACACTGCGATTTTTTCCTTATTAAATTTATTAAAATTATGCTTATTTCTATTACAGAACAACATAAGAAATCACAGATGTATTCATAAGTGAGACTTACAATCTGAATAAAAACTTTGTGCACAATTATCACAAACTACCACAAGTTGTCACACAAACACACCCTCCTCTCTCACCTGTCTCCCACTCCACCCCTGCCCTGAGAGAAGCATCAATCCTAAAGCAAGTCCCTACAGCGAATATAGACCTGAAGTTGCTCACGTACACTTCACTCAAGAAGCTGGAGGTAAGCCAGCTCCAGTCTGGAAGCAATCTAAGCACGTTCATACAGTGTTGCATGCAGATTTATAAGCCCTGCCTCTCAATGTTGGTGTTCCCCATGATGTTCACTAGAGGCTTTGCTACTGCTATTTATTTTATTGGAAGGCACTCAGATGCAATGGTGATGAGCCACAGTACAAAACCCTGCGAGAGAGAGTGAGAGAGTGTGAGACAGAGATGAGAATGAGAATAAAGACATTTTTATTACTTTCGTCTTAGTTTGAAATTCATAATCCTGAAATTCTCTGAACAATGGACTTAAACTACAGTCAGCAATTCAAGAGGAACAGATTCCTCACATTAGCCTCTTGGTGTGTGGTGCCAAAAGGTCAAAAACATTGAATATGATTTAAATGTGTAAGTTGAGATTCCGTACAGAAACCACACATTTTGAAGTGGTGTGAGAAATGACCACAAGCCCTTTTAACACTAGTTTCTGTCACAAAGCAAATCTTCTCTAACACCAATCTCCTGATTATATTTTGCTATTCCACTAGTTAAAAATGTAAGGGCGGAAACTGCATTCTTACAGCCGGAATATTCTGTCTTCTGCTCTCAAGGGACCTTTACATATTAGGCTTTGGACACGTAATTTTGTTCCCTTATTTTGGGATGCTACAAAATTGAGAAATAAATCATAACATTATTTATATTATTGTAGCAAATGCTTTCTTAATCTATTTCTTTCAAACATATATATAAAGAATATACACCACATTTACATTCTGTTTCTGTATGTGCATAAAATTGCCACAAATAAAACGAGAGTCACAGTTTATCCTTCGTATCTGATAAGAAAAGTTTTAAGCCTTTTTATGGAGTGATAAAATAGAACACAAATTTTATAATTTATGGTTCACAGGATGCAACGATTGATATTATATAGAAATTTAATCAGTCTTGCAGAGCTCACAGACATATCACAGTAGGAGGTTCTTTTGACATTTCATGGAGAGCTAGGCAAGATGAGGTACAATATGTGTGCATATTTCAGTACGTTACTTATTTTCTTAAGCTTTCATCCTTTCTGGAGTTGTTGTCATCTTGAAGGAATCACTCCTTTAAAAAGTTCTAAATACATGAAAGACTGAAGCTTCAACTTTTGTTTGAAACAAAACAGAGCTAGAAATACCTGCAGAGGTAGCCAAATTTTTGCCCGATATGGACTTCACAAAACTGAGACACAGCTTTAACACTTTTTCTGTACCTCTTGAAACCTGTCAGGTATAAAGCACCTAGCTGTAGTCACATAATCTAGCTACAACCCCAACATCATGTAGAGTTATGATTGGGAACATTTTGCCGCAAAGTCTATCAAGTGTAGGACGAAAAAGTCAGCTCAAAGCCATGGATTCTTACTTACCCACCCACAGCTACTCCATTTCTAAATTCCCAGCACCTAAGAACTGAGACTGAAGAGGGGAATATAAAACTATTATTTCCATTCTAAATTTTAATATTCTTATTTGCAGTATGTTGTTTTATGTAATGAACAGACAATGCCATAATTTTACTTCATCTAGCAGTATTCCATTATTCTTAATTGAAACAATTTTGCCTCTGAAACAAGTTTACGTCAGAGTGCCATAATTACATTTATGATTATTCAGTAAACCTACTTATACACTATTATGATGTTAGTGCTTGTTGGACTGAACATCTGAAACCTCAGATACTTTATCATAAACCTGTGATTATGGCTGTTATCCCAGAGCTTCTCATTAGGAATGTAGGCAGCTATGGAAACCTTTTGATAAATGCTATCTGATACATTATTAAACACTTTGTGCTGGTATTATCAAATAGATAAGTTTGTTCGTTTTTCTCTACCGTGTTTTCTCATACTCCAAAGTTGTGGCTTAAATATACAACACACAGTACTCACTTTTTTTGGTGTAACCAAATTCCATCTTCAAATAACTACCTTAGGAAACATCTTAAAGACAAAAATAAAACACTAGAAATAGCTCAAAATTATATATTTGGCCAGGTAACATGTAACCATCTTAATACAGTGCTCTACTATATTATTAGGTGACAATCTTTATTGATATTATGCACCAGGAACAAGAATCACAGCCATAAATGACTTTGAGTCGAGCTGGATGAAACATTTTTTTAAGATGTCTTTTCCCAGTAAAAATATGCAGCATTTGTTTCTTTGTTTTACTTCAGGTGAAACTATGTCGTCTTGAATTACATGTAGAAAAAGTATCAACCCAGTAAAGGGTCCAACTACAGTAAACTGATGATTAATGAGTGAGGCTGGGTTACCATTGACTGATGGCTGGCTGGAGAGGTTTCCATTCTTATCTGCTCTGTCTCCAAGGCAGGAAGGACAGTGACATTAGGGAAACATCTGTAGAACCTCCATGGTTTATATAAAGCCTTGGATATTAAGATAAAACCCCACAATTTTTTTGTAAACAGAAACAGCTGAGCAATTTTCCCCTGTCTGGAGCAGCGACTGGACAGAGACAGACAAAATGCACAGGTCGGAGCAAGAGATGAAAAGAATCACCCGAAGATGAACATCCACCTCTGTGAGGCAGAACTCTGAGATAATAAACTGGTAGCAAAGTAGCATATCAGTTTCCTTATTCCATTACCTCCTGATCATTGAATCCTGTTGTACAAAACCAAACTCAAAAATAGTTATGTGATAAAATTCTGGGTTAAGTAACAGAGAAGAAATAGTTATGCTTGAGATTTCAAAAGTAAAGGTATTGATGCTGCCTTATATTCATGGATTAGAAAACTTCATCCTCTTATATTCTGCAAAGTACTGTAAGCTTATTTGATTTTAGACAATCAAGAAAATTCCATTCCAAAAGAAATCCCCAATACGGTCACCAGTTTTTCTTTTTTATAACATTTGTTTTGTTTCAATGTAAGTAAAACCTATGCTAGCAAACAACCTAGAAAGACCATAGAAACCATTCATCATCTTAGAAGTCTAAAACCAAGAATGGCTAATTTTTTTCAAGCTAATCTGCACCATGGTAAGATATCAACTCATTTCAAAAGTTTTGTGTGGTCTATAAAAGTATATCTGTGGCTTCTGTGAACAATTTTTTTATTTACCATTGTTAGACCCAGGAAGTTGCAATTTGGGTTTACATGTCAGTATTCGTCAGCAAAGCACAAAACTTCATCTGGAGAAATAGAGCATGAAATCACTTTCTCACCCTGCTTCTATGCATCATACCTAACAACACTGAAACTTAAAAAAAAAATCCACACCACTACTAAAGTGGTGTAAAAATAAATTGTCAGATTATTTTCTCAACTCAAAATCAAACCCAGAAGTACACACACTTCCGTTGGCAGCTAGAAATCTGAACACTTCATTGAAATTGTTGTGTTACCCTTACCTTTTATTTTCCATAATTAAAAACAAAACCTAAAAGAACACCTAAAAATGAGACTTACAACGCATGCATAAATCCTATGCAGTTATGATAAAGTAGCAATGAATAGAGACAAATTTCAATTGTGTCAGGATGCATAGCCAATTATTAGTGAGCTTCTTCAAACTAGGTATCTTTCACGTCTTTTAGAACTTCACTTGTAACAGGGCACAGCATTAGTGAGCAGATGATGGAAATGTGCAGTATATAATGCAGTTTTATTTATGAAAAGAGTTATTCATAAGGCTTTTGGTTTGAAACATCAGATATACAAGAAAAATAAAAAATGAAAAGCAGTGTTTTGGACCAACTTGAGTAAGCAGTTCAAAGACTATTTCAGGTTTGAGGAGTTTATTTTACCAAAACCCTGTTACAACTCATAATTCTCCATTTTCACTTTCATCTCAACCTAGGTCTCATCCCTCTCCATTTTTATTTTAGCCTCAACTCTCATTTCTAGTTCAGTTTCTCCTTTGCATGGAAATAGGGAAGCAAAAGTACCTTCCCAAGTACTCTTCCTGTGAGTGAAACTGTTACCATCAACCTTTAGAGGGTATGAGACTGACATCCCAAAGGCATTCCTGATACTGGTCTGCAATTACAGGTGAGAGGTGCAAGTGAAGGGTGAATGGGAGTGACCTTGCTGATCTGGCAAGACACGTGTGTACCGAGAGAAGGCCTATCTTACCTTACTCTCCTATGTGAACATCACAATGTATGGAAAACTCACAGTTTAATCCTGTCTTGCTTCTGCTTCTTATTCAGGGCTTCAGATCAATTCCATGGTGTTTTATGGGAGGGGGGAACCAAACCCAAAACCCCCCAAAAAACAGCAACAATAAAACCTAACCAGTGAAGAAATCTAACTCTTAGAAGAAATTCAGTGCATTTAAAGGAGATCTAAATTCTTATGTAGTATAGAAGCTGCTTAAAGGTTTCTACAATTCTAGGAAGTTCTTTTAAGGCAAAGAAAAGTCTCAAGCCAAGGTTCCTATCACCCTATTAGGAACTAGTACAATTAAAAGTATAAACTTAAATTACTAGGTATGTGTTGGAAGAGTGGAAACAAAAAAAATCAGTTAAAGCTTCTGCATTTGTAACTGCTTACTCAGGCCTTCTTTGGCTGGCACAGTTGATTAAGAGAATGATTTATCAGTCAAATGACAGCTCTGTTCTTGTCAGCTGCTTTCTGTTCAAGCTTCCTCTGTCCTGTCTTTATCCTTTAATCCTTTGCTTCTTCTCTGTTTATGCTCCTCTATCTTTTTGTTATTATTGAACGGAAAAAAGGGAAAGTAGGTTTTAATCTCTGCTCCATGTTTCCCTCAAGTTATAGGGAAATGATTGTCAAAAAGGGAGAGACTGGATACTGTGGTTAGCTGATAATTTTTGTCATCCGCTCCAGAGATGGAGCCACAATTATGATTATCTATAAGAAAGGTGTAAAATTGTGGATCTTACTTCCCTGATGCCTTGTTCATCCTTGAACAGACTGCTTTAGTCACCAAGGTTCTCAACCTGGACCCATCCTGAATATTTAATTCATGTTTAAAGAGGGAAGATCTCTCATGGTTGTAAATAGACCTAACATTTTTGTGGAGGGTTGAAAGTTAAGGTGTTCACACACACACATTGCTGCCAATCCCTAATGTAACTTGGAAGTTGAACATTTTGAAGGAGATGAAAAGATAAACATAGGAGGAGTTGATAAGACAAAATTCAGGCTCTTTGCATTGGATCATTAAGCACAATTAGTTGCACTACCCTTGTTAAAAGACAGTAAGAGTAAGCACTACAGATGTAATAAAAGACAATACATCGTTGATAACCAATCTATATTCAGCTTACTACCACCTGTAAATGCAAGCAATATGTTTCTTTTAAACAGGCCTGGAAAGTAGCTCCGAGGATACCTTTGGGGAATGTGTACTTTTCGAACTAATTAATCTCTGGATGTCATCACTGCTCCACTCCGCTGCATATGAAACAGCAGTTCTCTGGCACTTAAAAATCTTTGGCAGAAGGAGGTTCAAGTAAAACAGTTTAAGAGAAATATAACTTCAGTGCTAAAGAGATTAGCAGGAGCTAATTCCAAATAAAAATGGGCAATTTATCAGCGTGGCTTTTCTGTATGGATGTTTCATTCATTATTCGCATTATTTTCATGCACATCAACTGCAAATTCTTCTTACCCTTTTAGTAACATGTTGAGTGAATGCTCTTTTGGGGAAAGTGGACTTGATACACATGTATTACAGGAATAAAGGCTGTTTCAGCTCTCTGCCAGCGTACGCTGGCCCTAAGATCCTTGCCAATACAGTGTTTTCTAGTGAAGAAAGAACATTTTTTTCCAAATATGGGTCTTTTTTGTCATATGTACAAACAGAAGTAGGACACCAAAGCATGAATTTTCACTAGTGACCCTAAGGCAGAATATGAACCGAGGTCTCCAGAGGGGAAAGGCTAATGCACTAACCTACTGCACCACCAAGTCCCCTTCACTTTCCAATTATCACAGAACCTCTCCTACTGCTGCGACATTCTCCCTGCCCCATAGGTCAAAAAGTGAGTTACTGTCAAAAGTGATTCATCTATCAGCTGGCTCAGGAATTCTGTAGAATAAAATGACTGGTGCATTTCCCGAGTATGGTTGCAATACCACAGATTTACTTTCAGGCTTTTTATATCTGAAATCATGACTGCTTTTTCATTCATACAGTATCATGTCATATCAGATTTAGAGACATCTTGTAACAGGGAAAAACGTCAGCGGTATCTCTTTCACAATAAAGTTCAGGTTTATAGTTACTGTAAAACAAAGACCTCTGCTCAAACTGCTTTCTTTCTAACACATAAAATTATGTATGAGGGGCCTGTTTTTAAATTTGTAGCCGTATTATTAATGTGGTCCAAATATTTTTTTTTCTAGCACACATTTTTATTATTAAAAAGTAAGCTGCTTATGAACTCAGAGAAGTAACATATACTTAAAACTCAAAATGCCATGACAGTTTTTTTAGCTCCTTCCTAACTTTCCTGCATTCTGCACCTTATAAAAATAGGTATCAAGTGACCCTACGCAATGATTCACAAGAGTGACTTATTTGTACAAAACCCCCAACATTCATGCACTGATTAAAATCATATTTTGAAACTTAAAAGATTTACTCTAATGTTGAAAAGTCATTTCCCCAAATACTCTTTCAATAGTATAAGATTTCTCTTCCTTGAAGGGTTTAATAATTTAGTACTGTAGATTAAACAACACTGAGTCATTTCAACCTGTGAACGTTTCTGCTCTCTTTTTAAGGTTATTGGCTTCATTTTGCTTCAAATTGTCACACAAGCTTACTAAAGATGCTACATATTTATGAAGTTCTTGGCCTCAATGGTATGAATCAGTGAGTACAAAATTAGATATCTAACAGATTAATCAAAGTCTCCATTTTATACCAACAGTTAGCTGCAGCTATTTTGGTGTTTGAAGACTTTCCTTTCTCCTAAACTTCCAGACACTTTCCAGTTCTACTCTTATTGCAAGCTAAAAAAAAACAAAACAAAACAAAAAAAAAATCAGAGTACTTTAATACAGTAGCTCATTTTGTAAACGAGGTCTGTAAGTCAGGATCCTCCACCAAATTTGCCTCTAACTTCAAAAAATTCCACCCAGGACTCTGCCAGCTCCATTGATCCTACTGCAGTTGTATCAGTGCTGTGTCATCACCTCCCTGCCAATCCTTTTCATTTGCTTCACTCAGATACAGTGCATAAAAAAAGACCTGTTAGAAAAGTATTCACTTGCTTTTTTCCTGAATATTTGTTCAAAACCCATTTCTATAAATTTGACAGGTATTGGTCATATAGACCAATTTTACATCGTACAACTTTACCTTTATAAGAGATCCTTAAGGTAAACCATTTGCTAATATCTGTTCTTCAGACATCAAGCTAATAACTAATGAACTGTTGCTAAAAGAAAACACCTAGCAGAATGCCTATGAATTTTTACTTTGTTAAAAACCATGGCATATAATTGCCTTTTAACATATTTACTAGAAAAATTCTAATTAGAAAGTTTCAATAATGAAACTGTGATAGAATTTTCCATTTCTTTATGGAACTTATCCTTCAAAATTGTGAATTAAACAAGCCTTTGAACAAAAGAAACAGGATCACAGTTTATTATTACTATCAAAGAATAAAAATAAATGCAGTTTCTCATATTCAAGATACAATTTAGTACAAAAAAAGTCTCAAGCAAGATCTCAAAATTTAGTTGTCCTTTATAATAATTGCTCTTGTACCAAAGTTATTTTTACATTAATTAATAGCATTTTCCTGTACTCTATATAACTTTCAGTATTTAATGGCATCATATTACGTAATGTTGATACATTAGTATTTATATTACAGTATTTTTAAGAAAACCTTCATTTTTTTATATATGTTGTTACATATATTAATCAAAACGTCACCGCAAATGCTGATTCACAACAGAAAGAAAAAGGAATAATTACATAGACTAAAAAATCATAGCAAAGGCCCGAGATGCCATTTCCTTTAAAAAATTTAAACATTCACTACCTTTTGCTTTAAAATAGATAACGTTAATGTTTTGGTCCATGAAAAATATGCTGTAATTAGCAAGTTCTACACAGTAAAATTATTTTTAAAGAAGTTCCAAAAGCTACTTTTTTTTTAATCAGCTAAAATATGTAGATAATATGTTGTTTTGATTGCCTATAATACTTAGTATTCATCAGCTGCAAAAAGATTTTCTCTGATTCAAAATACCTAGAATTTCAGCTAACAACATGGATTTTCTTTGGACGAAGGAAAACATTTTAAAACAGCAATTACCACCATAATTGCAAATAGCTGAAAGTTTTTGAATTTTTGATAGTCTGATTCTAAGCTTGATTTGCAACATCATTTTTGATTGCATTCCTCCGTGAATCTTCTTGTTGATGTTCAAGGCTTTTTTGTGGGTTTGGTTTTTTTTTTTATTATTATCAACGTTGGTAGAAACTATCATCTAAAAACTGGGGAAACAGTAGGTCAAAAGAATCGGGAAGGGTGAAAGTAAATATTAAGAATGAAACATGTTAGTGAGTCTTTCACACGGATAACCGATCTTTCAAAATGCATGTAGAATATATTCCAAAGGGTTCTTCCAAGCCAATTTTATAAAGGAGTTACTCTACAGGATGAGCTTATATGGAAATATTAATAATTGCCCTAATAGATTCCTTTAAACTGCTATTCTTCATTTAATTTCATTTCATTTCAGAAGCTAAACTACAAAAGAACCAGATCACCAGCTCAGTCTCCTTCCTATCTCCTTCTAATTCAAATGAACACAGTTCTTCCTCAGGCTGAATATTCATAGTCCTAGATACATACTGTATGTCCATACATAACTCTTCTTCGATCACGTTTTTAGAAAATCTAATTGCTTGGTACCATCAATTGTATTGATGAGAACCATAGTAATTACAATTGGCAGAAGCAGGTCTGTGAAAGATTTCATACTATTTTGAAATGGTTTCTGTATCACCAGTGGCAGGCAGTTTGAAAAACCTTTTCTTAGTTTATGGTACTTTATGCATTCGTATTTTCACTTCTCAGAGAGCATAACTATTGGTGGAGTGTTATATGATACATGACTAGACATGGAAAAATCTTTAACTATGGTAGTCTTCCTTTGCTGTTTAACAGGGATACACGCAGTGTAAAAGAAGCCATTGAGAAAGTGCAGCTAAAATGTGGATGACAAGGTGAATCATTTACTTCCATCTATCAGAATCATAAAGAATGCTGGACAACACAGATATGAATCTGTTATTAAACATAATGAGTAAAATTCATTGTAACTAAAGCAATTGAAAAAATTAGCAAGAACAACTGACTGTTCTCAGTGTTCATAATATGAATTACAAAATAGTATCAATATACATATATAGTTTACACTACATTTTACTATATTTCAGTATTTAATAGCCATTAAGAAACTGAGGAAAATCATAGTGTGATTAAGGGCATGTCAAAGACAAAGATGAAAATGTTTTGAGATGCACAGTCTATGAGTCCTCTTTTATGACTAGCTAGTTTCTAAAAAATTTCCTTTCACTCTCCTTTTTAAATTCTATTTTTTTAAGCAACTCCACATTTTTATATATTTGCCCTTCAGACATTGCAGGACTGTCTAATGGAATAAGACAGAAATGGCATCCTCCAGAAAGTGAAGTTTCAGTGTCGGTTTATTAAATATTTTCCTTCATCCTTTTGTAAATTTCATGTAAGTGCAATTCAAAAGGTGAGGAAACTTTTTTTTTAATTGCCTCACCTTCAAATTTGTAGACTGCATGTGATGGATTGGAAATCAGTTCTTTGTTTACCCTTACCTGCAAGGACAGGATCTTAGAATTTTTTAATTCTGCATTCGTAAATTTGAATAAACAGTTCTGCTGTAGTTATATTTTGTAACTGCATTTAGTATTTGTCCAAAACTTGTAACTAAGACAAAACAAAGAGATGGAGAACATCCCACCTGTTTTGAAAGTAAGGCCATTATGATCCGGATATGGTAATTATTATCTTCAGGGTTATGAAATGTACTGAGCATATGGCAATTTACATTTACTTAATTACATGTAGACTTAATTAATTGGTAGGTTTACCTGTACACTTACTAACATTTGTTCTCCTTTAAAAAAAAAAAAAAAGCATGTTAAATGTTAGCATTAGAGCACAATAGAAATATGTTCTTTGATAGGAAAAAACATATTACAAAATCCTAGTAATGCGTGCCTCTTACTACTATGAATATTTCTAAAAATTCAAAGGATCAGGTTAAGAGACCTAAATACATTACCTGGTTACATTACATTAACTGGCGGTGGATGTTTATGGAAGGACTTTCAAGGATCAGAAATCTTCTAAAGTGTCAGTCTTAAATGTCTGAAAATAAGTATTTTTCAATTGGACTGGTGTAAAATACCCAGAACATAGGCTTTTAGTGGAGTATGCTGGCCCTCACCAATTTATTTTGGCAGAAATAAAAGATCATTCACCAAAAGGTTGGAAAAAACCTCATTAAATATGCTTAACTCACAGGACTTACATAAAAGGGGCAACCTTTCCTATTAAAATAAGCTTATATGTTTGTACCAATTTCACCAGTTACAACTTAATGAAACAGGAGTTACAGAGTATGTTTAAGGATCACTAAACGGGGTAATTCTATACGCGCTCATGAACAGATCATTACTTGCCTTTTTTTTTTAACAACGTGAAAATAATAATTAAGTCACCTTTTTGCAGCAACATTTCCAGTGAAACCTAAATAGGTTTTCTTCTGCTTTATTCACTCATAAAAAGCTTAGAAACTTTACCTGAAAGCATGCTGCAATTGTACATGATTTGACTTTTCTACTCTCCTACCTATTTTTCAATATTTTCCTCTTTCGTTTCCATCATTTTATATAGGCTTATTGTTGAATATATGAATATGTAGTATCTAGTAAAATGGGGTCCAAATGGTAGTGCAAGATTCATACTAGATAATAAAAAGAGCAGCAACACCAGTAACACAGCAGAACCCTCACTCTAAACTGCTAATTCCTGTTCTCCCTGAAAAAGGCGCAGTGTATCAACTTCAGTAACGTGAGAGATGCATTCCACTAGTAAACAAACGCTCACCGTGGACAACTACATGCAATTAATTCACCAACCAATTACGCAACTGGGCAATTTTCCAACTCCTTTACCTGCGGACCAAACCAGCGACACAGCCTTCTTGGTGCTCTTCACGAACCAGATCTCCGTAACAACGCCTCACATGTGCGATAAGGCAACTGAAATCCTTTAATTTTAATAACATCCAATCTGCCTGTCAAATCAAATTATTGTCTCAATGACAAGTAATAAGGACAGCTTGAACACACCGTGAGTCGGGAGTAATAATTGATCTCTTGAATATTTTTTCTCATGCTACGAACCTTGTGCTTCAAACAAGCATATCCCAACTATACTTCAGAAAGCTCAGGAACAGCCACTTCAAAGCCCGGTGATGGCAACATAGTCATGCTATAAGAAAGACCAGTTCATATCAGTTTCCTCAGAATTCCACACCAATATACTTTACTAATGTGATTAAATCACATGCTTTACGATGTCAATGTGTGAGTGAATTTGCATTTACGTTAATAACAGTTTGGATGCAGTCACAGTTTCAAGAGGGTAGACTTTCCTTCAAACAGCCCAAAAGGGAAATCTTCATGTCATCTTTTGACCTTCCCAAAACACTTCCTTCTGTTTTCCTGATGGAAATAGCCGTTCCATTTTAAAACCTTTTCTATGAGATATAGATGTTTGCATAAATATTTTTATATGTCCATTTCTATAATGGAAATTTCATTCTTCTGAGCTTCTTTATTTCATTCTAAGCTTCTGAAAAAAATATTAGTCCCTATATTCTTTTTCATGTTTTCTTCCATAAATGGTTTCTTTTCCTGAAATTCTTAAACAGTTCATAATGTGATTTGCAATTTTCTTCTATAAATTACATCTCCTCCCAGACAGAAATGTGAAAGACACAGAAATTAGTATTCTTTATTGCTGAGCTGTTTCTTTCCACCTTAGAAGGAGGAAGATACATTGTTTGCCAAAGCCAACATTAAAAATAGCTTAAATGTGATCCCTATAGTAAGGGAAAAGCCTGCTGGCAGGTTTGTAAAAACAAAATAAAATCTTCCTAGGTGAATTATTTCTTTTCTGGTCTTTAGCACAGAATAGTGAAAGTTCTGAAGGACTCCTGTCCTTCCCAGACAAAAATGAGTCTGACATAATTTTTTCTTTTTTTCGATAGTTAAGAATAAGGTGAACCTTAAAAATGACAAGAAATCAAGAGGAGTTCATAGTGGAACAGAATGCGGTACAGCCTTCTTTAGGCTGGATTACAAATCATATAAGAAAATATATTTTTCTACCTAAATAACAAAACAGACATCCACTCTCATCTTTATCACCTCTAATGTGCAGAGCAGACCATTCATAAGTAGTTAAGATTGTTCCTGTGCTAAATAAAAATTAACTTAAAGCGATAATTTATATCAGCAAGCATATTTAGATAAAATAAAAAGGGAAAAGTAAGATTTACAAATGGAGAGAGGCATCTGAAGTGGGACTTTGATTGAATGCTGGTATGTAAATGGAAGACATAAAAAGACATACATAAACACATGAGCTTTTATCACTAACGTTCCCAAGCTCCCTAGCGTTCTGCTTCCGCACGTGTCCAAGGCTACACCAGATAAATCAAGGCTGAGGGGTTCGATACCTAAACCTGACTGAGATTTTCAGACTAAGAGTTCCCTGACGTATCCTGGCTGAAGCGTACAAGCTCCCTTACCGTGCACTGCAGAGGGAGCCCTGGCACCTGACCCGCTGTGATACAGATTCCCTCTCAAGTTCTCCACATATTAAACTGTGAGTATGCAACACGGAGACTCAACGTAATCTAAGTTCTTTTACAGCTCCAACTCCCTGAATAAACTCTTACACACACACACGTTCAAAACAATCCTAAAACCTTTCAACGCAGCAGCCCTGGGACACTCTCTTTAAAGTAGCAAACTGCAAGCTACAGCATTTGCCTTTCACTCATTAATACCAGCCGTTAATTTCTAGATGTGTTTATTGATGTGCTATTATCCACATATCCTATATTCATAGACAATAAAAACAGCATTTAGGTGTAATGGGAACAGCATATTTACAGGGTATGAATTAACTACTGAAGAAAAAAAGAAACAAAACTATTGCTGACACAATTCCCCAACATTTACCACCTCAAAAAGCACTATCAACTGGCATACATATGCAAACAAGTTCAAACAGATTTCACATTGCTAATATGGAACTAGTTTATCCGGCAAATACACAGTGTCCCCTGCTGTGATGAAAGGAGACATGCCCAACATATTAAAGTTATGCTGAACAAAGAAAGAGATTTTAGGAAAAGACCCAATTGTTATAAAAGTATGATGCTAAAACATGCTCTCCATAGCACCAGTGACTATCAATGAAAGCAATATAGCCTTGATATTTAACTGTACCCTCAATTTGATATTGAAAAAAAAAAAATGCAGAAGAAGGAGGAATCAGTGTTCTATACCAAAAATTATATTATTTGTTGATGAAAGTAATTACCAGAAGTCCAACTACCAGGATTTTCATAACCAGCTTCAGTCATTTCACAATATACAAATTTGCAACTTGGCTACAAGTACGTACCCCTGCCATACAAAGAAAAATAACTTCAGCTCTTTCTGCTAAAGACTGATGTAAACACTAACAAAGACTGTGTGTTTATTAGTCAGCAGATCAGCTGATAGTGTACATCAACCAAACAACACCAGGAAACATTTTATGGGCAGACATAGGCAAAAAGTAGTTTTAGATTTTAAAATAACAGCAATTTTAGAACTTTCCAAAGGCTTTTATATTGATTTTGCAATTTTTGGTACAAGCTGACTAATAATTACTAGCAAAAGTTTTTTGAAGTACACTTCAAAAAAAGTTTCACTTTCAAAAATTTCATTTATTTAATTGCAAAAAAATCAAGACTTCATTTCACAAATAAAATTAGGGATCTTTTACTATTGACCCATACTAACGCCACTTCTAGTTTCAAAGGATGAATTATTTCCATTGAAAAATAATGTTGATGGAGAATTCCAAATGAAGTTTTACCACCAGCTCTTAGGTTAAGAATAAATTTTAATTGTATAGCTCAGTATGTTAATACTGTCTTTCAAAAGCTATTAATTCATATAGAAAAAGAAGAAAAATAAGCCATAGACAGCTATCAGTAATATTTTTCAATTTAAAAAATACTTGTTCCATGGCATTATTGCTCCTTTTTTTATATTTCAATTTAGAAAAAAATCTTGAAAAACCAATATATTTACCACCTCTGTAGAAATTCTATGTTCATTGATTTGTGCGCACTAAGCCTTTTGAAAGCATACAGCTCAAATCTTACAACTTATTTATATCTGACTTTTTGCCCTTGTTTTTCCTACTCTCGAAAGCATTGCTATTTTTTTGAAGAGAACAGTCAAAACTGGAGAATACACTCATCATTAAATATCTTAAACATTACATACCTGGGTACCTGTACAGCTTAAGAAGCCAAACAATAAGAAATTTTACACAAACTATCCTTGAAACCAAATTAATCTAATGAATTAATTGAAGGTAAGTCCCTACACGGATATTCATGATGCTCCAGTATTTAGAGGCGCATGAGACACAGGAAACAATATCTGTCTTCTTTCTCATCTTGCTTTCTTGGGGCTTGTGTTATTGTTATTATTACACATTTTCAGGATTGTGCAGCTTTGCCAGTTCTGACAGTCATATCTGATTTTTGGTTTTACCTCAGCAGAACCATGGCACCCATGAGTAACCTTCTTCCCCAGTTCCCTACAAGGGTCCGTTTCTTTTTCCCTGGTGACACCAGTGGTGGCCTTGTTGCCTACGTCAAGTGAGGTGTCTGACTGTTCAGGCAGCACTTGCTGCTCAAGCAGCTGCTCCTGTCTCCTCGGGGAAGCATCAGGAGGAGTATATTGATTCAGTTAATTCATTTTTAGGATAGTAAACGATTTTAATGGAGGAAAGATTTGTCATGATATGCATGCTCAGTCTGATTGGGGAATGGATTAAGGCCCCGTTATAAAAAATAGACTGCTTTCAAGGAAACCTTTTCTTAAATGGCATGACCCAAATTCACTGTTCAGAAAGTGTGGCTGACAAGGCTTTCCCTCTGCAAGAGCAATGATTTCATTACACGATCACTAACAGCTCTGCTATCATGAAAAGGAGACATTTGCAGCTTTAGAATACGACATAAACTAAGATGTTTAAATACAACATAAACTAAGATGTCTTGCTGGCAGGAAGATCATGCCAGGCTAAACCAATAGCATTCTTTTAAAAAGAGAACTGATATGCTTGATGAATTATCTATCTGGATTTCAGCAAGGTATTTCATACAACACGACGTGAAAAGGTTAGTTAAAGTTGAAAATACGTAGGCTAGCAGTTAAATTGAAATGTGGATAAAGAATTGGCTAAAGAAAAAACAGCAATAAGTTGTTCTGAAAGGTAAAACATCAGGCTGACAGACAGTTAACAACAAATAGGCAATTTTGGCACAGAAGGTATTTATAAAGTGGGAATGAAAAAATTAGAATGGAAAAGTAAATAAGTTTCTAAAAGAAAGTCCAGGAAAAGATTTCTATCAAAAAAGGTGAAAACTTCTAAGTTGGAGTTTGTTAAGTTTATGATCCTAATACAAGAAATTTGGAGACCAAGAAGGCCCCTTTTGATCCTGGGTTTCAAAACGTCCTACCTCTTATATTCTTTTATCAAATTCCATTACCTTAACCATCAGCGTATCACCACATTCTGTAGGTAGACCATGTTTTCTTAAGGCACGTTTATCTCTTGAATTACCTGATTTGAATTACTCAAACTAATATTCTTAGGACTTATCACTCATGACCTATGTGATAAGGTCCCTTACCCTCAAAAGCCCATTTAAGCCACTGTCAGTGAAACAGTAATCAATGTATTTCTTCACTACCTCTAGTTTCACTGTTGTGCCTTTTCTCCTTCTCTCATTTCTCAATTCTTCACCATTTCCTCCTGCTTTTCTGTTTTTTCTTAATGCTCATTAACACTTGTTAACGCTGTTTTCCTTAGCAAATATGAGGAACACCAACAGCAATGATTCATTCTTTTGCATATATTACCTGCCAGATTAACAGTTCAACTTTGCTTTTAGAAATTACCTTGTCTAAACCATGGATATCAATACTGCAGATTAGGGAGAACCTAAATAAATCAGAAGTATATTTAAGCTTTTCTCCTTTGTCCTCACCAACTTGGAAAAAATGCACTTAAAATGTAGTGTAGTACAAAATTAAGGGGTAAATATTCTGGTATTATCCTTTCCATTTACATATTCTGGGTTTATCTGAAGTTCATCGTGCCTATTTCTGGACTTACTTTATATAGGTAAGACATGTAAAATCAACCCTTAAACCAAATTTCTTTCCTGCTCTGTGTGCAAGTGTTCTGCAGGCAGCTGTTCTGCATGTGAACTAAGAATTAAAAAACATCCTTACCTTTTAGGTGGATCTGTGATAAGCTTCGCTCTGCTGGAAATCACTCTCATATACATCATGCACAAGCCTTACAGGCTAAGAGACCAGTACCTAATAAAAAATTCAAAGTCACTGCACGTAATAGGTAATGAAGTGCTGGTTCTAGGCAGCAGCACAGGAACTTCAGGTGTTTGCTTAATATTCACTAAGCATATTCCTAAATAGTCCATACACATTTTTTTAAATTTCTTTCACATAATGCTGCACTTTTTTAGATCTTATAAAAGATATTTGTTCAATAAAATCCACTAAGTAGCTGGGCCTGGGGAAAAGGTATCATTTGCACAAAAGAATTAGAACGACATTTAGTAGAAAATGACATATCTTTGAATACAGCATTCCAGTAAAATACTATAAGAACTTGGGCAAAGCAAGTTAATGTTTGCATTACTTATATTTCATTTGCAAAAAAGAATTTGAATTATTAATTTAAACATATTTAAAGCCTAAATAGCACAAACAGGAACACATGAACAGGTTAAACGATCATACACATGCATTAAAAATTGTCGTGTAGTTAGTGAGCTTTTGAATTAGTAAAATAACATATATGAATAAAATAAAACATACTTCTTGTTTTTAACAACTGATTTTTTTCTCTTCCTCCGTTTCTAGACTCATTTATTTTTCACAAATTTTGCCACCCAGCTTTTGTATACTGTCAACTTGTAACAGATTGGTAAGTGCAGAAAATTAAAATATAGGTGGAGAAAGAAGTAAAATTATATAATAGGAAAACTATCGTATGAAAGAAATTGAGGTATACTGAGACTACCAGCTCTCAAGATCAATAAAATCTTAATGTGCAGCTCAAAATATAAAAGCCTTTTAAATGGTCATTCACTTTTTGTTTTGGCTTACAAAAAGAGATAGTCCACAGAGATTTTTATATAAAATAGCTTGCTGAAAAAATTATTTCAAAATATTGAAAAACAGTATACAAAAATGTAGGCTGAATCCATCATTCTAACTCCACGAGGACAGTCTCTTCCTTAGGAAGAAAGCCTCTAACATCAGGAAGTCTACTTAGCAGCCTGTGAACAATGTGGCAGAATGCAGCCCTAAAATACATTTAGAACAACGTGTAGTGTACACCTTCTTTCTTCATAATCCGTACTAAAATGTATAGTAGAAACAGACTTATGCATATTTCTGTTCCTCTCAGAAAAATTGGAGATCTAGGAACTACCTACCTCTCCCCCCAAACACAGTAAACCTGCTCATTGTTTTCTTGCTTTCTTCTACAAGCAACAAATTTAAGGAAATACACAAATGTGTGTGTGTGCATGTGTGTATGTGTCTGTGTAAAGCTCAAGGGGGAGAATACACTATAGCAAAGGAAGACAAAAGCAGAATTAATTTGGCCTAAAAATATTCAGGCAATAGATTGACTGCTCTTAAACTCTTGGATTACTTTCCAATGTCCAGTACTACCCTTCACTTCTTCTCAAGGGAGAGTGAAAGAATTGCCTATTTTTCACGAGGGGTAGGACCTCAAAAGACAGGTAATGGCCATTCTGCTGCAAGACCATATAAACACAGACTCTGAAAACTTGATATTTAAGTTGAGCAATGATTTCAGAGATGTGGATTTTGAAAAATGGTTGCGTTCCTCCATCTTACTATGGCATCTTCCTATGGTAAGATAAACCTCATGTACATACATGTAAGATTCATACGGAAGAAATGCCATAAGGGAGAATAACGGGAGAAAAGGCAACATCTCCATCAACAAGCAAACACGGGCCAGGCACAAGAAATATATCAAAACCAGTTCAGATGCAGGTAGAGCACTATTGTAAGTCTATTTTCGTATGCCCGCTTAAATTCTGTAAGCCTCCATAAATGCAGTTATCATTACCATTGTTGCCTTATCATTCTCAGTGATTGCTCTCTTTCAGTCAAGTACAAAGGCAGGCTGAATATAAATGTTTTGTCATAAAACTGCTATTCAAACAATAAAAAGGGTTATAATAGTACTAAAAAAATCACCCCCAGGGCTGCAGCACAGACTGGTAGTATGCATATTTAGACAGCACAAAGCGGTTCTAGTCACATACTTCTACCCATAGGACCCTGCCACTGCATCTGTACTTAATATCAGCATGTTGCCAAAAAGTGATCCAGATATTATCAGGTAGTCAAGATATACAGAACATTTTGGAATCTCATTCAATAAGAGGAATACAGTTTAATATTATTGCGTATTTGTATTGAATTCAGCAAACATCAACAAATTTTGCTTAAGGACTTATCTTTAATTTTTAAAAAGAAAACTGTTTCAAATACGTTTTCTGCCTTTATCCAAAAATGCTTTTGTTGGTCCCAGGTCTAGCCATGTAGTGCCACCCAGGGGCCAACTGCAACATGGTTTAACACTGCCATCTTGCCAAATAGCCTCTAAAAAGCATTATGCAATACATCCCAGACTGTCTTCTACATAGGCTTGAGTATTCTTTTTTAAATGTCTTAGAGGCTTTGGTATCCTTTTTTGTAGCATAGAGACAAGAGAGGTAGGGTCAGGTCAGGCAGGGAAGGGTGAAAGAACGTGTAACAAGCAAGGCACCATCAAAACAAAACAAACTAATTACTCCTGTAGAGTGACAGGATGGTTATCTGATCCAAAAAAAAAAGGAAAAAAAAGGAAAAAAAAAAAGGAAAAAAAGAAAAAAACCCCACAGGTAGAATTTAAAACAAAAGGTTTATCAGCACTGAAAGCCCACTGCCCTGGGTAAATGTGCTTCCTTGCAACAATAAAGACAAATAAAGTACTAAAAAAGGATAAAGCAGGAGATTACAGACCTAGCTGTGGTTTGATAAATGGCACTCTACTCCACTCTGCTTATTGTGTACTTCATACCTCGCTCTTGAATATGGAAGAGAATTTTATTAAAGATTTAGCCACGGTGGTGGTGGTGACTGGCTCACAGTAATTTTCCTACAAAGTAGTTTAATCTATCACAGGGCAGACAGTGCACCTTCTTACCATGTATCATATCTGTCTATTGAGTAAGTGCTATCCAAATCCAATTTCTTTTCATTTTTGGAACCCGTGATGCATATTCAAGATACATTTTCTTTTTGTCTGTGGCCTAAATTAGGTGCTGTATAAAGAAAAAAAAAAGAAAAAAAAAAGTGAAGTAATAAAAAAGGTTGGACTCTAAAAGATACATTTCTCAGTGGGCTTTTTCTTTTTCCTTTTTTCTTTTTTTTTTCCCCCTAAAGATTCAATACTGTACTAATGATGCAAAACAATGGGCATGTATGGTTATCACTGCACTCATGACACTGCCGCTGCACAGCCATACCTCAAAATCCTTGCCCCTGCTGTAACAGGTGAAACTTACAAAAGCACTGCAATAAAGCCTTAACTTTCTTTAATATTTCCATGATTTTTTCTGTATTTAATGAAAAGAATGATCAAAATTATTGTGCTTTATTTTACCGAACGATCTGAGGCTGGAAAAATTCTTGGTTTAGGCAATTAAAAACAGAGCCTAAGGATTTAGAAACTACAGAATGGTTCTTTGTGTGTTTTGTTGTTTTTTTTTTCCCGAGCCAAGCCTAAGATACAGCTTCCATCAATTTCTTAATTTTAACTGTAAATGACTCTATATGATTCAACAAGAATCTAAAAAATTAAGTACTTCTAGTGACTAATAATTTCTCAGTTCTGATAAATATTTCCTCCCAGTCCATGGCTTTTGGTTTAGGGACTGGGGGATTTTTCCTTTTCCTTAGTCACGTATGTCTGCTGAGCATGTTTTCCAAACTGTGAGAGACAAATTCAAGATGCCTATTCCAAAACTGATTGTTACATCTAAAGGTCCTTGTTTTGGAAACTACCATTAATACAGAATATAGTGGTCTTCCCAGATCTCAGCATGAAGCACATCAAAGTATAAAATATACAGGTAGTTCCACAAATTTTCCAGAGGCAACTAAAGGTGACGGACTTGGTTCTTTGTGGTTTGTATCCTCTGTGTATTGGAGTATGATTCCATGCCTTTGTTAAACCAGCACCAAAGATCAGTGTATGCCTTTCACGGTGATAATCAGAATGTTTACCTAATAACAGGTTTGAATTTATGCCTGCTACATTATGGGTGGTTATTAGATGTTAAATTTACTGTGCCAAGAGAAAATAAATTTTATAAATATGAGTATTTCTTTACCTATAACAGCTTCCAAAGGGCAATCTTGGAGACTTGAGAGTCTTAGCCTAGAAGAACTAGTTGATATCATAAAATCTATTCCAGCTTTGGTCCCATGGAAGGATATTTTTCAGGTTGTACCAACAGGTTTTTTTCTTTCAACTTGGTCTCCTTTTTTGACGTATGAATAGGCTGAAACAGTTACCTCTAACGTGCTTTTTTCCTTGATATACATGATATAAAATTTTTCTCTTGCACTTTATGTTTCTAATCTCTGTCTTCTTATCACCATATTTTTCCTTAATAATTTAAGCATCACTCTCCTAGTGACATAGTCCCATTCAGATCTGAGACTTCAACAACAGGAAAGACTACAAAAAATGGTGTCCACATACATAGCACTAATAATTTTCATTAGTCACTGCAAAATGCGTGCATGACTAACAATTTCAGTCCATATTTCACCTTAGACAAGACTACTGAAAAAGCAAGTCAGGTTAGAGCACTCTGAGATGCTGAGAGCTTATTACACCTTAGAAGTTGTTCTCAAAGTTCTTCCTGATCAGTTCTCTGCCTCTACAAGGACAACACTTACACTCAAGAGCTGAACTGAAAAGATTGCCAAATTTTTCATTTTATCATGGGATTTCTTCCCTAATTCCATTACAGATCATTTTTTTGTCTAGTGAACAATATACACTGTTAACATACACTTTGAATCTCATTATTTCTTTGTTCAGATGTAAATCACTCTATGTCCTGCTTCTTCCAAGCTGACAGTTTAGTTGTCTTTGACTGCAATGTCCACAACTGCTCCTGTGACGGGTTTTCTCTGAGGTAGCACTTGTGTAGTGATGTCCTGTGAGAACCTGAAAATACCTTCTATGGAATTCAAAACTGATGGAGTTCAATTCTTGCAATTCTGGACTTTTCATGTTTATTGAGGCTACAGTTGTGGTGCTTCTTTTGGTCTTTTAATGCCTTTCTGTCTAATATCTTTTTTGGAACATTGCAGATCCTCTAGCATATCCACAGCATCAGGACACTACCTACTCTCTCTGAGCATCATTCTGGTCTGACTTTACTCTTACTTAGCCAAGTAAATGACTTTTTAAATTTGGATTGGTCAGCAGCAGCTTTCCAAAGTTTTCTGTCCAAGGTCCCAGACTCACTTGGGTTTCAGAAAAGAGACTCAATTAACTCCACAACCTGCAATATTTAAATTTGCCTTTAAATAAGTCCCAAACACTTTGAGAGTTTCATCTTTGCTTAGAAAATGCATCTGGTTTATATTGATATGGAACGGAATACTCTTCAGATTTCTCCAATACAACTAGTTTTCTTAGCTGATTTAACGGAGAAGGACTGAAAACATCAAGTGATTGTCATCCTATCAAAAGAAATAACACTACCACTTAATGTCTTTATTCTGAGGTATCTATTTCTTGCAGTTACTTACTGGAAGTGCTGTTTAAACCTTACTCTGTTGTCCTACACATCTTCAGAGAATTTGTAATAGGTAGAGATTTAACAACTGTCTTTTTCCATCAAGGAGATTTTCTCAGTTACTTGTGGTATTTTATCTCATTTTACTTGTGGTATTTTATCTCATTTTACTTGTGGTATTACATTTTCTTGAGGAAACATTCTGATCTACGAAGTTTCAGAGAAGCCTGTGTTGCTATTATCTGAGCTGCAGTTGTTCTCCACTACTCACTACTAGGTACTACACACTGTAGTAATGAAGTGCTATTTGCCATGGGCTTTTACTGCTACAATTTCCCACAGATGGGACCAAAAACTCGTAAATGATAACAGAGACATGATAACCAAAAAAAGACCTTACACAATCCCTGTCAGTAAGAATACTGTCCAGATAGGCAACAATATAAGCAAAGGTGGGCAAAACTAGACTTAAAGCTCTGCTTACGTGAAATGCCACAGGACCGAAGGCTTGCTCAGCTTCTGTGCTGGAAGGAGAAACCTAGGTGATGCATGCCACTAACCTGGGGAATAGGATGTTTGATACTCTCAACATGAAGAGCAACAAATGTTTAAGATAAGAACTAAATAAATGAGCATCCTGACTTTCACATAAAACAGCCTGGCTCATGTAATTACAAATGTGAAAAAAGAAACTGAGGAAAGAAAAAGTCCAGGACCATTTCAAGCCAATCCAAGAGTTCTGAAAATCTGTCACTTTGGATATGAGAAAAATGCAATCATACATGAAAGAGATCTACCAGCTTAGATATGTGCAGAAATAACTTGATGTAGGAACAGAGTTACGGGAATGTTGCAAGTCAGAAACACTGACAGAAAGCACAGAGAAAAAAAAAATGCAAGATACTGGTTAGAATTAGATATGCATTTACTTGCCATCACATTCAGACTGTTACATTCATAAAAACTTGTGACAATAGCTGACCAGAAAGAAAAAATATTTTAAATAGGAAAAATAGAAATTAATATTACAGTGAAGATAAGTCTTACAGTACTTTAGAGTAGTTGGCAAACTGAGTGATCAGAAAAACTGATTCAGCTACACTGGTATTGGATGAACCTTCATACCAAGTCAGAAATACTATATTTAACATGCACCTGCTTTGTTGTCAAATACCTTCTTTGATGAAGTATAACAGAATCACTGTCATTCCTGAGACACATTACAACTATATTTTTCTTTTCATTTCATGCAGAGGTTGGTCTTTTTCTGCAGACATCTGTATAACCTTAGAATTTTAAGTTGCAATGGTAACCAAACACTAAAGCAGCTATTGCACACCCACACACCTCTGTCTGTGTATACCTTCACCGGTTTGAGAAAAAACCTTTCTTCAGCCAGACTATGTACTAATCCCTAAGGCCAGATCATTCTTTGACAAAAACAGGAAGTACTGTCCTAGAATATTACTTCAGGCTGGCTGTCGTATTTTAGCAGGCAGATAATATTTCTAAGATTCTGATTTTGCATCCTTTGAGATGACAAAAAGCATCTCAAGGCTTTACCTATTCACCTAGTTTACCACTTAAACATTTCGAAACCTAGGTTCCTTTTTAGAGTTTTTCATTACAGATATTTAGAACCTCTCTTTACCCTCTGTTTTAACTGTTTAACCCTACATGGGTTTTGGTCCTGACTCTCAACTAGAACAGTACACATTCCTTTCATTGTCAATAATTGGGTCTGAAAAATAAGTTGCGTTACTTCTTACTAGAGCAATAAGAAACTATATTGCAGTAAGAAAGTAAGACCTAAGGTGAAGGAATCCAAACATTACACATCAGCAATCAAAGATGATATAAAATCATTATTTTAAAACAATCTACAATCAACTATTAAATATTAGTTCAAAATTCAGATCAAACTTTACAAAATCCAGTTGTACTGAAACATCAACATACAAATACCATTTCAACACAAAGCCAAGTTTTCATCATGGCATACATCCATAATACAATCATATGAAATATGTATTACAACCTCAAATAAGATTAAACTGATTTGACTATTTAATGAAGTATCCACGGGCAATAGACCAAATCCTGTAATTCTCCTAAATCAGAGCTGCTCTCTTGAAATCTAGGTAGCAGCATGGGTACTCTAAACAGGCTCTACCTGAGAAACTGACCAAGGAATTTTTTTTTTCTAAGCAAAAAAGTTATCTTTTCAAAAATTTTGATTAATAGGAAATACTTGAAAACACCTTTAAAAATTGTATTGATTTTCCCACCCGAAGCAAAAAAAATCTCTTGTCAAACATCTGCTTTTGTTATAAGGATCAATGGGTATGCCAGATATGTCCGGATAACTGGCTTCACACTGTCCTTCCCTTTCTCAGCAACTTCTGTCAAGGTTTATGTCCTGCCATGTCCATAGTGAGCACATACTTCTTTAGCACCCCTGCAGGATTCAGTTCTCAGTCTAGACCAGAAACACCATGTAAACCAAGCAAGACATTTCAGTGTGCAGGTGGGGATGGTCCATATTCCTCTCTGACCTGGATACCTCATGCTTTCAGTGAATGTTTGACGCATTTAGTAACCAAAGGCTCAATGTAATTAAAGAAATAAAACCCAGTCATTAAACATCAGCCATCACACTCAAACAATACTCTTATAGTCTGTATAATATCCATATTTGGTCCCTCTGTGTTTGGAACACAAAGTTGGACTCTACCATTTGAGTAAAAGCTAGGAAGAGATTTTACAACACAAGTATGTTGATGTTGCTTAGATTCTTCAAATGCTTTTTGAGAATTTTTAACATATTTTTTTTCTCCTACGAATGGAACATCACTCAGTTACACAACAAGTAAGTTCAGCTGTTATGGTTATATATGCAGTAAACAAAAACATGCAAATAAATTTATTCCTGTTGAAAAAAAAAATAAAATTTAGGAGATATTCACAGACACAGGAAGGTTCCTCTGTCCTCCTTGAGCTCATTAAGAAAGGGAGTAAGGAAATTACCTCTTCTGCCTATGTATCCAATATCAGCTTTATCTAGAAACAGCATGGTTTCATTAGTATCTGTCACAACATTAGCATTATATTAGAAATGGCTTGAAGCCAATATCCCAGGTACAACAGTCCCAAACCCTGGGAAAGGCCAGATACAGGCTGTGCAACACAAAGCACCTTTACATCTTATGAATGATGGTTTACTGCTGGAAAATTTTACTTTTCTTTCTTGGTCTCATCTATCTAGGACTTTTTCATATAACCCATGGCAAAGAGTGTATTTTTCTAGACTAAATTACTGAAGACATAATGATATTCAGAAAGTTAAAAAAAAAAAAAAAGGATCACTGAATTATATTATTGCTCAATATAAATATTTGCCCAGAAGTGTTTCTCTAATCAATATTTAAAGTGAGTCAAGGAAGTTTAATAGCTAAATCTTGCTCTCATTACATGTCATCATCCTTTATCTGATATCTTCTGAAGCTATAGACCCCTCAGAGGTTGGGAGAAAGCAAACAATTAATTTCACAAAATTTTCATAAGAAAAAACTTCTTATTTGAAAAAATATAACAAAACTGGATTAACATTTTCATGCAGTCAGGATAGCACTAACATAATGTAATAATTTCTTTAATAATGAAATATGCTTTGATCCTATTATACGTTTCAGAAATAATTATATTCTGTCAAAGCACAAAAGAAAATGAAAATATAAATGGTTCACAAACAAAAATCATTGTAAATCATGAGCAATACACGGATATCTATTTAGGACAAAGCCTGTACTTAGGGAGTGTGTGTATATATGTGTGCACACATCGTCGTGCACATATTGTTGTGGTGCCTCCCAGAAATTACTCCTGATCTGGTGTCTGCTATTTCTGCCCATATGACTTTGTGAGAGCCCTGTGCTGAAAACCAAGTTAAATCTGTATTTGCACTACAATTTTCACTGTACCAATGAACAAAACATATTAATGTTTTCTCTCACTTATGAAGATGTCTCCTATTTTTTAAAAAGCGTTACCACACCCTCCACATGAACATGATAACGAACCTTTCTGCAGCATGAGTCACTGATGAGAATAAGCATTGAAGAGCTAGGAGGCACACACGTAAAGTACTAAATAATTTACTTACGGTGTACTTGTCTCTTACAGTGTCAGCTCTGAATTGGGAAACCAAAGGACCAGGTGCTGTCCTAGACACTGACCCAAAGGTCTCTGCTCCAAACTGCTTACTATGAAAGCATAAGACCAACAGAAACTCTTAGTTTCTGGGACAGACAGGAAAGCCAAGGACACCACACTATCAATGGAGTAGTCAGTAGTCTCTAAATACCAGCCAGGTTTATTAATTACAAATTATACTGTGAATGTGCTATTTTTAGGCTCAAATGCTGAAAGTTGCCTAGGGGAATGAATGCCTAATTTCTGCAGGAGCTCTGTAGCCAAATCAAGTTTTGTAGATAATTTTGCATACAGCAGTTGAACTTCTAGGTAAAACAAAAATATTTTTGAACCCACATAAATGCACAGACTGTGATTCACTTCACTCATTAGTAGATGAAGTGATTATAATTTTTTTGAAATTCAATGCAAAAAACTTATCTATATTACCTCCCCAAAGCTTAAATACATCTTTTAGAAAATGTTTAACACTTGAAAGTTCTAGTTTATGCAATATTTTCCATGTAAAGTTTGATCTGCTGTGGCGAATTATCAAAGAAGGCACAGACCCCTCAGATCAGCGAAAATCAAATGAGCATTTGTAGTCTCAGGGGTCTTTTGTTGTGAAACTGAGAAAAATACATTGGCACACAGGTACAGCTACTCCACTGCATTCTCTGCTATCATACTTCTGTCTTGGATGACTATAAGAATAGTGACAAGCCTAGCACAAAGATGAGACAATCAAGAGTCAGGAAAACAAAATAATTAGGAAAACATCATCTGAACCAAAACTAAATGCAACAAAAGCCATTACATATCATCAATAAAGAGAATTTTATTCATATGGTCTGTTCTTATCATCAATTAATTATGGCAAGTGTAGTTTAGGAAAATATTTTTAAAACATCTTTCAAGAATCTTGAAGTAAATTACCTCATGGAAGTAAGATGGTGCAGTAGCGACACGACTAGATTGGAAACCTGGAAGGGCTGCAGCTGACTACCACTCATTTTTACTGTGTTAAAACAAATACCACCTTGTATTTCTTAGTGAATGTAGTAGTTTTTACCTTTGTTTTACAAAACAATGCATGAATTCATTCTTACCTATGACATGGTTTTAGATGCTCCCATAAATTTTGCTTTGAAAACCTGGATTCAGTACACTACTAGACTGCAGTGCCCAACATTGCTTCATGGCTATTTTCTTTATGGCCAACATTGACTTCACTATTAATTTCCCATTGCCTAAATTCTTCTCTGGCAATGGAGATGATATCTGCTTTCTCTATACTTGTATACTTCTTCTGTACATCATTACATTGGAGAAACTTCGGGTTCTTCCTTTGGGACTATGAGAATACATGTTGCAAAGACACAGATGTAACAGCATCATTCAGCCGGAGCTTGCTAAAGTGGATCCCCGTTCTGCTTTGGACTCCAGATATCGGCAAAAAATATCAATACTAAACTGTCATGAAACAAGCTAACACCACTTAAAATTATTTAAATTTGCACATCACAAATATGCCGTGTTCAGCTGTTACCTAGCTTGGCTTTTGTTGATGTTTTCCAGACAGACCACAGATGTCAAACACCAAACAAGTTCTGCTGTCTGCCATTGGGATGCAAGGCACAGGGAATAAGAGATTACACAAGAATACTGTTTTTGTAATATAGGGAGGGATTAAGTACTATATAATAATATAAATGTACTAATAATGCCAAGAAAAAAGGAGGGAGAAGAAAGGTAAATTTAGAATTTTTAGCACTGTTGCTCAATTTGGATAAACTTCCAGAATCTAACTTAGCATAGAGTGACCCCAATAATGAAAGAGGTATGTGGGACAACCCACAAAGAAACTGCAAGTAGCAAAGGGGCAAAAAGTTGTCCCCCCAGCCTCAAACTATTAATTAGCAACTAGCAAAGCTGTACCACAGATTCACTGCTCCAGCATTCCTCCTCCAGAGGTTGCTGCTAGCCTGCCTCATTATCATCTGGATGGAAAACAACACTCTTTCCTGGGAGTTCTCTGCAACAGTCTTATTGATTAAGTTCCCACAGTGTTAAATCATTCTGTAGCTTTCACTCCATTCTGCCTACCTTCCCACCCCTGAATAATAAAAGCTTTGGTGGATTTATGGGAGTGGTGCAGTAGATGCGGAGCATTTGATAAACACCATAACATAATACAGTTTCTATTTATGCAATGCCCTTAGATTCAGAACATTTCACAAACCAAGACAGTATTTAAAAAGGCAAAATTAAACTAATCTGACTCTGTTCTTGCTTGTATACAGCTTCTGTTACCCTTAGGAATCTATGCTAAACACATCCAAATGTGTCCTCTCCTGGCTGTATTGAATTTGAAATAACAAGGGAAAAACATAGTAGTAAGGCAATGATGGTTCTCTTTTCATCATCCTTCAGGTTGGAGTTACCCAACAACTTCAAAATACATTTTGTGTTATTTTTTCACAGGCATAGAGCTTAGATATGCAAATCTATGTAACATAATTAAAAAAAAAAAAATAAAGCAAGAATGAAAATGTAATTTCTACTAGAAATAAAACTGAATTATCTCTCATTATGAAAAGACCTACCCAGAGTCATGGATCCTTATGTCACTGGAACAACAATAAAGGCTTAAGTTTAAGATTACTATAGGCTGTGTTATTTTGGAACTGGGGTTAAACTGGGATTTTTTTGAATGGATCATGAAATTAAGGAGACACTAAGGGTTAAGTTTCCTTAGAGGACCCAGGCAAGGCAAGATGCAACTTATCCAAATGGACCCTGAGCTATCCTGGGGGGAAGTGAGTTGATGAAGAAGCCTCAGGAGAGATGTTCTTAAAGTGTAAAACTAATTACTATTTTTCAGAAAAAAAAGGTTGAAAGTGACTGAAACCACCACTTAAGAAAAGACCAAGATAAATGTATGTTAGAAAGGAGGAAAGAGGAAAATGAGGCTGGACCAGCTTTTTGGCAACATGACCAAGTGGTAAATTTCAGTCGACAGTGATTTTCAGTTGAAAACAAAATACTTCTCACTTAGCAAAAGAAAAAACCCAAACCATAACGTCTGTTACAATATCCAATCACTCTGGCACTTTAAAAATCCTACAAGAGGAATTCTTGTTATGCATAGAAATGTTTTCTTAAGTAAAACATGATCAAGATTTTATTATTAACTCAAACTCAAAATGCACCATTTTGAATTCAAATCCGCACTTGCGAAACGCAGATTTCACAAATCTGTGTAAGGGGAGGGACTGGCACTCAAGGTTTTTACTACCTTTTTCATATTACCGATCATTAATGTACCAAACTCGCTGATCAGCTTTTATTCTGCACGTCGGATGATTTCTAGTACCTTACTGCCAACAGCAAGCAGATTGACTCCCTCCAGACAAACAGCACGGCATCCTTTCTCTTTCCTACAATCATTTTTAAACAAGCTAGATGTTGTCACAAATGCACCTCTTGGGCATGTTCAGCTGAGGGAGGCCAGTGCCTGCTGTTCACCCAGTGGACTCTGCCCTGTAGTGCCAGGTGTGCTGTCAGGAACAGCCAGCAGGAGCCGAGCCTGCAGCGAGGACAGTGCTCTTCCTCTTCTGCAGCCAAAGGGATATTTTTGTTTCCTGCGTTGCTTTCTGCCTGGATACACCATTAATTCATTATTGAGAGGAAACACAGAAAAAGAGGGAGAAAAAACTGCTGATACTGTAAGTTACCAGGTACTTACACTTTGATTCAACAGGTGAAGGGTAGCGCTGCAGGAAAGAAATTAAACTTCTACGGTGGCATGAGTTCAGTATGAAAAATAGAAATCTAAGATCACCAATACACTCTAAACACAATAAAACCCATGGCAGGAACATGTGTGTTATTTCTCATATCCCAGCTTACTCCCAATACAAATAATTACACCTTGCTACCTAATGGTATCAAAAATTTTACTTCTATTATTTGACTTTTACTCCCCTCCCCACCCCCCACCCCCCCCCAACATTCTTGTATTGTGCTCACTTCATTAGTTGTTAAATTTTAACCAGGATATACAGAGTTTATCTGTTTATCTGATATATCTTGTTTGCCTCTTGGTATTGTTTGTGAGGAGCATATTTTCTTACCCATGCTTACAGAAGGTAATAACTTATTCCACAGAAGTTCCCACTGATTTCTATCCAAATGCTCAGAGAGTAAATTACTGAATAGAATTAGTGAAAGCAAAACTTTTGCATTACTTTATGCATTTAGCTTTAAAAGGAAAACAAAACAAAACAGAGGTACTGTTCTTCTGCTCTGTACTTCTTAGTACTAAACATATATACGCATTCATCTAGCATTCAGAAAAATTAGTTGAAATGTATCCACTGGAAATACTTCAAATATTTTAAGTCACTTCTTAGGTATCAAAGTGTATTCCCACTCTGTCCTTTGCAAATTCTTCTTTATTTTTATGAAGTAATATTACTAAGAAGACAGTTCTCAAAGCTACAGCTGTAACACTGATGAAATATTTTCTTGATGGGCATAAGTCTTTCTCCACTTCAGGAGGTAGTCTCAAAGAAGCAGGGTCTCTGGATCAGAAACTATGATTCAGTAAGGATTTGTTCTGGGAATTATAGTGACGTTCAGCAGGAAGTTCTATAGCCCAAGCTGGAGGTTTCAGCTGAACATAATTACAACTTTTAGTAAAAGATAGAATTTACCAGGGGACCATCCAATAATTAAGACGTGAAAAAAGGCCATAAGGCAAAGACATAGTTTCCACAATTCTATTCTAAGAATAAACATGAAAGTGAAATGTTTCTATTACTCTGCAGAACCGAACATAATATTTAAAACATTTGACTATTACATTTTCTTAAATAACATTCTCCTAGTTCAAAAATAAACCAGGAACTGTAAAAAACCATTTTCAAACAGCAAGCACAGGTTAATATTCATCCCATGTAATTTTATCCATCTAAAAGTTAAATATTTAGTGTAAGGTAAATTTCCAAGACCTACTGAGCTGGCAGTGAAGAGAAACATGCCAGTGTTTGAAAAGCCCATTCTACAGTTTGTACACTATCCATGGAATATGACAGTGATCTGTTACCAATAAGCTGTTTTCTCCTTCTCTTTTTCTTCTTCTGGAGGAGTTACATGTGCAAACACATTTTTGGTCTGGTCTTGCTTTTTTTTGTTATTTGTTTGCTTCATTTAAATTTTGATATGCTTTTCTACTGGAGTCAGTGAGATGGACTGCCCTCTGAAGACACCTCTCTTGCTCTCCATTGCCTGCCTGCATGGCTTAGGTAAAATGCTTAAATTTGTGTGAGCCACTTTTGGTTACTTAGAGTAACTAAAATGTAGTAAATCTGACTCACTGACAGGTTCCAATATGCATTAGTTTCTTTATCGATATTTCAAATCATCAAATGTATCAAATTATCAATATGTGATGCTGGTTTTAGTAGATGCCAAAAAGAATAGTTGTTGGCCAATCGTCACATTATTTTTAACGATGATCATTTTTAGGAAACTGAGTTATCAGAACACAGAGAGGTCTGTAGGATGATAAACAGTGAGTTTAGTGCAACTGCTGCAAAGGACCACCTAGCTGAATGGTCAGTCAGCAAAATGTACAGTTATAAATACTGTTACTGATACAGTCTAATGCAAGGAATAGGTAACTGGGAGCAAAACCCCCAATATTTTCTTTGAAAAGCAGTATTACAGGAAATTATAAATATCTAAGTATAATTTCTCTATGCAATGTTGTGGCATTAACAGTTAACAAAATTCTCATATAGCACATAAGGGAAGCAAGGAAGCGTCTTTCCCTATGTAAAACTTTGGTCAGACTACTCTTATAACACTTATTCACACTACAAAGAACGTGTGAAGAGAAAACTTAGATGAGAGCTTCATAAGTATCCTGGTTTGAGGTAAAGCAGAACCAATTTTCTGTTCAGTAATTTTACTTTGCAGCTAAGCCTCTTCTAACTAAGTGAACTCTCTGAAATTAACAGCATCTTGTCCAGACACTGTTTGCTCTCAGAGTGATAAGACCTGAATATTTATAATTTATACCAAGGCACGGTATGCAGAGAGGCTCTCACAGTTATTGCTATAACACCCAAGGGCAGCCAACTTTGTTATTTGCCCCGTTGGAGGGTCAGAAGTGGAAAAGCGTAGAGGGGTGGCACCTGCAGGGAGTGGGGAACAGGACAGGTGATCCAAAACTGNCTGTTTGCTCTCAGAGTGATAAGACCTGAATATTTATAATTTATACCAAGGCACGGTATGCAGAGAGGCTCTCACAGTTATTGCTATAACACCCAAGGGCAGCCAACTTTGTTATTTGCCCCGTTGGAGGGTCAGAAGTGGAAAAGCGTAGAGGGGTGGCACCTGCAGGGAGTGGGGAACAGGACAGGTGATCCAAAACTGACCAAACCGGGTATTCCATCCCATTTGCCTCACGGTCAGTATAAAAGCTGAGGCAGCAAAGGGTCAGCCCTCTTTCTTCAATGGCCGGCATCCAAGGAGGACCTCCGTCTGTTCGGCTGCCTTTGATCCCCATCCCTGCATTCCTGAATCCAGATCCAGAATCCAGTTCCTGTTCATCATTGAGTCTGGGACTTTCCTAGTGCCTTTCAGTGATGCAGTCGTCCCTGGGAGCTTGATACTGGGTTTGTATATATTGTATATATATTTCATTATTTCATTTTTATTATTTTATTAATAATATATCATTAAAGTAGTTTAGTTCCTTCTAGACTCATTAGCCTCTTCTTCTCTCTCCCTCCTCTTGGAGAGAGAGGTGGGGGAGAGCATCTGTCATTTGTCTCAGTGGCCAGTCCAGCCCAAACCACAACAATAAGTCATGCAAGGTTAGTTAAAAAAAGCCAAAAATATGTGACTAAAGGTGCTCCAACTATCTTATCAAAGGGATGGTCAAAAGTGTGGATATTTACAAATGGAAAAAATATATCAGAGGGACAGCTTAAAATATACTTTATAAAAACTTTGAAGGACACTTTTTCATGTATAGGGAGTGGAAATGAATTCTTCAAATGTGAGCAGGCAGGCCAGAGATGAGCAGTTAAGGAAAAGGAAAATTATCAGTGGTAAGATGCATGTGCCCTAATGTGGGAATCTAAAACTGCAACCGAGTTTATATTCTCTTTAAAGTTAACAGAAAGAACCAAGCACCTTCAGAGTACAATTAATCTCATCCTGAATAGAACCCTGAAATGACACAATGCATCTGGTCATACCTGTTTCTTTCCTCTCATGAGCACAGGAGCAAAAATTACTAGCTAAGACTGAGATATCTATATTTTATATCCAAAGTTAGGTGAGATGTATCCCAGCCTGTATTACTTTTTAGAGGCAGACTGTCTTCAGGAGTTGCAGTGTTATCACCAGAAAACTGATAATCTCTATTTTTCTTTCTCCTGGGGAGGAAACCTTATCCCTTTGCCTGAGTATGAGAGTGTAGGGAGAAAGAAAGAGGGAATCTTTCAGTACCTTAGGGCAGTAGTGCATAAACACTAGATTTTTCATTTCAGCTTTCAACTTGAAATTACAGATCTAAGTTCCATTTCTGACTGCTATGACTGTACTGAGATTAGCATTTACCATATCACTTTCTACAGCTGGTATCAGTGAAAATATTTATGCACACAGTGAGAGGAGAAAAGTATCTGCCAAAACCTGTGGGTGCCACTAAAAAAAACATTTCTTTCAAATCTGTGTTTTCGTATAGTGCACAGTACAATGGTATCCTGCTTACAGTTGGAAATACCAGGTGTTTCCATAATAAATTAAAAAAAGTAAAAATAGTTATTGCCCTGTACTAATAATTAGACACAAGAGCAAATTAGGCACTGTAAGTACAACAGAACACCAGTTATGCCACCTCAGTGAGGTGAGAGATGTTGACTTCCCAACGAAGCTCCTCTGTAACAAGATGCAGCCGTAAAGTCTAGTCTTAACTTCAAGCTCTCCTTAGATTTTCAATAAACAGANACTTTCCTAGTGCCTTTCAGTGATGCAGTCGTCCCTGGGAGCTTGATACTGGGTTTGTATATATTGTATATATATTTCATTATTTCATTTTTATTATTTTATTAATAATATATCATTAAAGTAGTTTAGTTCCTTCTAGACTCATTAGCCTCTTCTTCTCTCTCCCTCCTCTTGGAGAGAGAGGTGGGGGAGAGCATCTGTCATTTGTCTCAGTGGCCAGTCCAGCCCAAACCACAACAATAAGTCATGCAAGGTTAGTTAAAAAAAGCCAAAAATATGTGACTAAAGGTGCTCCAACTATCTTATCAAAGGGATGGTCAAAAGTGTGGATATTTACAAATGGAAAAAATATATCAGAGGGACAGCTTAAAATATACTTTATAAAAACTTTGAAGGACACTTTTTCATGTATAGGGAGTGGAAATGAATTCTTCAAATGTGAGCAGGCAGGCCAGAGATGAGCAGTTAAGGAAAAGGAAAATTATCAGTGGTAAGATGCATGTGCCCTAATGTGGGAATCTAAAACTGCAACCGAGTTTATATTCTCTTTAAAGTTAACAGAAAGAACCAAGCACCTTCAGAGTACAATTAATCTCATCCTGAATAGAACCCTGAAATGACACAATGCATCTGGTCATACCTGTTTCTTTCCTCTCATGAGCACAGGAGCAAAAATTACTAGCTAAGACTGAGATATCTATATTTTATATCCAAAGTTAGGTGAGATGTATCCCAGCCTGTATTACTTTTTAGAGGCAGACTGTCTTCAGGAGTTGCAGTGTTATCACCAGAAAACTGATAATCTCTATTTTTCTTTCTCCTGGGGAGGAAACCTTATCCCTTTGCCTGAGTATGAGAGTGTAGGGAGAAAGAAAGAGGGAATCTTTCAGTACCTTAGGGCAGTAGTGCATAAACACTAGATTTTTCATTTCAGCTTTCAACTTGAAATTACAGATCTAAGTTCCATTTCTGACTGCTATGACTGTACTGAGATTAGCATTTACCATATCACTTTCTACAGCTGGTATCAGTGAAAATATTTATGCACACAGTGAGAGGAGAAAAGTATCTGCCAAAACCTGTGGGTGCCACTAAAAAAAACATTTCTTTCAAATCTGTGTTTTCGTATAGTGCACAGTACAATGGTATCCTGCTTACAGTTGGAAATACCAGGTGTTTCCATAATAAATTAAAAAAAGTAAAAATAGTTATTGCCCTGTACTAATAATTAGACACAAGAGCAAATTAGGCACTGTAAGTACAACAGAACACCAGTTATGCCACCTCAGTGAGGTGAGAGATGTTGACTTCCCAACGAAGCTCCTCTGTAACAAGATGCAGCCGTAAAGTCTAGTCTTAACTTCAAGCTCTCCTTAGATTTTCAATAAACAGATACAGTGCACATCAAAATAAACCCCAGTAAAATACGAACATGTAGAGCTCCCTTAGGCTTAGCCTATGGGTAGTAAACCAGTTTAGAGTTTCAAACACTATGATGGTAGCAATCATTCTTAGATTCTTTATTCTCTTGGAGATGATGGGGTGCTACCAGAGCCAGACAACTGAAAACCAGATGGATTGTGAAATCTGTGCCAGGTATTCTCAATATAAATTGCTGAACGAACTGTTCCTTCTTACCGACATTTGGCAGAGAATACTCTGGGGGTTTTTAATTGCCATTGCTACAAACCATAGAAAGGTTTGTGTGATGATGATGGAATGCTGACCTCACTGAAGAAAGACCAGTTTTACCTTAGTTAATGAATAATAGTTGCCATTTTCTGTAATTGTTCCCCCCCCTTTACTGTCACAAATGGTCTTATGATAATAATCATAGTATATAATCTGACACAAGTGCTCTTAAAGAAATTTCTAGTAAAGGACTGCAGCCTCTGTGGGAGGTAACTGTCGGAATTATCTTAAACCACTACCTGTCTTCCACTACAATAGAAAAGGCCTTTAATCGAAATAATCCTTTTTCAAACGAGCAACTTTTTTTTTTCTGTCTGCAATTCACTCATCTTAAAAAGAGCACTATAGCTTTTGTGCATAACTTAATTCATTCTTCAAGACAAGTACAAAATTTGTCACTGACATTTAGCGCCAGCCGTAGGCAATGGATAAAATGAACTAGTTAGCAATTTAACCTGTAAAAAAAACAGAGTGGGATGAACAATTTTCTGCCATCAAAGCAAATGGCTAACATTTAGCAAGATTTTATTTTTATTTTTCAGCCCATCCCATCCTCAAGAAGAAAGAAGTCAGGCTAACATTTTTTCTGGGTCCTAAATCTTCCTCTCAGCCTATTTCTTTAATGGTTTAAAGTAAATGACTATCCAGAGGATAATTAGGCACTGTGCTGTCGCATCGTGTCAGGTCACAGCTGGATTTAGTCAGCATTAACCTTTGGGGAGAATTGGAATATCAGTATCATTTAAAATTAAAGACGTGTAAGCAGGCATTTCTGGAGATGTTAGAAAAGTAATTGTCTGTAAATTGTTTGACCTTGAGATTTAATTGCATGCACAACACACATTCTAGCAAGAACCCTGGACTGTGTTCATTCTCTTTCACCTCCGTACCTCTCACTTTGCAGAACCCATTAAGCTACCTGTGGATTTTTCTGTAAAATATTAAAGATTGTTTTATACTGAGAACAAAAGCTTTTAAGCAAGACCTTTTGCAAACAAAACTGTTAAATAGCTGTAGTATAGACCTCACCTATTTGAATTTCAGTCTTTTTATACACTTTATTCAGTCTTTTTATACATTTTATGTTTATCTATACATAGAAAACACTCCCGTTAAAGACCTATGCTTAATTTTTATTCCTTTTTTTTTTTTTTACTAACAAGTTTGCATATTATGCCTTATTCCCTTTTCCCTAATGAGACAGCTTATGCTTTCAAAGTCCCTCAAGCTAGGCAAATCTCTCCACTGCTTCCACTGTTAATAATGAAACTTCATAATTATACAAATCCAAGGTGGCCAATCAGCTTCTCGGGCTGAGCCTTCGGGTACCTCATGCATTATTTATGTGGCACTCAGGCCTGTGAACTCACTTGCTTATATTAGAAGCCTAATTAATATTTAATCACACGTAGAGAGGGCACACAAAGCTGTGCTAGTCCCCGAAAAAAGTGAAGTAAAAGTGTACACAGATGCTTGTTTGCTTTTGTGTGTGTGTGTGTGTGTTTGTGTGTGTGTGTATGCATGTCTATGTTATGATACACACACCCAGACACGCTGATTAGAAATACTCCTCTCAGACTGGGAAAGAGGCAAGTCTTTGAAGATGCCAACATATGCTGATAAAGACATACAGAGTTTTGATCCTGACTGCAAAATGGCTTTCTCAGGTGATGCTGAAACCAGTCGAGATTCTCCATGAAGATCTCAGCATATGAAAGCCAATGATAAGGAGAACTGTTTAGGTTTCTTGGTTCAGGAATTACTTTTTACATGCCTACAGACATCCTTTCTATGTTATTGGGGCCAGACTCTCCGTTCACACTGGCACTAAGTCATCAGCCGCAAAGCAGTTCTTGTTTTTATGACAGTCCATGAGAAAAAGTAGTAACACCTCCACGTACCCTCACTTTTGGGGTACATGTCATAACCATCTCTTCCCTGCCATGAGAATGCTGGATAATCACAGCTGCTAGCTTGTATAGAGAAGAAAGTTCGTGAAACAACCTTATTTATGATGATGATGATGGTGATTTAAGTTGTAGAAGATGACACTTGTTACTGGATTTTTTTCTAGAAAACATTAATGTCAGTTGATGCTAAATTATTTTCATCCTCACCTATCATTGCACCTCTACCTGCGAAATCCTCAGTTGCCTGTTGCTTCCTTTTTGTCTACCCAGACTCTGACAGATCACGCTACAGTATGAAACATTTTTGATGGGACAAAAGAGTGATCCATATCTAGACAACTCTGAGTACACAAGTCAAAGCAGTGAGAAAACGGTCTGTCTTATTAGCAAATTCCACTTAGAACAATGTAGTTTAATATTAAACAAAATGTTTCATCGCATTGATACTATTATTTCAACAAACATTTCCAAAGAAGCCATTAACTTTTCTGAGTTATTATCCTCTCAGACCATTGCAATCTCTCCCCACCATTGTGCTATTGCTTTTAAGGCAGATAATTAAGGACTTCATCTGAAATTCCTCTTTAAAACATTGTTTTCATTTGTACTTTCACTAGCATTGTTTCCCTATAAACAGTAGCAAATAGGACTTACGGAATTTATTCCAGAATTTGCTATTACATCTGCTATGTGGCCTTGAAATGATTGACCTTATCAATATATAAAATGGCTGCAATAACCAGAGCTGGAAAAAAACAAGAAAGTTTGGTTTGATTGTCATATTTAGAGAATTAGGAAGGAAAAGAGTACTGTGTCCAGTTCTGGGCTCCCCAGTACAAGACAGATGTGGAACTAGTGGAGAAAGTCCAGGGAAGGGCCACTAAGATGATGAAGGACTGGAGTGTCACTCCTATGAGGAAAAGCTGAGAGAGCTGGGACTGCTTAGCCTGGAGAAGGGAAGGCTCGGGGGGATCTTATCAACATATAGAAATAACTGAAGGAAGAGTGCAAAGAGGATGGAGCCAGGCTCTTTTCAGTGGTGCCCAGCAACAGGACCAGAGGCAACAGGAACAAACTGAAACATAGGAAGGTCCCTCTGAACATCCTGAACATCAGGAAGTACTTTTTTTTCACTGTGAGGGTGACCAAGCCTGGGCACAGGCTGCCCAGAGAGGTTGTGGAGTCTCCATCACTGGAAATACTCCAAAGCTGTCTGAACGTGGGCAACTGGCTTTAGGCGACCCTGCTTGAGTTGGGGTGTTGCACCAGACAACCTCCAGGGGTCCTTTCCAACCTCAACCATGCTGTGGTCTGTGACAATTACTAAGAAATTGTCCAAGACAAAATGTAAAATTTCTGTCTAATATTTGGCATTTCCTTTTTTAAATTATTTTAATAATTTAAGTTTTAATTTTAAAATGAAAAAGCAATAACTTTACACATTAAAAGAAACTATTTTTTTGTTTTGCTGGCATATTTAATTTTTAAGACAACACTGCGCAAAGTTCCTAGTCTTGTCCCAACTTAGGTTTGATTGAAACTATTCTCTGAACATAAATCAAAGATGTAAATATTTTTAGTTACTTCAAAAATCTATGAAACTTTAAATTGGTAAGGAATCTTTATATTCTTGAATGAAGCGTGCTACACAAATAAAAAGCATTGTAATTGTTAAACAATTGAGTACTATAAAACATTACAATGATTTTTCAAGTGAAGCAATCCTTCTCCTTCTAGTCCCACTTCTCTCTTGAAATCCAGGTTCTAGAGCTTAAATTTGTCATTACATCAACTTACAAAGTAAAATGGCCTATCAATGCAGCCTCAAAACTAAGTTGTAGCTCAGTAGTAGAAAATAATTCGTGTAAAAGAACTAAAAGATGCAGGAAACTGTCTCACTTGTGTTTGACATCAAAGTTCTTAAAATCAAACTGCTCTTCAGAAACCATGAACTTGAGGCATCACTTCCACTTGCTACAGAGAACCTTCCACAGTAAATTGATAGAAATAAATGAGTTGGCCCATCACACACTCTGTACCATTCCATGTATGTAATATATGCACACACGATATATTGACATCAGTTTGCTGAACACCTCTGGCAATCACTGAAAAAAATAGACATGCATATATTAGCTCAGTAATATGTTTTAAATTAAACCAAATTCCAATTTATCTTGATTTTTTTCTCCTTTCAGGGACTAAAATAGTGAGGGATTAAATGTATGCCAGGAACCCTGTACCAAGCATCTGGCAAATTTATGGGTTTTTGCATCCATTTTCCAGTGCTACACTCCCAGAGGTGCAAGAAATGAGAAGAAACATTTGTTGTAGTTCCAGGGAGAGTTTGCAATTTCATAACTCTTATTTAAGATACTTTCATTTAAAAAAACAGAAGACTTGTAAACATCTTTACACTATTTCCTTACAATGACAGGCATTCAGAATTTGAAATGACTATGTTTAATAGGGAACATTTCTTCATTAACAAGATCTAGATGAATCACGGTGATCTTCACTTTTTATTCACCTTTCTTTTACACTTTAGTTACTATTTTAACACCAGACTGGTGATGTGTAAGGGCAGAGTGGTGAATAATACCAGCAGCTGCAGAGGTAAAATGAATTACTATTTTTTTTCAAAAGTCATGAAAAGTGGGTTGTTTTTGCAGTATTGTGCAAAAATACTTTCCAATATTTTTCCACATTGTGATTGTTTGTTAAATGTAGCATTAGGCCACTAACTTTAAAGCTTTAACTTGATCTACTTAAGACTTGTCTACTCAACAGGACAACAGAGAGAAAAAAAGAGGTTTTTAAAAAATCATCTAACATTACTAGTTTCCGTATTCCATTCCAGTTTCAATATAGGATTTTTCTATTAACTGTATTCTCTAATGGTCTGGTCATCCCACCATTAAATTATTCAAATAAAGATGAGGGACCTGATTCTCAGCCGGTATATATCAGTATAGTTTCACTGATTTAAATAGGGCTATACCAATTTCCATTTCCTGTGAATCATGCCCATCATTTCAATCAGAACGATTAAATGATTAGTTTCCTAGAATATTAGCATAAATTGGTAATAACTAACAAGTGCTTATAATTTGCTGCCTTTTTGTAAAACCCTTTGAAAGCATAGCAGCATTCACCTGGTAGAAGGGTGAATACATAAGCTGTTGTCACATATATATCTGAATAGTGTTATACAGCACAGCCAAGATGATGGAAAAGATGTATGGTCCTTCCGAATCTACACCTCGCAACCCTCAAGAAATGCAAGAGAATTTTTAGCTGCAATTAAAAGAGCAGATGCTGCTATTTTACAGCAGTACAATGTAATAATACTGCAACCTTCAATAAATGGCTTAAGAGGGTATTAATTTTATGCTATAGACTAACGTGCCTTTCTTTGAAAGAAAACATGACTCCAGAAGCAGAATGTTTGAGAAGAATATCAGTTTTTAACAAAAATTGGATGAATTAGCAACTGTCGTACTAAAGAAAACATCAGTTATAATATCGCATATGTAAACAAAAGAAAAACAGTGAAAGCTTTTACTGTAGTGTGCCTTGTTAAGAATCTTGACAGTATTTCCAAATTGTCAAGTGTTCACCAGCTGTGTTGACAAACTTAGCGCCACCTAAGGTGTGCTTTCCCCACCCTAGATTTAGCAAAATGCAGCCATTACTACTTTTATACTTCAGTGAGAAGCAGGGATTTTTCCTTTCTTTGCCACAAGGGGAACACTTTTTGGACACGTTGGTAGTTTCACCTGATGGAAGGAAGGAGAAGGAAAAGTAACAACAGTAAGAATCTGTTGCTATTCCAGAAGCCTCTCCCTTCTAAAAATCCCAGATTTTCTTGCCTTATCCAAGGCAAAGGAATTTACTCCACTGACAATCAAAACTCATGCCATACACTCTTTTTTTTCCCCATTTAAAAGGCTTGGTGTATCACTTCTGTAGCAACCACATAACACATAGGGAGAAAATCAATTTTAAAATAGTAACTTAAATGTAAGATATTTCATCCAGATAAATAAAAGCCATAGAATAGAAGGAAAAAAAAAAAGTCACACAGGGACAAATGCTCATCCCAGAACTTACTCTGCAGCAAATATAACACGCTAAAGATGTGCTGTAAAACTTGAGAGGGAAATCATTGATTCAGAACACCTGCCTATAGTGTGAGGTGATGTAAGTTAACAGACATTCTTGGATAGGATCTATTAAGCCTGTGTCCAGCTCAGCAAGAGGCATTTCCATAGTTTCCTTAGATTTTGTGTACTTCAACTTTTAAAGGTACGATAATATTGAAGGGATTTATCGTAAAATAAGAGTAATAAATACACTCAGAAACATCAAGTTATACGTGGTCTGCTGTGGTGGAGCAGCGCCCCCCCCCCTCCTCCCCACTTCAGGCCACTTGGTGCTTGGCATGATTTCCTCCCCACCTGGGCCACATAATAATACAATGGACCAGAACGTAATGTAATGGTCCGGCGTGAAAGAAAGGAAAGGTGGAAAGCAAAGGACCAGAACACAGTAGTGTGCCTGGTCCCCATGGCTCCTACTGTTTGAAGGTAATAACTATAATCGATCACTCCTGACAACATACGGATCGTGGTCACAGAGCAGGGGGATACCAGGACCCCCAAGATCTAGCAAGTTCTGGACTTGCATACCTGGTGGAAAGTACTGGAATATTCCATTGTCCAGGCTGGGCCAGAGTGGAAAGTTACCTAATGAAGGTTAATTATCTTGGATTCTATAAGTGGCGATTCTAGTAAAGACCCTTTGAGCTTTTCCAGATCACAACTGGCCGGGGACAGTACCTCCCCTGCGTTGGGCCGCTGCTCAGGCTGACAACTCGAGGAATAGAATCCCACCTCTTGAGGAATGCCAAAGCATTTACCCTAAACTCGGGAAAGGGAAATTTTGCCTATAGGCTAGCCTCTCTCTCCTCCACCTCTCCACCTATATGTGTAATATACACATTAGCTTTATGGATGTGGATGCTCTTCTGTTTGTCTGTGCAAGTGTAGGAGTTAAAAGCAGTACCTGTCTGCTCGTTAGAGTCACCTGCTATTAAAAAATTCCTGATTCCAGCAATCAGAGACCTCTGTGTGTGTCCGCACATGTATGCTTATACACTTTGTTTATGTGTATATGTATTAATTCGAGATCTTGCTTTTGCCCATGTGTATATGTATTAATTTAGAATACCTTATAGTAAGTTAGTGTGAATCTTGCTGTCTTTGAATCTGTAATTAAGTTGCTGTTGAAGTATTTTGTTAAATCACTTTGTAAACCTCTAGACTGGTTAATGATTAAGTGCTGCTAAAATTCAACCTCTTGATCTACCTTAAATCACTAATGAATTTTGAATCACTGCTAAATCATAACCATGTCAAATATTTCCATCCATGACATCTGCTTATGGCTTGCAAAATATCTGAAGAAGATTAATAAAGAAAATACAGAGTTTGGGAAACAGAAATTATCATGAAATCACTCAAAATTTCGCTGGACTAAAACAGAAATTTAGTAAGAGAATGAAAAGGAGAATGAAAGAAAAAGAGAAAGGAAAAAAAAGACGGAGAAAAAAATAACAGAAAAAGAGAAAGAAATAAAGAATATGAAACTAACCCTACTCACAGTCAAAATGTCATTCAGCAATCTTGTTTTCATTCCTAGAAAGTACCTGTATTAAACCCATTTTTATTAAAAGTGGGGCTTTGCTGCCCAGCTTGACTTTACCTTCTAAATATATATATAGAAAGAGACATACAATCAATTTTTCACTCCTGATCAGAATAATTCATTTCAAATCCTCATTTCATTTTTTTTTTTATCCAAGACCTGTTTGGAGTTTCTATACAAATGTAGAAATATCAAGACCTTGAACTTCACTGCAGGTGTTCTCAGTTTGCATTATCAAGAACAAATTCTTAGATATAACTCTCAAACACCATACACCTTTTATATAATATTTTTCAGAGTTTTGCTGATGAAAAATAAATTCCCAATATAGCTAGGAAAATTTCTTGTAAATTAAATTTGTAACATACCTGTATTTATACACTTGGATAAGTATATATTGGACGGGTGTGTCCAAGCATACACTCATATATGCATTATACTTATCTGTATACTTATATATGTGTATGTACTTAACAAAATCTTCAAAACTGATTCAGCAATTAAACAGGGTTTTTTCAGCAATTAATACATCAGTAATATAATTGCCAGTGAACTTGATTTTCAACACTACCCAGCTTTCCTAGTTTCACTTTGAGATTCAAATTCAACATTATGCAAAACTTTTACTAATCCAAAATAAATAAATTTAAAAAAAAAAAATCCACACATAGAAAAACTTGATTTGTTTCTTCTGTCTGACTTTGTAAAACCATTGAAACTTGGTGCTCACTTTAAAATCTCAGCTATGAGAGCTGTCGATTAAAACAATTTGTGCAAGAGCCTTGCTTCTTTAAATGAACGGAGTGTAAGCTGATTTTAGGCATAGTTTCCTCAGTGTTTCTTCACTGTTTTCTATCTGCTACACGGGAGCAAAACATATAAAAAGATACAAGAAATCCCACTTTGGAAGGTTGGAAGACTGAGATCAGTCTCATCAAATCTGCATTTTTTTACTCCATTTACCTACGTGTTTACTGTCAAACACATTTTAAGTACCAGTGATATTTGCTACTTGGATACATTTACATAGAAACATTTCGTCTTCCACAGTCCCTTGAAAGTCAATGGGAGGTTTTCTGTTGACTTCACTGAAGTAAGGATGAGGCATTACACAGCCAAAAAAAGACATTGTTCTTGATGACCCACAGTTGCTGTGCATGCACTCCCTTTTCAAGTTTTGCTCTTTTACTGCCTCCTTCCCTCTGAGACTAGAGAAATGCAGTAAAATCTCTATCTTCTCTACAACCTCTGTCTTGAATAGTGGGGAAGGAAACAAGGGAATGAAACTGAAGTGTCTGGCACTATATCCTATAGTGATATAATGATAAAAATAAAGGAATTGAGCTGACTCAAAATACACCTGTGTGAAAGAATCCTAACACATTCGATTCTAATGTATACCTCTGACATATAACTATATTTAGTGTCTGCTGTTTTCTCTAATCTTTATTAAGTGCAATGCTATCACCTAGAAATGTAAAACTTAGAACCAAAATAAGCGTTTCTTTGCAAAATATTTTGGTTAGGTTAGAACTAGTGAGATTCCGGGGTTATCTTCACGGTAGTTAATGAGTATTTTAATTACAGAAACTTTAAGTCAGTGGTTTTAAGGTTAAGAGAAATCACAACAGTAAGTTTTAAAAGAACTCTTCACCTACACCGTTTCTTTTCATAACTTATCTGGTACAGAACGTGAAATGAAATAGTATTGCAATCAATGTCAAGAATTTAACATTTGATATTTTATACACTAAATGTCATTCACGAGTTACACTTTGAAGAAGCGCATTCCAGCGTGACACCTAATCGGTAGCCTTCTTCATGGTTACAATTTTTCTACTTTGTTGCCAAGCATCTGCATATTAACAAGTAACAACATTTAATGAGAGCAAGCACTCCAAAGTAACACACTTAACTCACTGTGTTTATTCTCGGTATCATAGTAAAAATGTACACTTATGCCAAAGGGAAGTTATGCCTTTAAATTGCAACTCTAAATTGCAACTAACATGCTGAAGCAAGGATGTCACAGTTACACATAATTACCATTTCTACAGGAGTCTGTTTCCTGTGGTGACAGTAGCATATTTAAAAGATAGCATTTTCAGACTTTGATGTCACTTTTCTCACACAAGACTTGTTTTTTCACTAAGAGCCCCATTCAGTAGCCCAGTCTTATCCAGTAAAGCACTTAAGCATGTGCCTAGATCCCATTTATTTCAAAGGAACTTAGGCAGATGATTATGATTTTTTTCTAGAAAAAGATTGAACTTAAGTATCTGTTTCAAATGCTTTGTCATATAGGAACCTAAAACAGGAGCAGAACTCTCAACTGCAATACTACTAATACTCTTGACTACCCAGGAATTTTAATGACAACAAGTTTTATCATGTTTTACAGGTTTATTTTTCCAAATAATGTTTTAGTATCATCTTGTCTTATCACACAGCACATGCTGTAAGCTTATTACAAGCCAACAAAAAGTTTGAAAAAATACTAAGCTTAATCATATTTGAATCTTTAATACTTTACCAGTGCTCCTCATGGCTTAAAGATCATAAGCTTTAAATACCACAGAAGCGCTTTTTTTTTTTTTTCATATTTGAAATGAGAATGCTAAGAAAGGTATCTGCTGCTTATACAACAAGTTGTAAACCAGGAATTCACAGAGAAGCCATGGGAAAAACCCTTCCCATGTCTCCCGCATTTCTTTTTCCATCTTTTGCTTTTTCTTATTCATAATCCCTGTAATACAAAAGGTGTTTTCCTGGATAAATATTACAGAATAAAGAATCCAGTGTGATTGGCTCTGTTATACTATGAAATTTTTTCCAGCAACCTAGCTATAAATAGTGTCCAGATTGTATAGCAACAGAAACTATCATCTATTCCCCTTGTACAAAATACCTCTGTGCTTCTCAAAACCCGAGGAAACCCTTTTTAGCAACCCTATCACGGAAGTCACCCTTTACAGAAATACTTACTGTCTAATACCTCAACGTTGTTTGTTGTGTGTTTTTAATTAACATCCTCATTATAACAGTCTGTGGTGGTTTTAATATTTATACACTAAGGGTGCCACAATGGGAAGGCCATGTCATCGTCATTCTTCTAACAGAAAACTGGGTGCAGTTTCCCTCAGGGCCCTTCAGTGATTTTTATGACTAGGGTAGACCACAGCGGCTGTTGAGGTATATATAATGCACTGCTTCTTCCTCATAAGCTGATTACGTTTTTTCTCTTAGGATAATTTCTTACAGCTAGAGCACAGAATTGAAAATTTAGAAATGTATTTTCCATTTCTCACTGGGCCACAGACTTTATGTGTGGATCTTGAACAAATTGTTTTACTTACTCTACCTCTGCTTTTCACATCTGAAAATTAGAGATAAAAGCAACAGGAGCACTTCAAGACTTAATTCATTAAAATTGGCAAAGAACTTTCAGGTTAATGAAGGGAGGCTGCTACAGATTAACATATTAAAAGTTTTAGTAATTTACTTGTGAACTACTTTAACTGATGCAAGATGTTTCTAAACTAGAAGCAACAGGAAAATTTAACACTATGTCCCTGGTATACACGTCCAGTTTTATAGACTAGTAACTGTAACTGAAAGGTATTAATGTGTTTCCTCTATTTGGGCTGTGTACCAGAGTACAAACATACACTTCAGGAATGACCTTCTTCCAATGGAAAGTTAAAATAAAGCTAAATGCGACATAAATACAAGCTTCATGTTTATAGACATATACATGGTACACATACAGAAAACATGTGCACTAGGATACTAGCCCAAAGAAAGAGAAAGATTTTCCTTGATTGTGTTACAAGGCCATAATTCCTCAAGGTCAATGATACATGTTGTAGAAATGCTCTGAAACAAAATGCCTGTAATTAACCAACATATGATTTTACATAAGATCCTTTGTTTAATATATGTTTTCATATTAATGCATTGTGGTTAAAGGAAAATAAAATAGTTAGCAGAGGAAGAAGAGACATATTTGTATTTTTAAAAATAATAAAATCTGCTTTATTCCAATTGCATTTTTCCTCAGGATTTTTTCCTTTTAAAAATAAAAATTCTATTTTCCTGTCTGAATTCAAAATGATTGACTGGAGCACAATATTAAGTAATAAATAAAACAGTCCCGGTGCCTGAAAGACTCCTGAATAAAGAGAAAATTATTTTTGGATTTTCCTTCTGATCAGATATGAAATATTCTGAAACGCCACCTCTATAATTTGATAAAAAGCTTGATATCCCCAAATGAAAATAGGATTCAGCACTTTCATTTTTCTGTCTCTAAAGGAACCTCTAGGTAAACTGATTTTAAAAAAATGAAAATCTCAAGCATAAAGGTGGGAGTAATGAAGCAAGTTTAAATATGCGCTGACCTTTGAAATGAACTGCATTCCATGTTGTTTGGCCAAGAAGCTGGCTGTGTTGCTGTCTCCATCAATTTCCACAGCTTAAAAGATGTGGGTTTTGGAGCTGCCCTGCTCTCTGGTGGATGTTGATAGGCATCGCCGCAAATACACTAGTGCTGATAGTAACAGCCATATGTTCATTGCTCTGAAATATTAAAAAGAAATCCACAAGGGATAAAAGTGTAAGCACGTTCTTTTGTTGTTGTTGTTCACCGTCAGAATTTACCCAGAGGTGGCTGTATTTTATTTTCCCCTTCTTTGGTTAAAAAATAAAATCCTAGAATCTTTTATTTAGTAGCAATATTAGACTAAAAAGAAGAAAGCAAAACAAAACATATTATTTTTGGAAGCTAACAGTATTATGCTGTTTGACAGTATCTAAAAGCAAAGTAATGTTATATGATTTTATTCATACAAATTAAAAAATAAAAAGGTACACTATTTTGCAGCTCTTATTATGTAATTATTTCCTTTCTCCACTCCTGTTTTATTATGTTTCATTAGTTTTATTCAGTGATTTGCTAATCTCAAGATGTTCACTAGACCTGAAGGTCAAATGGCATTCTCTGAAAAATTTCAGCGTTTGATATCAAAATGGAAGATTGCCACTTGATTGTATAGTAATTTTAATAACAACCACTAATCTAAATATCTGTATATCTTTTCTAAGTCCTCCTGTAATATATTTTATCAAATGTGAGTTTAAAAGAGAGTTTTATGATCTAATCATATATTGCCTAGAAAAATGAATGATAGAAAGATGACAAAGTCAAGATTAAACATATCAGAAGTACTAGGGCTATCTTAATTAGACAATATTCATACCTGGCTGAAAATTAATTCTGTACGTGTTAACTCTCAGGCACTAGATCCTGGCTTTAACAATATGACAGTAATAAGTAACAAAATCATCCTGAGTGATAACCTGGTGTTTCATCTATGATGAAACAACAAGGGTTTCTTTTGAGTAGATGGGTTATTAGGTGCAAACAGCGGTAGAAATCCAAACAACCTTTCCATCTACATTCCCATTCTTTAATATATCAGTTAAGATCTGTACAATAACAGAATTTAATAACTATTTTTGAAATGGATGGGACACTATAGTTTTGGATGTTATAGGTGGTAACGTTCATTTATGTGCTTGCAATGTTTGCAGCAATTACTATTCAAATAGTCTTTTAAAACAGCAGTTAGATCTAAATGAGCAGTGGGACCACACAAATATGTAGAAATAAACCATTGTATCAATCCAGTCACTGAAGGCAGACATCTGTCTTTCCTTTCAATTGCATCCTTCTTGGAAGATCAAGAACCAATGCAAAGCAGCCAGTGACTCAATTCCACCCCCACACCCAGTAGAAGCTCTTTTTAATAACATTAGGTGCAAATTAAGGTGCAACAGAAAAAAAAAGTTATCTCATATCTTGCAGTCCACAATAATATAAACCTATGATCTTTAATAAACACTGCCAGACTGAAAAAATATACTTAAGGTACCTGCACAGTTAAAGATAAAAATCAGATCTTGAATGAGATCCTACCAGCTAGATACTTCTGAAAATGCGTAGTAAAGCATATCATATGGAATCTCTACTAATTACATTAGAGTGCTTCTGGATTCTGATTGCTATCTGAAGCATAGACAGAGCCTCAGAGGTGGGGGATTTTTCTTAGCCAGACAGATGCAGGCTAAATTTCTAAAGTTCCTCTTAAAATCTTAGTTAAATATGTAGTAGAGACACTACTGGTTTTCCACATGGTGTTTTTTGGAACACCAAGGGCTGAGGTAGTGAGAACTGCAATTTATTTCTGTTGTCTAGCTAAGCAACTAGATTACAGCCCTATGAAATGAAGCCCAGTAATCAATGGAAAGGAAGCCATGAAGATTATGGAAGTTTAAATTTCACCTCCTACCTGTAAGAAGATTAAAATTTCACCAAGTATTGTCTAGGACAATGCATGAGGCTAAAGGTTATTTACCTTGGTGTTTCTTCTGCTAATACAGGTCTACTTCATATGGGCTATTTACTTATATGATGATTGAGTCGGGTGGGGGAGGAAGACATTACAGCTTGGTCTACTCTAAACATGATTCAGAATGGATTTCAATGAAAGCCTCTTCCTATTAATTCTAATGCAGTCTAGAGGCATTTTGATCTCCACAGCCAGCTTAGGGCAATGTAGTTGGTCCATATTTAGAGTAAACCAAAGGTTGAGAAGTGTACAGATGAATAGGGGCCTCAGAGAGAATAAAGAAAAAAACCCCAAATTGAAAATGTAGACTCACCCTGTATAATTCATGCAGAATAAAACGTTTCCAGAACAAAAGATCAAAATGAGTCAACCTAGGCTGCCCTAGATCATAAAAGCATTCTTTTAGGAAAGGAAAACTACAGTTTTATCCCCCTGTAGAGAGACATAAGGGTAGAGCACCATGTTTTTCAGTAAGGGACTGACACCACTGCACTGTTGGTAAAAGTGTTTTGGAGACACTTCTCTCCTCTGATACCATATTCCTTGACATCCACTTTGCTGCTTTTCAAACCAAATTATTTTGCTAGCACTAAAGTAGAGATCTACAGAACTTACTCATTTTTTCAAGTTGATAGGTTTGGTAAATTTGACCTGACCTGAATGAAGCCACTCTGCAGATTAATTTTTTTGACTACCAATCAATTTTCTGGGGAAAAGAAAGAAATAAAATACAGAAAAAAAATATACAGACAACACAATGCAAACATGTCTGAGAGGCATTTCTTATACACTAGCGGCTTATGCTAACTGTTACTAGAACTGGAAAACAAAATGCTGGGAGATTAAATGGCAAACAATATAAAAAGCAATAATCACTGAAAGCCTCTGCTATTCATATATACGCTAGGCAACTTCAACCACCAATATAAAATTAGCCATATGTGACATCAAGATGACACTTAGAAAAAGACTTGATTGACAAACTGGAGAAAAAACCCTTTACAATTAGTAAAAGTTTAGATGTCTGTTTCTGAAAACAGATGGTAATCCTGCAAATGTATATTTTCACAGAAGAGTTATACATTTAATAATTTTCCTTTGCACAAAAATACCAGTTGACTAGATTCTTGCTGTACAAGAAATTACAAATCCATCCTAGAAAGTGGAGTTGGTAAAGCCATTCAAACACATCTTCAAAAGCAAAGTCAACAATTGAAAGAATATTTCATAGGTACAAGTAATAATTGGACACCTTCAAAATCATGACGCTGAAGCAAACCAAAACAGGTGTAGTTACACCCCAATTAGCAGCTCCTGAAAACAAAGTGGGTGGGGAACATACATTATTTTACCTTGATAAAAATTCTGTCTTCTCCTTTGTGGAAACCTTTGGGTTTCATCCATAATGTGGAATACAGACTTAAATTCAGCATGAGATGAAAACTTACCCAAGCTCGGAACAAAATACAAGAACTTGTTTCAAAGAACAACTTGGAAAACTGCAGTCACAATAAGATTAGGAAAGGCATGAAACAGTTGAAAATTGGAGTCCTGAAAGATGCCACCCACACGAAATAATCCCCATCCCAAGACTGATCCTATATTTCTCCCATAACGCACTTTTCCCTATGTTCCAATCCATATATTGGGAGAACAAAGAGACTGCCTCACCTATACTCTCCAAAGGCAATGCTAACAGAGGGTAAATCAGACAGAGGAGGATTTGTGTGTCAATAGAATGGAAAAACAGACATCAAGGGGCTGCTGTTGGGCACAAGTGAAACTTGTGATTTATGTTAGAGGCCTTGGATTAACTGATCAGGATGACTAGGACTCATAATTGAGTGCCAGGGCAGTGGGACCATTGCTTGAAAGCAAAACAGGGAACAAAAGAACCACAACACTAGGGACTGAGTGAGAGACTGAAATAAAGAAACAATTTGCACCGCTGGACTCACTGGGAACTCAGTTGATATGAAGTTGGTTCAAGTGACTAGAAGTACAATTGGTTAAACAGAACTAGAAAAAAAGAGTCAGGAATGACAGTGTGTGGAAAGGTCCAACGTTAGATTAAGAGACCTGAATGATTTAGGGAGGGACAGGTTAGAGAAGGAGAGAACTGAAAGAAATACAGAGTGCTGAGGAACAGCTCATTGTAGAGAAACAAAGGCAGCAAGGAACCACCAGCGTGCAACCAAGATTATCTGGGCAGAGACCTGGGTCAAGGATACTATCTCTGAAAGAAAAGAGGAGGAGAAAAAACAAGTAACAAGGAAAACTTAACCAGGCTGTAAAGAACAAACCAGAAGACTCTATAACGTTCAGACTAGCTCTTCTCCACAGCCCGGAACCAAATCCTAACTTCAAATCTTCCTGTTGCACTGAAAATGGAAAACACAAAGGAACCAAGTGTCTTAATTCTACCTACTGAGCCACAGGGATAGTTAAGGCCTGGTACTTTGAAGAGTATGAGTGTGTTCCTTCAAACAGCAACGTTCTCTGCTGTGGATGTAAGGATTCCAACCCCATTTTTGCCTCCATGAGGATATAGCAAGTCCCAAAGGATATTTCTACTCTAATCATCCTGCTAAGAAAGCCCCAAGCATGCGACAATCGTATACACAATGTATTACGATATCACAGAATGATAGGGGTTGGAAGGGACCTTTGAAGATTGTCTAGTCCAACCCCCCTGCCAAAGCAGGTTCACCTAAAGCAGGTTGGACAGCAACACATCCAGGCGGGTTCTGAAGATCTCCAGAGGAGACTCCACAATCTCTCTGGACAGCCTGTTCCAGTGTGCTGTCACCCTCAAAGTAAAGAAGTTTTTCCTCATATTCACATGGAATTTACTGTGTTCCAGTTTGTGCCTGTTGCCCCTTGTCTTGTTGATGGGCACCACCACTGAAAAGAGTCTAGCCCCATCCTCTTGACACCCGTTCTTTAGATATTTATAAGCCTTGATGAGAGCCCCTCTCAGTTTTCTCCAGGCTAAACAGACCCAGGTCTCCCAGCCTATCCTTGTAAGAGAGATGCTCCATTCCCTAGATCATCTTCATAGGCCCCCGCTGAACTCTCTCCAGTAGTTCCTTGTCTTTCTTTTCACATTAATTTATATTCTTTTAACATTAATAGTTTTTTGCTAAATTAAACGTTTAAAAAAAAGAATTAAGACTATTGGTGTAAATTGTAAATAGAGGGTGAAAGGTATTTTTTGAGGTTGGGAAGAAGGGCAGTCAAAGGCCTGAAAGTAGTCAGGATTCACAACTTAAACTAATAAACTCACATACGGTTGATTGCATAAAACACATCTTCGGGATCTGCCTTTGTTTAGCTTTCACATTAAATATGATATATCCTAAAGTGGTCTCTTGAGGGCTAGTAACTACTGACATCCATGACTAATATGAGGGGGCAGGTCCTATACAGGTCAGTGCTCCAAACTGTCCTAATCTTCTGTTTCTACAACAAAGAATTTTGAAGAAAATGCTTTGGTTTCAACAGTAAAAATTAAACTTTACTTATATACACTGGAAACCAATTCAATTTCAGAACACAGGATTTCACCTAACCTATCAAGAAAGAAGATTCATAATTTTATTAAATTCTACCAGGGGGAAGGAAAGACAGATTTAAGTTTTTCCTCTTGGTGTGACAACTACAGTATTGCAGTGCTATTGAAATTCCACAAAATGAATGGAAACCTAAAAATTTTCTAAAAGACACATATGCAAGAACAGAATAGGCTTATTTTTAATAAGGTGTAATAGAATTAAGATCAAGTAAAAATATAGAATAAATACACAATATCAATTAACCATGCAATTTATTGTAGCCACCTCTCTCTAGGTAGTCACTAGGTACTACAAAACACAAGGTTGTCAGGTTTTGTTCTTTTTTTAAATGCGGCTGGTTATCCCACAGTGTAACGCAAACTGCATACTTGTTCCATTAACTGAATATAATTATAAAAAAAAACCTACCAAAAAACCCCCAAACAACTCTACCATTATTCTTGTTTTAGGTTAGGAGTATGAGACACTGTAAGTTAATAAAAAAATATACACAGTTTCTGTATTAACCAAAAGCATAGAGGATTGATACTGGATTTGTAATAGGCCTTTACGTAGTAGACCAACTATGACCAATGCTATGGCAGTAGTGTTTCTGTCATTAAGTGCTTGTCGAAAGCATACTTCAAAAGAGTATTCTGAAATAACAGTGAATCTTTTCTACAGAGTCAGAAGCAGATGAGCATCACATTTTACAATTACTAGTCTTGAGAGTGTGCTGGCTTTGTTACATCAGAGATTTCAATTTAAATCCTAAATATGAATAATAAATCCTACAACAAGTGAGTAGCTTTCTGAAGTTATTGCACAATGCACACTTGTGTTTCCGAATAGTAATTTTGCTAGGTAGGCCCATACACACTAAAAAACCCTGTATTGGTATTTACAGTTGCACACAGAAAAATAGGCAAATGTGAACCTGAATTTCTTAAGGTGTTTGAAGCTAAATATGATTCAATCATATTTAATAGGAAAACCCAGTAATATTTGCAAAAATTTTGGGAAAAAATTACATATGGAACAATAGTAAATTTTCACTTTTTATCAGAAATGTCTGTTGTTTTATAAAACAATAAAATCTAACTAGAAAAAAAAAAGAGAAGAAACACTGAGGGGGGGTGGAGGTTTTAATGAAAAGAATTTACTTGCTTCTTGTATCATATGGCACTGAGAAAATATCATCTCCTTTAACTGTAGTGAGACATTCTTTAGTTTTTGAGGACACACTGAAACAGCTAAACTACATGCATCACTTTCTGAATTATGAACAGTTTTCTTACAGGCTTTGTATCATATGCTGACCAAGCCCATTTTTGCTCCAGTTTATGAAATGTGACAAGACCACAGTTAAAGTTGATCTATGCCAGAGGCTATTCATGTTGTCTACTCAGATGGTATGTCATAATGCCATGAGTCCAGATATTGTACCTTCTTTGGGTTTTTTTCATGTATTTTACTGAAGTTTTATAACACCAGAGACAGAGACAAGATCCGAATTTATGACATTTTCTCCCAGCTAAGAATAAGCACCAAACCATGAGGGTGTATTCAGAAGCATGTCCTGTGAGGTCTTAGACCTGCAGAGACAGTGTGTGCTGTTGATTTTGGTTTTTTTCACTGAAGCATCACTGAGGAGTGTGTAATAACGCACACATCATTTTATTGCGTTTTTTCTGAGCAATATTTTTTGGTTTTAAAATGTATTGGTACTGGCAACCACTTTTTAAAGGATTATCTTAGAAACTGTCAGCATTTCAGCCTTTTCCAGCTTTATCAAAGCACTATCTACTGTACTAGAAACTGAATAGAGTTCAGTTACTGATACAGCTTGGAGTTTACCACACTTTCACAGGACATCACTGAGAGCCAAGAAACTTCAGAAATTAGCAAATTCTGCAGAGAGTGTTTAATCTTCAAAACAGGGACATTTATGATTGAGTGCATTTTTGATCCTTTAGTTGCTACCATTTTTATTGGAAAATAAGAAAAAGGACATTTACACACCACTCTTCAGCTGGATCGATCTCAAAATGCTTTACAAACCACATGCACAATAACACAAGAATAATAAATAGAAAATATTTAAAACACAAAAACAGAGCTACCTAGGAGTCTGGACTGGCCAAACTGTTAATTGAAAGACTAAACTACTACAAAACTTCTGTAACCAAAAGGAAGCAATTAATTGGATCTAATCAGCATGATACTGTGAATTAAGTGGTACTACTCTAGCCATGTGTTCTAACAGTACAAATATGTACACTTTATAAGAAGTGTTACTATCTTCTATTAGAATAAATTAAATATTTGAGGGGAAAATTACAAGCTTTCAGGCATGTAGGACTTTCCTCCAGTCTGAAGTAGAATTAGCAATCTTCCAGACTAAATAAAAGTTGAGAACAATTGCTCTGATTTTAATTTAATCAAACTTGCCAATTCAATTAACTAAAAGATAAGACAGTTCATAAATATGGGTGTAGAAATATTAGAAAGGGAAAGACAATACATTTGTTTGCTCCTATGGGACAGAGAGAGAGAAAGAGAGCAAGAGAGACACAAGTAATTTATTGTCTGTGCAACATGGAAAGGTTATTCTGGGGTGGCAAGAAATATAATGTGCCATAAAACCAATGTCTCTGTTGAGTCCATGGTTTTTAGTGCCCAGTAGAGTTATGAATTTTAGTTCCAGAATTACCTTTTGAAGGTTTTTTGTATGTTTCCCTTGAGCAGCAGGGCTGAGAGGTCACAGATGAAGTGGATGTTCTGGATTAAAGAAAATGTGATATTGCTATGCAAGCTGGAATTCAAAATTCAATAATGCTTGTATAGCTATCCTACTTCAAGGTTCTCTTTATTCGCCAAGAGTGTTCACTCCCAGAAACAAAACCAATGCAAAGCGCCCGCTTAAGCCATTTTCAACTGTTAGAATCGTGAAATAATCTTAAAGCAGTCTTAAATGATAGCCAAAAATTATTTAACTCTGATGGTGATTGGAACTATTATAGAAAATGGAAAACCTATACCGGGTATTAAGCGCTTACTCCTCCCTGCTCGGCAAAATTGAGAGAAAACACAGAAAAAGTCTTGAGACACTCTTTTACCCAGCATAACTTCAATGAACACCTGAGCTTGTTCTAAAGGACTTCCAGAATCCATATTAAGTTCAGGGTCAGCACAATGAGGAATGACTCAAAACTCTTGGTTTAGGAGAAGATTTCCCTATTGTATGCAGAGGCATAACCACTTCAAACTATTGTTTGAAAGAATCCAAGATTTCTTTACTGATGTACCACAAACACTGGTTGTGCTCTCAGGAAGCATTCCAAGCTGAAGTACTCCAAGAGATCGTTAGGGTTTTTTTAGAGAGTAAATTCCAGCCGCCAAAGCATATATCTGACATGCTATACTGTAGAGGTTTGACCGCTCACTGGATGGTTATCCCGCACTTAAAATCACCCAAATTATGCACTCAATAGATGATATAATACATAAATTAAGCATTCTGAATTACATAGGCTGTCACGCTCACTTTTGTGTGCTTCACAGCTAGTCAGTAATAAGGCTGCAAAAATTCTTATGAAAAGGATATAGATATCTGAGGGTACCAAGGGGGAGAAAGAACAGCTTCTCCACTGACTATGCTTCTTCAAGAAATGAGAACAAGAAACAAAATGGAAAAAGGGGACCCCAGACAAATTTACACAAATTACACATTTAATATGTATAAAATATATCTGAAAGTTTATGTATGTATGAAAACAGATATAGAATAAATAGGAGATGCAGTAGAACTGTATAAACAAGGATTACATTAACAATGAGAAAACACTTAAATGACTGAGTCAGGCTTTAAGTGCTTTTAAGGGGCTAAGAAGGAAACTTCATGAGAGATTTAAACATCATACTCAGAAAGTATATTTTCATGAAGCCCAGCAGTCTTAATACCTAGTCTAAGATGAATAATTTAAGCACGTTTAGAACAAAAACCTTTTGCAATTAGGCCAACAAACTCCTGTCCAGCTGTTTAGCGTGAACTAATCCAAGCCTCTTTCAAGGTTTTGGCTTAAATGTCAACCGCATATTTCTAGAATATCTTTCACTTACTCGAGAGCCAACAGATTTTTGGTCTTCTCTGTAGTAAGACTCAATCAACTCAGAGCCAGATTAACTAGCTAGAGTTGCAAATTACTACTTTTTTTGTTTGTTTTTTAAAAGTAACTCGGAAACACCTCTTTCCTGTTAATGCTCATGGTAGTATGATAAATAAGAGCAACAAACAATTCCTACACTTGAGTTTTGGGCATTCATTGCCACTGCCAAGCCACTTGTTGGCATTAAGTTTTATTAAAAGACAATCCATCTACCAATTTTATTCCCTTCTGTGAAAAACAACAGACACTTGAATTAACACCAAAACAGAACTTCAAGAAAACTAACACAATATATTCCCCTGCAGTTACCAAACAAAAAATCTGTAGCAGCTCCTAAAACACTTATTTTTCTTATTTTATCCCACCACCGAGGTGACAAGAATCAATCGTTCCATACGGTTCTGTGTATATGCTCCATCTCTGGAAATATTCAAGGTCAGGTAGGACAGGGCACTGAGCAGCCTGATCTAGTTGAAGATGTCCCTGCTTACTGTAGGGGGGGATTGGACTAGATGACCTCTAAAGGTCCCTTCCAACTCAAACTATTCTATGATTCTACAGCTTCCAGAAAACAAAGGCTGTGTGATATTGTAAAAATCGTGTTAAAATTCTTAATCTATTGAGAAGCCTCTGCAGCACGCAAAAAGAATCAATCATCATTTTGAGAACTTTTGAACTTATGCAAACCAGAAAGCATTAATTGTTAGTTTTTTAAAAAAAAAAAGAAAGAAAAAAGAGCAAATTTGTGTTAGCATCACCATTAGTATGAGGAATGTCATCTCATTGGACATTCCATGAAAGACCCTTTTTTACATCTAATGAGCAAAGCAATAAATTCATATCCTGAGGCTAATAAAGAACTTGTTCTAACTCACTGCTCAAAACCAAAGATATTTTAATCTATTGCACTAGAAGCATAACTTGCGTCTGGCCTAATCAATAAACAAGGATTCTGTATAAAGAATACTTGAAAATGTGACTGTAAAAAATCAAAAATATGAAGATCAACCTGAAGCTTTTGCAGGATATTAGGTGATTAGCTAGTGCATGAACTGTATAATTTGTCTATAATTTAGAAAATTAACTACACGATATAACAAAAAAACCAGAATGTGAATAATAAAACATGGGTGTAAACTCACTCTTCTTTTTACACAAAATGCAAGGGAAGAAAGTGTGTCAATAATAAACTGCTGCTTTTTTGGAAGTGATTGTAAAACAGAATTAGTAGCTCAGAGTGTTACGCTGTCTGATACCTAATAGCAAACAGTTTCCCAAGCCCATCTTCCCCTAACAGGTTGACCATTATTATGAAGACAAAGGCCTATGACTGCCAAAAATGAAAAGCATCTGTTATGCAGCTTTTTAGCATCTATTTGATTTATTGGAGCAAAGTAATCTTTTCTACAAATTTTATTATCATTAGTAAGAAAATTCCAAGCAGAGAAGTACAATAAAAAATAGGAAAAACAACTTAATTTTTATTTAATAGATTCATTACTACAGATCATTCCCCTGGGAAATACTCTATGCAATCACAAAGGATACCAAAATCTGAATCTTGCCTAAGAGTCAAAAAGAGTTGGAAGTGCTTCAAAATCACCTCTAGCTCAACAGTGATTTCTACAGCCAATTAAACAGTGGAATTGATGGACTCTGAGAATTCCATATGCTGCCCTCTTCTGAAAAGATGATCATTATGACTTGAGGTCTTAAGGCTGTAAGGTCTGACAGAAGGGAAAAATAAGTGGAGGATCCTCCGCTTTCAGGGATGTGGATAATTCCTTTAGGGAGAAAGGAAGATTAAATGCTCACCTGGGCAAAGAAAAATTTCACGGAACATATGGTGTATATGTATAAATTATCTTGACAAGAACATGAAGTCAGCAAATTGGTTATTAGAAATATAACTATTGAGAATTACATTGATTATATTCATAAATGTCTTTAAAATGGCTACCTGTCAAGTAGTTTAGATCTAATATGTGACTTACTTTAAAGACATTATAATATAATGAGGAGAGTCCTTCAGAGTGAAAATATACAGTTTTTTTTTACCCTGTCCATACTGTGTTTATTGATTGGTGCATATAAATGTAAATGTATATATTTCAAAGTCACTGTGAGAAAGTTATCAGTAATGCTGCTGTTAAATAAATTATAAAATGTTTACACTCACTTTGGAATACTTTCACTTTCATGGATTCTTATATCTTAAAAAAGAAACCAAAAAAAAGAACAACAAAAAAAAGAGATCTACTGGGCATTTTTCTAATGCTGACTGTATCATAGCCCAAACAACAGATGCACAAAAAGGGAACAAGCATTAAAGAAACAGGCAGACTGTACATTACATCAAATAAAACTATCACTATGTTTCATGGAGAAACAGTCTGAGGATGTTATAATTGAACTCGTCAACTAATAGTCTAAGTCCATAGTTTTAACTAAAAGCAAAGATAAGAGAAAGATGCTTAAATACAGTTACTTTAGTAATATTTTTTCCTAAGAAGTAATGCAGACACGCTTCCTTCTAAGGTAATGCAGTATTCCTGCACTACAGTACCATACAGCACAACAAAATTAAATAGTATTTCAGTGACAATACAATCACTTCTCTACTTTTACCTACAAAACAATATGTACCACTTTGAATAACGTATATAAATGAAGACCGAAGTACTGTCACAGACCACATTTCACAGGATTTTATAAAAACAGTTGTCCATTTAGCCCAGATTTACCCTGCTAGACCACTTTGTTACTACGACTGCATACATGAACTTTTCTTCTAAATATTGTCATCTTGCTGGCACCATACATGCTCCATTATATGGCACTGGAGGTATAATATACACCAGAAATTCACATGCATGTTGTTGTTCCCTGGGATGACAGCCATAGATGAATCAGTGCCGTGCATTTTGAAGGAAAGTAATAGAGGGTACAGTGGTGAAATTTCCTTTTAAGTGACACACTAGATGCCTATTTCCCATAGATGACAGGTATTAACTGGCGTTCACTATCAGCATCATTGTATGTGGTTTATCTTCACCCTGTTCCTACTTTGATAGATCTAACAGTATAGAAAGTGTTTGATTTCTATTAATGCTTCTTGTTAAAATTTTGTCATTTTCTGTAACATTTTGATAATCAGGAAAATTGTTTAATTTTCATGCATAATACTTTAATGTAAGAGGATTCTACTACGTGGCAAGCAAAAGAAAAAATGTTGATGGATTGCAGCAATGTTTGGAATACCATCCTTAGTGATACGGATTTGGTCAGACACAATGTTAATATATATAATTAGAACCTTTTACTTACGTTATCAAGGGATGATACTTTTATGTTAACCCAGAAACCAAGCTACTGTTGTTAAACAAGTTAATTGTAAAGAACAGTGCATATAAATGTGAGCTTGATGGGGATGAATGTCATCATAAATCATGTGACAGCAGAAACTACATAACATATTCTGGATATTGCTGTGTTACCCATAACTATAAATATCTCAGTAGAGGGACAGAAATGAAAATAGGGGAAAGAAGATGGGTCTAAGCCATTTTTGTGCCCAACATGTGATGGCTCCTACAAAATTTCCAGTATTCATTAGAATGGCTGCATGACTGCCTTCTTTTATATACCGCTTCTCAGAACTAGGTGAAGCAGAGAATAGCTCGGGAGCCCCGATCTGTTTCAGCTTTGCAGAGGTATAGGAAACTGAGGGATGAGAACTCATTCATTCCAGAAAACTGCATACTAGATGAGCTTTTTTCAAACAAAGAACTAGAAGGGGATTACCTATCCAAGATTTTACACAGTTAAAATTATCACAGTTTGGGCACTTATTTGGAACAGCATTTGCTCAAAATATAAAGATTTCCATAGTTCAAATAACAGCACCTATTGACAATTCTCTACGTTTTTGTCTATGTACATTTTATATAGATAACTTACCCCTCCACTTTGAAAATACGCTATCATATAACTAGCCAGCTGTAGAAATAAAGGTTGTAAGATAAAAGTGAGCTTCCCAAACTCAAATCTGAAGGCAATTTTTTTTTTTTTTTNAATGGCATATTACAGACAGGTTAAACCCAGCTTCCAGTTTGATAATTAGTCTGTGACATCCAAAGGTGTCACTTGATGGCCTGGCTTTGAGGTACAAGAGGGCTGTGATCATTCAAGGCCAATGCCAGGAAGGGGCCAGCACTGGCAGGTTGAGACCCTCAGTGACTCAAAGAAGAGCAGGAGAACAGTTCAAGGGGAAAACACCTGCAGGTCTGGGGGAAACTATATACCAGAGGCTCCACAGCAACATTCTTGGAGATGTTCTCAGTGCCAGCTATTGGCTCAGGCAGAGTGGAAGTCTCCACACATGCCTGAATAAATGACATCAGGAAGAAGGTTACATTAAGAACTGGTGGCAGACAGAACCTGTACAAGAGAACTTTATCTGAAGTCAAAACAGAATGAGACTGCTTGTACTTTAAGAACCTACTAGCTTCAGGAAAGTCAACAAGGGTTGCATCTCTTGCAAGGGAAGCATCCAGTAGATCTTTTAAGAGTTGTTTCATAAAAAACTCTGCATAAACCCCTACTTCTTCCCGACTTCTCAAACTCTGAGATAAAAGAGTGAAATTCAAGTTTAAAAGTGAAGAACAATCATAATAGAGTACAGAAGAACATAAAAGTGAAACAATATCTATGTTTCTATACAAATGCTGGAAGAGTAAAAGTAAGGGATTTAAAATACTTAGATTCAAATAAGAAATTGACTTTATAGCTATTATCAGAAACATGGTGGAAGAAGATAAATCAGTGAATGTTACACCAAAGTACATAGGAAAGACATCTGGTTGTGTTAGTGGACTTTTACTGTTAAAAGTTACGGAAGTTTTAGAGTTAAATCAGATAAACAAGTTAGATGAATCCAGAATCCACACATGAACTGAGAATGCAGAAGCAGAAAATAATAATGGGAACACCTCATCTAATCACCAGGTTGTCACATTACTTTGTGATTATAATACTTAATTTTTCCTGTTCCTGTAAATGATTAGAGTTTCCAGTGGCAAAAGCTCCAAAAGGAGAAGTAATTTTTGTCCTGACCATGACAGCGCAAAGGATGTGGTTCACAGCATTATTTTCCAGGCACAGTGCTATGACAGCAACCAACATATATTTAGATTGTACAGCTTTGCAAAAACAAACAAACAAAAAGTTACTAATTTCACAACAGAAAACTATACAAAAATTAGTTTCATGGAAATGAAAGGAGACATCAAAAACATGAACAGAATACATGCAGTCACTACGGAAAAGAAAGGGCTTGTATTTAAGTTTCAGAGCAAATGAATACCACTATTAAAAGGACCAAAAAAGACTACTACAGCACAGTCAGGGAGACCAAACGAATAATACAGGAAGTTATCTTTCAGAAGAAGAAGTTGTATTCAAATGAGTAAAATGGGAAAAATCTAAACTGTGATTGTTTGTGCAAAAATACAGTGAGGAACACCAAATGTTTCAAGAATAACCTGCAAAAGGCAGAAAATCTAATAACAAATGCCTTCTCAACTAGATGAGGAGCAGGATAATGACATGGAGCTTATAGGAATTAAGGAGCCACAGTTCCAGCCAGGAAAATCACCTCTGGTGTGGGTCCTCCACAAGCTGCAGGGAATATCTGCTCCAATATCTATCATGCTTCTACCAAGGGGTACTGAAAATAAAAATCCTAAATAAAAAATTCTCCCTAATTCAAGAGATCTCTGAGCTCCAAATCATTTAAGCCTTGAAGGGTGTTCTGGGAAAGTATCGCTCCCAGACCAAAATCTGTACTAATTAGATCAAAAATGTACACCTTGAATATGCAAATATGACTCAATGTCTCTGTCCTGGTTTGAGGTAAAACAGAACCAATTTTGTTCACTTCATTTTTTTGCTAGGCCTCTTCTAACTACTGAAATTAACAGCATGTTGTGCAGAAACTGTTGGTTCTGAGAGTCATGAGACCATTCTTAATAGTTGATGCCAAGGCATGGTACGCAGAGAGGCTCTTGCTTATACTCATTGCTAGAACACCCAGAGGCAGCCAACTTTGCTATTTGCCCCGTTGGAGGGTTGGAAGTGGAAAAGCACAGAGGGGTGGCACCTGCGGGAAGGAGCAGACAGGACAGGTGACCCAAAACCGACCCCCAGGGTATTCCATCCCATCTGCCTCATGCTCAGGATAAAAGCTGAGGGATCAAAGGGTCAGTCCTCTTTCTTCAATGGCTGGTGTCTGAGGAGGAGTCTGTCTGGCTTTGAATCCAGATCTGGAATCTGGTTCTCATCTATCGCTGGGTCCCGTGTGGGACTTCCCCAGTGCTTGTTGGTGACACAATTCTCATCCTGGGAGCTTGATACAGTTTTGTATGTATTTCATTATTTTTTAAATTATTTTATTACTAATATTTCATTAAAGTAGTTTAGTTCCTTCTAAATTCATAAGTTGCTCTCTTTCTCTTTCCTGCATCCCTTTGAAGTGGGGCAGGAGAGAGAGCATCTGTCATTCTGCCTGACTGGGCCAATCTGGCCCAAACCTCGACAGCCAGTGACATTTCAGACACGTAGGGTATCTGAGACCTGGGGCTGATAGACATGAGGCTAGAGGAAATCTGAGTCCTTCCAGAGCAACAGCTAGAGGCTAGGTTAAACGCGGTAGGGTATTTCAAATAGCACTGGACACCTCTATTTTGGTTATTAAATCCTTCCTTTCATGTTGAAAGAGGCGGCTCAAGTCTATATGTCAGATGCCCAAATGTCAGTTCTATCCATTTCCATTTATAAGAGCTTGGTAGCCAGTAAACACACTTACTCTGTATATCAAAGCATATTTGTTGGTGCCATAGTCAAAGAACCTCAGGTAATTAAAGTTTTTTGTCAAAGCCCTGCCTATCAGCCAATTACAGCAGTTGATATTTTATAATTATTACATCCAAATTACATCCATATTGAACCGTCCAGCTCTGCTGTGTACCATATATTTTTTTATGTCCTTTTATCATCTAATACTTTTCCAAAGTTTATGTTTATGTTTAGAAGAGTAGTTATTTGCCACAGATGAACATTTCAACTTCAGATACCACAGTTACCTTGATAAATTAATAGAATGCTAGTGAGATTTCATATCAAACATTCAAAATAGATTTATATCCAGCAATCCAGAAGTAATTCTGCCTCCCTATACTTTTGAATAATAACATTGTGGTACTTCATGAACATCCACTATTCTTTCCCAGGAACCTCCAGATTCATTTAATGTTCAGGATGAATCTGCTCTGATAGGAAACCATGATTGTAAGTAGAATCTTTATTTCATTTGCTGCAGCACCTGGAAATTGTGTAATAAGCAACTGCACAATTGAAAAGAAGGTATCATGATCAAAACAGGTGATAGCTTCCCTGGAAAACTTGGATTGTGTCCTCCTGCTGCATGCCTTAAGAACATTGATAAGGCACTTAAACCAAGCTTTCCTGAGGTATCATTAATTGTGTCCCCATGTATTCTGTTCCAACTTATTTCTTAAATATCTTTTGCAGAATGCTGATAACTGCAAATGTAATCCATAAGAGTTCTGCTTTCAACATACAGAAGTTAATATACAGCAATGTTAAGTACTCTGAAAATCCAGGTTCTAACTTTTTCAATTTGCCTATCCTGTGTTATTTTATATGGCTAAAATGGCTCCCTCATTTCTCTAGAAGATTGTAAAAATAAAATAATTATGACTATGAAGTCTCGGGTAGTAAGTGGCATGAAAATAGAGTAAATCAGTCTTCAGATCAAAAACAAGCAACACAGAGGGCAGAAGCTTACATCTCAAACAACAGGCCAACAAAGTTGAAATACAATTGCAACTGAGACCTGAATTTAATATGTACGTATTTAATCTAAATTGCACATATTGTGGTCTGGGAATAAGAGCTGGAATTCTCTTAACTGTCAGGGAGTGAAGAGTTCAAGACTGCCTGGTCAAGGAAAAATGTAGTGAATGGACAGGAAAAGGAGTTTGGAAAGACCATTCTGACCAACAGGCAAAGGATGTGGAGAAATCTGACACTAGCTGCGCAAACACTGGAAAAAAGAAACAAGAATAGGACTGAGATAAACTCACCCTATTTCAGTGCCCATAGTAGACCAGAGAGACTCTGCCACATGGAGAGGAGGGAGCAAAATTTGCTGAGAGGTCAGAAAAAGGTGAGATTAAACACAGAATCATAGGATCATAGAATGGTTAGAGTTGGAAGGGACCTTAAAGATCATCTAGTTCCAATTCCCTTGCCATGGCCAGAGACACCTTCCACATGATTACAGATGAGACTGGGAACTGGGAGAGGTCTTTGGAGTAAGAATTTGAGTGGCTACACAGGAAATCTGGAACTGTGTATGCAAAGCAAAATGGAGATTTGACTAAGACAGGAAACTTGCGTGCATGAAGAGATCAAGTCTGTGGGTTGTGATGAAACATAGGCCATAATGGGAAGTCACAGGAGTAAGTGATATAAGAAGTTTGGGTGACATGGAGACAAGGAACCATGGCCAAGGTCACATGGGTGGAACAGGAGCTGCCAGGAAAACTGAGATGGACTGGGCAGAAAAGTCCATGCCACACTGACACATTTTCCTCCAAAGCCTGAAATTGGAACCAAGGTTCTGGATGTTTTGTCCTCTGCTGTCCATAAGTATCTGTGAAACCCTGCTAGAAAGCATGTCCCTTTCTCACATTCATTTGTGCAGTGGATGCATAGGCAAATGAAACTTCTCCCTCTCATGTCTCAGTTTCAGCTTCTCAGCCTAAACCCAACTTCCAGAAGGAGTCCTTTCCACAATTACTTTCAATTTCATCCTCCAGTTTCCAGTCAGTTTTTCTCTCTCTGTGTCTCAGCAAATGCTGTTTTCAATCTCAGGCCTACCCAAGTGCCAGCAGCCAGGCTGGGCTAGCAACAGTCCGACTGAAAGGAATTGCATTGCAACTCACAATTCCGATGCCCCAATGCTATTCTGGCTCAGAAGTGCACTAAGAAGGAAATTTATTCTGAGTCTGGAGGATATTCAGTAGCTCAGTAGAAGCGGCACAGGTGCTAGCAGTGATGAGACAACTGAATGTCTAGGGTTGATGCACAAGCTCTCGTTAGATGTAGGAGATGCAAAGGGAGGAAGTAAATTCAGTTGCCATCTGTTACAATTACAAACTATGAGAGGATCAAGCATGCTTAGTGATGACAGAGTATTAGCAATTATGTTCCAGGAAGTCACTGCTGACTATACACACACTGAGCACACAAACTAGGCAGTTTTTCAAAGGATAATAAATGTTGAAGGAGGCAAGTAGGGAAAGAAGAACCAAGTGTGGAAGCTTTGGGTAAAGACCTTTTCACCTGGGGAACCAAGTCCTATTCCTGATGTTGAAGCTAGTCCCATGTCAAAGCACGAGGGCAACAAAGTATTTAAATGGAAAATAGCATCACATTTTTTTTTCTTTTTTTTTTAATTTCTTTTTCTCCATTTTCTGAAATGACTGGGCCATTTAGTTTTAAGTACATGAATGAAGTGACTGACCATGCTCAACCACCTCTCCTTGTTGGCTCTTCCACCACCGGAGTCAAAAAGTTATCATCAATACACTGGAGGAACCTCCTGGACTGACTATACCTGCCTGGCCGTGTAGCCTTCCCAGCAGATATCAGGGCGGTTGAAGTCCCCCGTGAGAACCACGGCCTGTGACTGTGAGGCAACTCTCAGCTGTCTGTAGAAGGCCTCATCAACTTCCCCCATCCTGATCAGGTGGTCTGTAATAGACCCCCACAACAGTGTCTCTCATATTAGCCTGCCCCTTAATCCTTACCCGCAAGCTCTCAACTCACTCTTCATCTGCCCCCAGGCAGAGCTCGATATATTCCAGTTGCTCCCTCACATAAAGAACAACACCACTTCTCTTTAGGAAAGACGGGCCAGAAAGGTGAACATAGCCATCCATGACAGTGTTCCAGTCAGGTGAGCTATCCCACCATCTCTCAGTAACTGCAATGAGATCGTGGCCCTGCGACTGCACCCAGATCTCTAATTCTTCCTGTTTGTTCCCCATGCTGCCTGCATTGGTGTATAAGCATTTCAGAGAGGCATGTAGCTTTTGCCCTTGAGGCACGACAGGCCTTCTTTCTTATGAGGAAAGGCTGAGGGACTTGGGTCTTTTTAGACTGGAGAAGAGAAGACTGAGAGAGGATCTTATCAATGCTTACAAATCCTTAAAGGGAAGGTGCCAGGAGGAGGGGCCAGTTTTTTTCAGTGATGCCCAGTGATAGGACAAGATGTAATGAGTACAAACTCGAATATAGGAAGTTCCATCTCAACATGAGGAGGAACTTCTTTCCTTTGAGGGTGGCAGAGCACTGGAACAGGCTGCCCAGAGAGGTGGTGGAGTCTCCGACTCTGGAGACATTCCAAACCCTCCTGGACGCCACCCTGTGCAACCTGCTGTAGGTGGACCTGCTCTGGCAGGAGGGGTTGGACCCCTCCTGATGATCTCCAGAGGTCCCTTCCAACCCCTGTGATTCTGTGATTTAAGGTTTACCTTTTTAAAAATACCCAAATATTCACCGTTCACCAAAAGAACAAAAATGTGAGAACATTTTTTCCAGAAACACGAAATTCTAATTTTTTTAATTGTAATCAGGAAAGTTGAAAAAAACTTGCATCATATTTGTTTCAGTGGACAAGATACTCCAAAGATAGGTGAGACCTCCTAGGTCAAAGTGATTCTTTGCCCTAGTTAAGATAAGGAATAAAAGATATTCCGAAGTACACTGGTGAATTTATACATCTACTCAGCTTTACATGAAACATTTAAATATTCATGCTGGCAGACAGGAAAATCACTCCCTGTCCATGTCGTAAAAACTCCTGCTTTCATGGAGAGTAGGAAATGTAAGTTGGTCTTTCCTGAGACAAAGGAAGAAAGGTAAGATCTCACACATTTGGGCTGAATGCTCTGACCACTGAACTCTCACACAGAATGGATATGGCAACACAGCTATCATTTATATCATCAGACTAGTCCTTCCCCTTCTTCCTCATTTTCTTTACTCTTTCTGAAGGCTGCTGTTTGGGACTGGTTAAGCCAATCCCAAACTGTGATTTCCTTTAAGTCAACCAAAAGCAGAAACCCAAGACCGTATTTATGTAAAGCAAATATGCAGTCTTAGCTCTCTGCTTTTTGAAAAGAAAACTTCTCCCAGAATTAGTGGCTTAAAAAGGACTTAGCATCAAGGAAGAACACAACAATGTCTGATTTAGTGTCACCAGAGGTGACAATAAAGCTGTAAACTACAAACAGCTAAAAGCTTACAATACAAGCTGTCAGGCAAAGAACTCCCTGCAGTTTTAGACCATCTGGATAGCTCCAAACTTTTCTTAATCTCAGTCAAAAAAGAATGTGAACATGGATGTACAAACAGTGGAATCTCAACAGGAACAGAGACACTATTTAGCATCAGCTACTTCAGTATTCAAATAATCTATCCAATTTCTGCATTCATAAGTAAAAAATAACATTGGTAAGTAGCAAGTATTCGCAATATAACCATCAAAGTACTCAAAAACATGATCCAAAGTTAGAGAATCAAGAAACTTTACCCCTAGTATAATGAATAACTAGATTACAGTCTATAAATATATACATAGGATCATAAATTTCATTTCAATCTCACAGACAGAGGCATAACAAGACCCAGGGGCTTGAAACTGAAGACAGACAAACTTACAATTAACAGCATAATTAACAATGAGGAGTACCTCATTGCAAATTGTGGTATATACTTCCATCCTTGAAGTATGCTTTTTAAAAAGCAAGGTAGAGGGGTTTTTTATCTTTAGAAAGACATGACCTAGTTCAAATGGGAAGAAACTAAGACAGCCATGAGGTCTCTGTTGTACAGTATGCCAGGCTAGATGATCACAGTACTCCCTTCTGGCTTTTTAATCCATGAAACTGTGTACATTTCCATTTCAATGAAACTGCATCTTTCAATGAGCATTTTTTAAAGGAACAGCTTTCCAGTGAGCTCTGGTTATGCCTTGAAGGCATAGCACTGTTTTGGGGGAGGCTTGTGAAAAACTTCTGGATAGCACAATATGGTGTTACTCTGAATGGGGAAAGCATTCAGTCCTTTCTGAGCTGAAGCTGGGACCAAGTACAGTATACAGTAGAATCTGCTCTGCTTAACATATTAATTTGAAAATCAACTCTTTGCAGCATCACCCTGAATCAGTTTATGCACTCAGTCCCATCATCATTTAATGCATTTGACACTGGCTTGGCATAACCTAATTTTAAGTTGGTTTTGTTTACCAGATAATTTCTCTTAAATCACTATGGAAAATGGAGTCTAACATAAAAGTGTTAGCAAAGGAACATGTTTAGATAAGGATAAGTTTTCTCAAAAAGGAATTTTATTTTTGTGCATCAGACTGCGTGGAGACCTGAACCAGCATAAGACAAATGGATACCATTGGGCTATTCACATAAAATACTTCTTATTGCACCAAAACAAATCACTAGAGTAGACACAGCCTTCAGAGACCTCCTGGCTATCTAACCAGTCCATTATTTTCCATCTGTGATAAACTACTGCATATAATAAATTTTTTTTTTTAAGTCCACCTCACTACAGGATTTTGAAGTTTTGAAGTCACTGATTTTGACAGCGATAAATTCAAACTAATGTGCTTTCAGTATGGAGCACAGAATGTTACTTATTCATATCTATTTCATTTTCTTACAGTAGTTTCCATTTCATTAATATCTTCCTGTGATTTTTATTATCTCATTTCAGATGTGTAAGGAGTTAGTAAAAAAAAAAAAAAAACTGCAGATAATTCTGACTGCTGACACACAGAAGTAAAACTGTAGATCCTTTACATGAGACTAATTCTTCTGCAGGTAATACAATAGAATGGACAGACCTTCACAATCAATGACATTAAATCAGTTTAAATGCAATTTCCCAATGAACATGGTGTATAAAGACTTAAAACACAAGCATACCTTAAAGGTAGAGAGGATAATCAGAGTGGTATACTACCTTTTGAAAAGTTCTCATTATTTTGTGATGTAATCTCTGTCTGCAATTTGTATGTGTGTGTGCGCTATAATCATATTTAACCTTGAGAAAATCCTGCATCTGGTACATGCTTTCAGCAGGGAGTCCTTATACTAGCAAATTTGAAAACCAGATCTGACTTTATACTTGCTGTGATGCCAATAAGGCTCATGCAATTATTTGTCTGCTTTTAGCTCAGTGTTTCTGAATAACTTTTTATACCAGCTATCAGTTGTTACCTTTTTGTTAATATTTTTCATCATCATGTCTATAGAGGTCACTGTGATAGAAAGGGCAAATCATATAGAAAATACCTGTAGTCGTGAAGAAAGAGTTTGAAAAGAATGCTATTTGTTTTTCATTGTTTCATCCACAATGTTGCCTTTCACAGTCTGACCTCAAATATGTAACAATACCTGATGAGAGCATAAGAATAGCAACAACCACATGTTTCTCCATAATTACTGTTTGTCAGTCATTTCTTCGGCATTAACGACATTCCAGACAACTCAAGGTCAACTATATCTTATGCTAAGGGACAAAGCCCTTCTTATCAAAAGAAATGGGCAAGCCAACAAAATCCACTGCCAACTTCCAGATGAGTGCTTGATTCTGGCTCTGTTTTGTGCCCATGACTAAGGAAAGCAAAGCCACTGAGAACATTTGGGCAGTATAAACTGGCAATCAAAGCAACCAAAATATTTATACATGCACAATCAACTCTGTGTGTCTGCACAGTATTTTAATACAGGGAGTTAAACTAGTGCCCTGAGATAACCTTCTCTATAAACTTGACCATAATTGTGTTCTAGAGAATATTTATATGAAGACAATTCTCTATCAATTTCTAGAGTGTATTAAAGTGTATAAAATTACATGTAAGTAGATCAACAATTTTCCACCTTCAAGCTTACTAAATTCACCATTGGAACTGATAAGAAATACTACATTAAAAATGGATTAAATAAGGTGGTGTTACAGATTTGGTTAAGACCCTTACTAGGCACCACAAGGATTGAAGAATTTAGCTAGGTATTGTCTTAGTAGAGGTGCATGTGAAAAGGAAACAGAATCAGGCGGAACCCAGTTTAGAAAGAGTTTTGCAAAGAAAGTAGCCAGGTATCACCAACCACAGAGACAACAATAATATATCTTAGGGATGTAAACAGGAATTGTTTGCCATTTTCATGTTTTACATTGTTTTTACAATTTACATTACATTGTTTGCCAAGTGCTAGATAAAACCATAGGAAAGAAAGTATTCTATAGTTTGATTTCTCTTATACTAAAGGCAATAGTATTTAACTAATTCTTCATAATCAGGCATGTGTTAACAGAAAATAACTAATTCTGCATTTTTATAGGGAAAATTAAAACAAACCACTGAAATAGCTATCAGCTCAGGTTAGAAAGGCATAAAAGTAGAAAATAGCTTTGTTCAAAGACAAAGCTGCCATTTAAAAAAATGTTTAGATTGTTTTTCATAAGAAAAATAGGTTCAAATTTAATACTGAACTACTCATGCTTTTTGTTGAGTAGCAAGAACAAGATTAATGTATTTCAATTTTCTGATGGAAGATTTTTAAAGAAAGATTTAGAAGGGTCTAATACCATGAAGCAATTGGCAAGAACATCAATTGACCTTATGCACCAATTGTTTCATCTCTTTTGGCACCAAAATTGTTTTTCTTCAGATCCACAATGACCCTTGTCTCACTGCCAAAGCAGTCTTTGACATTAAGAAAAGAAATTCTGGTGGCAGCAGATTTTAGGGCATCAAAAATGGCAGATTCAACATCATCAGTCTCATGAGAGCAGTGGACTATGCTGATGGAATTTTCCCCCCAAAATTGTTCAACATAACCTATTGCTACTCATACAAATTGAGCAATGTTGCTTCTCTGTTGCGAAGTGTCATGCAGACTGATTAATTCTGAAACTTGTAAAAATGTATATCTTTTTTCCAGGCTAAACAACAATCGGTAACAAAGATGCATTTCTCAACAGGAAGACATCAACTAATGAAACGTGACACCACGCTAAACACACTATTATAAATACCTGTGAAGTTTTACGGAGATTGTTTAAGTGGTAAGTGCTATAAGCTCTGCTCAGTCCAAGTTCCAGGTTAAGAATTATGATGTGCATTAACCAATATTGTTTGGATTCCATACGAAAGGTTTTAAGTCTTGTCAAGATAATAATTCAGCCTATAATTAACAGCCAGATTAACTCTCAGCTCCCAGTTTCTTCCATATATATTAAAAAAAGAGACATTCCGATGGGGGAACACCTAGGTGTCAAGGTATCATTATAACTTAATAACGTAGCGTAATAAATGCGTAACATATAAAGTATATTCCTTATACCTACTTACCGTTTCGTTTATTGTGAAGTGACAGTCTGCCTAACAATCCCATTGTCCAGAGTTATTTGACCACATAATCACTAAAGGTCTTAGTGTTACGTGTAAGGGAATACCAATAAACCCACAACAGAAAGGATCAAAAAGATGACAAGACAAAACAGGACATAAAAAAGATTTAGAGAGAACAAAGACTGAAACAATGTTAGCTTTAAAATTTCTTGCTTGTATTAAATATAATGCTTTGAAGTTTTTTTTTATCTACATAGCACTTAGGGAAATATATGCCTATAACTCTACGTATTTTGATTGCATCTCATCTTTCTGTCACTTTTCTGCTTGGCTCCCCAGTTCACTGCAAACACATGCTTAATTTTAACATCTATGCAATTCCAATGAAGTCACAAAGAAGTGCTTGGTATATAGGTGATTTTTATATGTAGTCTCTCTGAAGAAATCATCATTTCACATCTTTACACAAATATCTTCTAGCAGTGATTTAGCGTGGGACATTGAGGCACTTCTATGCGTATGTTCAGTAGTTTAATAAATTAAATAACATGAGTAGCGTGTTTATATTGCACTGTTAATCACATAAAAATAGATATCTTCTCTAAAGGACAATTATGTTTTCAAACACTTTCTATAGTGGAAAAATTATTATCCAAGAGACTTGTTTGTTATATTTCTGTTGAAACTTCTATTAGAGTAATGCTGCTGCCCTAGAGTAGTAGGTGACACTTGCTCAGCAGGGTGCCAATACTGCAAAGGGAATGTAGATTTCTCTCCATTGCCTTTTTCACCATTCTTTAGAAATACATAACACAACTACCTGACGGCATATACAGTCTATTCAGTATTTTGAATGGGAGGAATAGAAAAACTATGCAGCCCCAAAAGTGTGATTGAGTCATGTGATGCAGGTTTGTGTATTGCAATGGTAAGTGCTAATAAGGTTTAAAGTCCTCTTTAGTCTCCCTTGTAATTTGTTAAACACAGTAAGGATGTACCAGAATTCTTTCCTTGACTGCTCATTCACAATTACAGCATTAATCACAGCACACCTAAAACTACAGGATTAGATCTTTCATCTCCAAAAGCTCTGCATTTACAAATTCTTTCTACAGCTAGGTGAAGAGGCCATATGAGAGATGCATAAATCATTGCTAAAAACATCTTGGTGCTCTTATTGTCTTGTATGTCAGCTGGGCACCATGAAAGAAGTCAGCAATGAACTAAGTAAGCTCTTATTAAGCTCTGGAGTCCTCAGCACAGGAAAGACATGGACCTGTTGAAGTGGGTCCAGAGGAGGGACACAACAATGATCAGAGGGATGGAGCCCCTCCCCTGTGAGAACACCTGAAAGAGTTGGGGTTGTTCAGCCTGGAGAAGAGAAGTCTCCAGGGAGACCTTATTGCAGCCTTTCAGTACTTAAAGAGGGCTTATATGAAAGAGGGGGACAAACTTTTTAGCAGGGCCTGTTGCATTAGGACAAGAGGTAATGGTTTTAAACTCAAAGAGGGAAGATTTAGACTAGAAAAAAGGAAAAAAATAAAATTACAATAAGGGTTTTGAAACACAAGAACAGGTTGCCCAGAGAGGTGGTAGATGCTGCATCCCTGGAAATATTCAAGGTCAGGTTGGACAGGGCTCTGAGCAACCTGATCTAGTTGGAGATGTCCCCTACTCATTGCAGGAGAGGTTGGACTAGATGACCTTTAAGGGTCCCTTCCAACCCAAACTATTCTAAGTACTCATGCTTTTATTCATTATATTTAATTATGATGTGCTTAAAATATGTACAGCTGTATACTTCTCATTATGTAAATCGATTTCTTTTTCATAGGTGTCAGTAGTTTTTTGAGACACTGAACATAAAGAAAACAATGCAAAATTTTGGGTTCCCAAATATGTATTCCTTTTACCACATTAAAACATTAGATAATTCTTAGTCCTTCTTTAAGATGTGGAAATGCTGCAGAAGTAACAATGAATTTAACCAAATCATGTGGTGACAACACAAGTAAAGCTATACGGACTTATACCAGAGATTAAATACTCCTGTTTTTATGGAAAACACACATTGGAACTAAACTGCACGCTTGATTTTTTTCTAAAATAAGTCTGACCAGAAGTATGAAGCAGATTTACTGCTTCTACAAGAGTCTTTCAAAGTGGATGTGAAGAAGTCAATTCTTCTCTCAGCAACGTCCAGCTAAGGTGGTAAGTAGAGAACAAACATACCTTGGAATACATTGCATAAAACGTTTGGTATGTATGACACTTTGCATGACACTTGAGCTAGTTTTCCTCTGCTTATTTACTCCAAAGGAAACCATTAAAAGATATTCCTTCTATAACCTAAACAACATTACTTCACTAGAAAAAAACAAGTTACAATGCTCCTTATTGACAGTACTTTTTTATCCATAATTATATAAAAATAAATGATCAGAAATAATGAGTCTAATGGAATATGTATTAACTTTAGCTGCATTTACAGGATCACAGAAAGTTTGAGGTTGGAATGGTTTCTGCAGGTCATCTGGTCCAACCATGCTGCTCAAGCAGGACCACCTAAAGCAATTGCCCAGGATCATGTTCAGACAGCTTTTGAGTATCTCCAAGGATGGAGACTCCACAGTCTCCTTGGGCACCCTGTGCCAGGGCTCAGTCACCCTCACAGTGAAAACAGTGTTTCCTGATGTTCAGAGGGACCCTGCTGTGTTTCAGTTTGTGCCCATTGTCTCTGATCCTGTCACTGGGTACCACCAAAAAGAGCCTGGCCCCCTCTTTTTCATTCCCTCACTTCAGATAATTGTACATGTTGATAAGATTCTCCCTGAGCCTTCTCTTCGCTAGGCTAAACAGTCACAGCTCTCTTAGGAGAAATGTTACAGTCCCTTCACCATCTCAGTGGCTTTTCACTGGATTTTCTCCAGTAGCTCCACATCTCTCTGGTACTGGGGAGCCCAGAACTGGACACAGTACTCCAGGTGTGGTCTCACCAGTGCTGAGGGGAAAGATCACCTCCTTTGACCTGCTGGCAACACCCTTCTAACACCGTCCAGGATACCAGATCTCTTTGTGGTAAGCACACGTTGATAGCTCATGTTCGATTTGGTTGCAACCAGGACCCCAGGTAACTTTCTGCAGACCTACTTTTGAGACAACTGGCCCCCAGTATTTACTAGTGCATGGGGTTATTCATCCCCAGATGCTGGCTATTTCACTTGTTGAACTGCATGTGGTGCCTGTCAGCCCATTTCTCCAGCCTGTTAAGGTTGTTCTGGATGCCAGCGTAACCCTGTGGCATATCAGCCATTCCTCCTGATTGTGTATCATCAGCAAACTTGCTAAGGCTGCAGTCTGCCCCAATATCCAGATCATTAATGAAAATGTTAAATAGGACTGGACCCAGTATTGACCCCCAGGCTACACCACTAGTTACTGTCCTCCAACTAGACTTCACATTACCACTGATCAATGTCCTCTGGGCTCAGCTATGCAGCCAATTTTCAGTCCAACTCACTGTTTGCTCAGCCAGACCATACTTCAACAGCTTCTCTAGGAGGCTGTTATGGGAGACAATGCCAACCACTTTAGGGAAATCTAGGTAGGCAATGTCCACTGCTCTCCCCTCATCTACCAATTATTTCATCATAGAAGGTTATCAAATTGGTCAAGTATGATTTCCCCTTGGTGAAGCCATGCTGACTACTCCTGATAACCTTCTTGGCCATCATGTGCCTGGAAATGATTTCCAGGATTAGCTATTTCATCAGTTTCCCAGGGATTGAGGTGAGGCTTGATGAGTCTGTAATCCCTTAGGCCCCCCCTCCTGAAGACAGGAGTTTTGTTTATTTTCCTCTGGTCCTTGGGCACTCCTCCCAGTCACCATGATCATTCAAAGACCATTGAGAGTGACCTCACTTGTGGATTCACCCCATCAAGGTCCGTGGACTTGTGTATGTCCAATTTGTTTAAGTATTCCCCAATCTTACACCAAGGGTATGTCTTTCTTGTTCCAGAATTTTCCCCTGGTCTCTGGGGTCTGTCATTTTTGAAGGTCGGTCTTGCCAGTAAAAGACTGAGGCAAAGAAGACGTTCAGTATCTGTGCTTTTTCCATCTCCTAGGTCACCAGTGCTGCTGCCCCATTCAGCAGTGGGTCTGCATTTTCCCTAGTTTTCCTTTTGCCACTTATGTACTTACAGAATCCTTTCATGCTGCCTTTGATACCCCTTGCCACCTTCAGTACCAGGTGGGCTTTGGCTTTCCTAACTGTGTCTGCATGATCAGACAGTGCCTCTCTTCCTCCCAGGTTACCCGTCCCTTCTTCCACCTTCTGTATACTTCCTTTGTAAGTCTGAGTTTTGCCAGGAGCTCTTTGCTGATCCACACAGGCCTCCTGGCATTTTTGCCTGACTTCCTGCTCATTAGCATGGAGTGCTCTTGAGCTTGGAGGATGTGTTCCTTGAATATTAACCAGTTTTCTTGGACCCCTCTTCCATCCAGAGACTTATTCCACAGGACTCTTCCAAGCAGATCTTTAAAGAGACTAATGTCAGCTCTCCTGAAGCCCAAGGTTGTGACCCTGCTTTTTGCTCTGCTTCCTCCTCTCAGAACCCTGAGCTCTACCATCACATGGTCACTGCAGCCAAGGATGCCCTCAGCCTTCACATCCTCAATGAGCCCTTCCTTTTTTGTGAGTGTGAGGGCCAGCAGAGCACCTCTCCTCATTGGTTCCTCTGTCAGCTGGGTCAGGAAGTTGTCCTGTGCTCTTCAGGAACCTTTTGGACTGGCTTATGTCCTACTGTGTTGTTCCTCCAGCAGACAGGGTAGTTGAAGTCCCCCATGAGGACCAAGGCCTGTGAATGTGGGGCTATTTCTAGCTGTCTGTAGAAGGCCTCATCCACTTGTCTGGTCAGGCAGCCTATAGCAGTCTCCCACTCCAGTGTCACTCATACTGGTCTGCTCTTCAGTCCTTACTGATAGGCTCTCAGTCAGCTCATCATTCATCCCTAGAAGAGCTCCATGCATTCCAGCTGTTTTCTCACATAAAGCACAGCTCCACTTCCTTATCTTTCCAGACTATCTTTCCTAAAGAGCCTGTATCCTTCCATTACAGTCATGTAAGTCATCCCAACACATCTCAATGATCCCAACTAGATTGTAGTCCTGCAACTGCACAGAGATCTCTTAATTTCTCATGTTTATTCTCCACATTACTGTACAGGCACATCAGAGAGGCACCTCAGCAAGCTGATTTCTCAGAAGGGGTCTGGGTTTTTTTTCCATGATGGTGCCTTATAGGCATTTCCTTGTTTAGCTACAAATGCTTGAGATGACCCCACTTAAGCCTTGTTTTATTGATTTTGTGCTCCCTTTCATTCATATCACCCCAGGCTTTTTGCTGTCAACCCTGACCATGGCTCTCTTACAGGGCTGCCAGAAACTCTTGTCCTCCACAGCACAACTAGTTGAAAGCCCTCCTTACCAGGTCCAACATCCTGCTTTAACCCCAGCCAGCAACTACGACCATGTAGCCTCCTGCCCACTCCCTGCCTCTTCCCCAGCAGAGTAGGGAGAAAAAGGAGAAAAGGAGGGGAAAAAAAATCTCATGGGTTGAGATAAAGACAATTTAATAGAACAGTAACAGGAGATGAAAAAAATAATAATGGTAAAAGGATATGCAAAATAAAATGATACAAGTTGCTCTCACCACCTGATGATCAGTTGTGCAGCTCATCCTGGAGCAGTGACTGTGGATGCCTGACCCCTGGGGCAACCCCTGCTTATATACTAAGCATGATATCTGTGGTATAGATCATCCCTCTGGTCAGCTTGTCCTGTCTATGTTCCCTCTCAGCTTCTATGGGAAGCTGAAAAAATCCTTGACTAATATAAACAATACCTAGCAACAATAATATGTTATCAACATTCCTCATCATACTTCCCATACCAAATCCAAAACACAGCAGCTACTAGAAAGAAAATTAATTCTGTCCTAGCTGAAACCAGGACACTGGCAAAGATACTGTTGCCCTGCTTACAGGGGTGGACCTCCAGCTCTTCCAAGCAGATGTTGATTGTCAAGCAGGGTCCTACAGTCATAGAAATGAAATCTCTATTGCCACCAACAGCTCTGCAACCAAGTGTTGGTGTGCAGTATCCTTACACTCCTTCCCTTTCCCCGCAAGACAGAGAACAACACCGGGCCTCCATATCCCTAACNTGCATGATCAGACAGTGCCTCTCTTCCTCCCAGGTTACCCGTCCCTTCTTCCACCTTCTGTATACTTCCTTTGTAAGTCTGAGTTTTGCCAGGAGCTCTTTGCTGATCCACACAGGCCTCCTGGCATTTTTGCCTGACTTCCTGCTCATTAGCATGGAGTGCTCTTGAGCTTGGAGGATGTGTTCCTTGAATATTAACCAGTTTTCTTGGACCCCTCTTCCATCCAGAGACTTATTCCACAGGACTCTTCCAAGCAGATCTTTAAAGAGACTAATGTCAGCTCTCCTGAAGCCCAAGGTTGTGACCCTGCTTTTTGCTCTGCTTCCTCCTCTCAGAACCCTGAGCTCTACCATCACATGGTCACTGCAGCCAAGGATGCCCTCAGCCTTCACATCCTCAATGAGCCCTTCCTTTTTTGTGAGTGTGAGGGCCAGCAGAGCACCTCTCCTCATTGGTTCCTCTGTCAGCTGGGTCAGGAAGTTGTCCTGTGCTCTTCAGGAACCTTTTGGACTGGCTTATGTCCTACTGTGTTGTTCCTCCAGCAGACAGGGTAGTTGAAGTCCCCCATGAGGACCAAGGCCTGTGAATGTGGGGCTATTTCTAGCTGTCTGTAGAAGGCCTCATCCACTTGTCTGGTCAGGCAGCCTATAGCAGTCTCCCACTCCAGTGTCACTCATACTGGTCTGCTCTTCAGTCCTTACTGATAGGCTCTCAGTCAGCTCATCATTCATCCCTAGAAGAGCTCCATGCATTCCAGCTGTTTTCTCACATAAAGCACAGCTCCACTNGTGGGGCTATTTCTAGCTGTCTGTAGAAGGCCTCATCCACTTGTCTGGTCAGGCAGCCTATAGCAGTCTCCCACTCCAGTGTCACTCATACTGGTCTGCTCTTCAGTCCTTACTGATAGGCTCTCAGTCAGCTCATCATTCATCCCTAGAAGAGCTCCATGCATTCCAGCTGTTTTCTCACATAAAGCACAGCTCCACTTCCTTATCTTTCCAGACTATCTTTCCTAAAGAGCCTGTATCCTTCCATTACAGTCATGTAAGTCATCCCAACACATCTCAATGATCCCAACTAGATTGTAGTCCTGCAACTGCACAGAGATCTCTTAATTTCTCATGTTTATTCTCCACATTACTGTACAGGCACATCAGAGAGGCACCTCAGCAAGCTGATTTCTCAGAAGGGGTCTGGGTTTTTTTTCCATGATGGTGCCTTATAGGCATTTCCTTGTTTAGCTACAAATGCTTGAGATGACCCCACTTAAGCCTTGTTTTATTGATTTTGTGCTCCCTTTCATTCATATCACCCCAGGCTTTTTGCTGTCAACCCTGACCATGGCTCTCTTACAGGGCTGCCAGAAACTCTTGTCCTCCACAGCACAACTAGTTGAAAGCCCTCCTTACCAGGTCCAACATCCTGCTTTAACCCCAGCCAGCAACTACGACCATGTAGCCTCCTGCCCACTCCCTGCCTCTTCCCCAGCAGAGTAGGGAGAAAAAGGAGAAAAGGAGGGGAAAAAAAATCTCATGGGTTGAGATAAAGACAATTTAATAGAACAGTAACAGGAGATGAAAAAAATAATAATGGTAAAAGGATATGCAAAATAAAATGATACAAGTTGCTCTCACCACCTGATGATCAGTTGTGCAGCTCATCCTGGAGCAGTGACTGTGGATGCCTGACCCCTGGGGCAACCCCTGCTTATATACTAAGCATGATATCTGTGGTATAGATCATCCCTCTGGTCAGCTTGTCCTGTCTATGTTCCCTCTCAGCTTCTATGGGAAGCTGAAAAAATCCTTGACTAATATAAACAATACCTAGCAACAATAATATGTTATCAACATTCCTCATCATACTTCCCATACCAAATCCAAAACACAGCAGCTACTAGAAAGAAAATTAATTCTGTCCTAGCTGAAACCAGGACACTGGCAAAGATACTGTTGCCCTGCTTACAGGGGTGGACCTCCAGCTCTTCCAAGCAGATGTTGATTGTCAAGCAGGGTCCTACAGTCATAGAAATGAAATCTCTATTGCCACCAACAGCTCTGCAACCAAGTGTTGGTGTGCAGTATCCTTACACTCCTTCCCTTTCCCCGCAAGACAGAGAACAACACCGGGCCTCCATATCCCTAACTATTGCCTCCAAAGCTCTGTAGTCAGTTTTGGTATTTTCCAGGTTGCCCCTGGCAGGAGCATTAGAGCTCACATGGAAGAACAGCGGGAGGTAACAGTCCTAGGTCTGGTCAAGCTTTGGCAGTCTCTCCACCGTGTCCCAGATCCAGATCCCAAGCAAGCAGAAAAGTTCTGTAGATGACAGGTCAGGTTGGCAGATGGTTGCCTCCAACTCCCACTGCATGGAATCACCTACTCATGTCACTCAATATTTCCTCCTGGTGGTCTTGCATAGCTGAAAGTCAGTTGTCCCAGATGCTTTGCTTGAAAGCACATCTGGCTTCTGCTCAGCTTTGAGGAATTTCTTTTTTTCTTCCACCAACGACTGAGTGTTTTCTGTTGCCGGGTATTCAGTGCGCAGCCACATTCTTAACTCTAGAATTAATACATCTAGCTTTCCAGATGCTCATTAGTTAATCTCCTACAGCAGGTACAAAACCCTGCATTTTTCTTTCAGAGAAACTACATCATAGATTATACACATGCAATATATTTAAATTTTGAACATTATTGATTAACAAGGAGTTATTAAGATACCTCCTGTATTATACTGATGCTTTGAGTTACATTTATTATGATTTATGATTTTTATGAAAGGGCTCAGACTACCAGACAGGCATTCATTATGAGAATGTGAAAGTAACAGAAATAAACAAAATACTTTTTGTATATCCAATATCACAAACTTTGGTTTGTACATTGAGCATTCTAAAGAATTAATGCTTGATATATGAGCCAATTAGACAAAAAGAACCATTCAATTCACTTTATAATAAATATATTTTACTCAAAGTGCCCTTGAAAGCAACTATATACACATCCTGAGTGTTCCTTCCTATGTACTCTCTAATCCTTGCCAATGAAATTAGTCTTTATTGATTTCCTAGCTGACTAACAAAAATGTCAAAATAGAAGAGATAAATGAAAATAGTACTGACCTCAATTTTGTACCTTCTGTTCCTCTTTACATATAAACCAATTTTCTTCCTAAGGTAGTTTTATGTGCTTTTTTTTTTATATTTCTGTTACAGAAATTCCAGTCTGTCTAACACAGTGTTTAAAGCACATCAGGATCTCACTACAGTTTTTAGTATTACCTGTCAATGTCTATCATTTGTTAGTTTAATGCAAAGGTAGGTCACACAAAACTTTATCATACGCCACAGACCAATGTGGAAACATCCTACGAATTTTAGGTTTCTTCATCACATGTACGTTCCACAAATCAGCAGGTAACAGGAAGTGTAAATTGTATGGCAGCCATCTCCCCCAAAGCCTGACAGAAAAATGAATAAAAATTTCTAGAATTAGCATGGACATAGCAATACTGAACTTTTTCTGGTGTCCCTTGATGTGGGATGTCAAAGACAGCTTTAAGCATAGGAAGTCCTGGCACTGATGAAAATACTAATGCAGTAGAATCAGACAGAATTCATTGTTCTTGTGTGCAAAGAGCTCTGTATTTTGTGATCTCCTAATTTTGAGACTCCAATTCTTTCACTTGGTACCAACTCCATTTTTTAATTGCACAGCTGAAGAAAATATAAGCAAATACAAACCAACACATCTTCATATTCTTATTTCCCTTAGGTTCCTCTAAGAAAAGAGGACTGTTTCATTTATGCACAATTTTGTGAATTTTAGGAATATACTTATAGATACAATAGTGAGGGAAGTTTAGCAAATCTTTCAATACAGACTCTTTGGAATAGTCCCTCTCTTTTTTGTAACTTTTTAGCAAAAAGTAACAGGATTTGTTCTATACTTGTAGAGTGGCGCTCTCTTTTTTTTTTTTTTTCTTCATTTAAGAGAACTCTCCATTGATCAAGAAGCTCATGAGATTATTTTAGATTTTACTTGTAGGTCATACATGTTATTAAATACATGAGAAGAGGAAGTATCTGTAAAAAAATTCTTGAATGACTTCATTTTTATTAGAATTATTAATTCATGCCACAATTAGCTTAGGGCGCCTACCTTAAAACTTCCTAATATTTTGGAATTTGGAAAGATGTGGAGATAACAATATGGAAAACACATGCCATTATAATATGAATTATAATCATTTTTTGATTATTCTTCTGATTTTTGGTCACCTAAACTAAAAAATGACAAAGTGAACGTAAAATAAGGGCAATTAACTGACTGGACATATGTGGAAAAAGTCTTACTAGTCATCTGTTGTGCAACTGAAAAAACTAACATTACTTAGAATGAAACACCAGATACAAAAATAGATAAAACAGTTACATACAACAATGAAATGAATGAATGAAACTCTAAATACTGAAAAGGGACCTTGAAAAGTCTTCCAGTTCCTTTTCTTACCTGTCACAACCAGAGATCAATCAGAAGTTAAACAGACCAATCACAAAAATAAAAAATAAAAAAGCTGTAGTTTTCCCAGCTTAAACCAGTACGAACTTTTAATAAGTGAATACAGACTAACACCCACCAAATTTAATTATTTAGTGTTAACAAGGTCCATATATTTATTATGATAGCATTCTATTAAATATCCCCTTATAATTTAAAAAACAATTATTAAAAAAACAAACTTTTATAAATACACTTGCAAACTGTACTTCAGATCACATTATTTGAGACACCTCCTCCATTATTCCCAAAGGTAGAGGACAAAATCTGCCATTGTACAGGGAGATAGTACTCTTCTGTAAATATGTTTTCTGGTTACTAAATGAAGCAAGTCTGACTGGTTTGTTACAACAACTGACATACAAGGAAGGAGTTTCTAGCATAACAAACAAAATAAAATTAAAAAAAAAAAAGAATTTAAGGATTTAAGGATAAGTACTGGAGCTATGCCAGACAGTGTATGAAAAAACAACAAAACTCTAAAATCTTTCAGTCTGAATTTAAAATTAATCATTTGCCAAATAAAGTTGTAAGTTTTGATATTTCAATTCCAGAAAATCTATGGCAGGGAGTACTTAGGAAAGATGACGCAACCTCACTGGCATCAAACCTGAAACTCAAAGACACTACTTTAACAGATCTGAAAAAATGTGCAAAGGGACAGAGTATGAACATCTACAAATGTCTACTAGGGGTAAAAAAAAAACCCTGCTTCATGTGCAAAGCCAGTCAGTGTATTTAGAATGGAAAGGCAAAAATGAAAAACATCTTACAAATGCTAAAAAAAAATGACAGTACCGAAACCTCTAAATGATATGCTAAAGAGAGACACCTAATGGATAAGGAAAAACCAGCCAAACTCCTAAGCTTTCTGGGAACTTTGAGAAACCGTTTAATATCAGAAAACGGCATATTAGATATGACAGCTTTCTCAGCCCCTTAGAACTTCTGATCTGAAAAAGGAAAGCCCCAAAATAGCCACCAATGCAATTAATAAAAAACGCACAGTACTCAAATTTCATATGGTAATTGTCTTGGGTACTACCCATCTTCCCCTCATGGATATGCATACCGGTTTTAGTATTTGCACAGAATACTGTATTCTCATTCATTATCACATAACAGACTACTACATCTATTACATACACAGCAAGCAATATACCTGAGAAACATTTACTATGTAACCCATTCCTCCTAAAAGCTGAGGGCTTGAGAACAGACAACAAGATCAGCAAGTTTTTCCTGGTTCACAAGATCATAACCTGAGAATCTTACAAAGCATTGAAAAGAATACAATCAAAAGGAAAAAATATAAACTTATTAAAGCAGAACTATTCTTATGACAAGGAAAGGGAATAAATACACAGGAACATACACAAAAAAATCTAAAGGATACAAAAAATACAGAGTATATAAAAAGCTTCTACCTTTCCCCTTTGAAATTAAGGACTGAAGACAATGTTACTCATGCAGTAATGTTGTCATTCAGACAAATGAATCAAGCAGAGGTTGATACTGAATGGAATCAGCGCTCTCCATAAAACAACAAAGTAATCAACTATACACAAACACACACACATATAGACCTACAAATATGTATACTCAGCATACATTCTTGCAGATACACACACTTGGAAAAAATTAGGTCTTGCTACCTCTTTTCCAAGAACCTAGCAATGACTCTGGGTTAGTCCCCAAAACTGCTAAAACAAGCAACTTGCAAGTTGCTCTTTAAACAGTTTCTCCTTCATCCTCCAGTACTGACTTTCTGCCATCTCTGTATCAACAACAGAAACTTGGATCTTAAGGTTCCCATACAAATTTCCCAGGAAAATAGCAAAACACCTTCAAAAAGCAGCCCCAGGAACTCCTACATCAGGTCTCAAGTCTACTCCAGCTGTATTAAGACAACGGAGAACATGGTAAGCTATGCCTCAATCAGAACTATTTACACTTCTGTGAAAGATTTCACTGCCTGGATTTACAGAACCATTTCACGCATATGGACTAATGATATTCAAGAATGAAAGCTCAAACTGGATTTGAATATTTCCCATTAGAACAAATTTTGCAAGGTTTTTTTTCCCCGCTGTTTTGTCTGATTCAAAAAATACAGACTTTGACAAAGTGGTTATTTGTTTCTAAGTGTGGAAGCATCTGAAACAGGTAAAATCCCAATACAGATTAAAAGATTTATGGTTATCACCTTTTATCTGATCTTCAAGCCCACAGCAAGAAGTCATGCTGGAAGAGCTAGAAAAAAAAAACACTCAAAGAGCAAAAAGAGTAATTGTAGCAAGTATATGATCTTATTTCTTAGCTCATAATGTCAAAAGTATTTCTAATAAAAAACTGGAAAAGTTAAAAGGCATGAGATGGAAAATAATATAAAGCTTAGATTTCATTAAGTAAAACAGACTCTACATTAAAGTCTAAATTATATTTAGTTTTTAAAAAGCAGTGAAAAAAATGTAAGTTCACTCAGTGATTTCCAGAAAACATTTTTAGTCAATCACTTTCACCAATAGAAGAGATAAGAAAAGTATCGTTTTTCAAATGCATGTTGGCCAAGAGCTTGAATTTGAATTATTTTGTTCTCTAACTAGAAAGTTGATTGCCTTTTCTTTATAGAATAAACAGAATTAGGGTAAAAGCTTCAGTCAAACACAACTGACAACAACAAGAAGAAAAGATGTTGCTAGAATAATCACAGAAAATGCACCAGTATGTAAGAGTGGCTTTTTTTTTCTGGAAAAATAATTTCAGCGTATCGCATATAAAATACTTCCCCAAACCAACTTGTAATATTTTTGGTTACCTGTGATTCTGTAAAAGGAACATTTGCTTCATTGTTGCCTAGATGAAGAATTCTAGAAAGTGTGAAGAATCTGGAATATGAACAGGTCTTGCATGTAAAGTTTCATTACTCACTGTAAAATCTATACATGGTCTGCGCATGTATCAGTGAATCCAATTTAAAATAAATTTTTCTGCCTATTTTTTGAGGGATACATTGTGGGCAGCACCTGCTTATTTATTTACCTGTATAATTACAGGTATTCTTTACCTCTGAACTGTAAACTTCTATGTAAAACATAAAAATACAAAATAATCAATGCTCTATACTTAAAATCTGGTCCTGCATTTGGATCTACTAACATGTATTTCTGGATGTGTGGAGTCTCATTCTCTTTGTTGGACCAGGACTGGTATGTGAATTTCTATTCTAGGCAACTGGTAATTTTCTCTACAAGGTTATCAGATTGGGCTATTTAAATTAAGTCAAAGCACCAGATGTTTTGTGTTAGTTCAGTGGCTATTCATGTGCACATATAACAGGTACCAGAGGAGTTGTTATCAAAGATGGTTCTAATAAAATACTACTACCAACTGTCAACTTTTTACTATTTATCACTTCATGTTCCTAGACATATTTGTTTTCTCTAGATTAAGAAAATTGATGACACAGAGGTAAGGTGAAATTACATAATTTTAACTGAAAATTCTAAAGATTTCTAAAACATTAAGAAATAAACCTGATGCTTTTAAAAAGCACACAAAATGTCTAACTGGCAATAATTTCTAATTTTTTTTGCCATTGATTATGAAGTAGTGATGGAAAGGAAAGGATTATTTGGAGCTAGGAAAGTGAGTAATCCATTGTAAAACAATCCTTTGAGAAAAGGATAAAGCAGTGAATACTATAAACCGTAAAATAATAAAGATATGAAGAGCAGAGGAGAGTAAGAAAATAAGAACGTATGGTGTGTGTTGCATTTTTCTAGGATAAGAGTTGAGAGAAGCAGCAGTAATAGCTTTCCATCAGAAGCTGTTACTCCTAGAAGCCTGGCATCTGACCTGATTCTTCAGGGTATGGATCAGATTTCTATGAATAAGAAATAATGAGTATATTTAAATGAGTTTAAATGAAAGAAACACCCTATCTTTACTAAGACACCAAGGTTAGCCACTTTTTTTGTAGACTCTGAGAGAAGAAAAAGCTCCTTGGACCAAAGACTATTGTTCCTTTTTACATGGTTTCCTGAAAAATGAGTACTGTTGCCTTGCTCAGCTCCTCTTGATCACTTCCAGTAACCAATTCCATCTAAGTCCAATACATGGGAAAAGATCTCAAAGATATTCCTACAAACGTTGTGAAAACGGGCAGCTGGATAGGGTGTCTGCCAGCTAAAAGAAAATGAAGTGAATGCAACTTTTACTTAGCTGTGCAGAATCGACTTCTCAGTCAAGGCTTCTCTTTCAAATTGATTCTATCTTGTCTAATAAAGGGTGAGTTTATATTACAGCCTGAGTATTACTCAATTAACATATCAATTCACAAATACAAACCCATAGGAAATACTGATGCTTTTAGTCTTACAGAACTATTTCTTAAACCAAAACCCTCTAATTCAAAGTACAGAAACAGACCAGTATGTCGCTCCTTCCTCTCCTTCCATCTCTCCAGCATGCAGCCAGCCACCCCCTTATTCTTTCTTGCCCTGTGAATCCAGCATTCCGGACTGCACAGTGGCTCAGTACCAAAAAGCCCAATACCCAGCAGCTCCCCTTCCCCAGTCATCCCTCTCAGACTTCTAAAGAACCTGGTAGTTAAAACTGGCTACAGGGAAAAACAAAGATGTGACCACACTTAGGGATTTCTGCAGAACTTAGCGCTGCCCAGCTACACTAGGAGTTTACTGAGTACCTCTCTCAAAACATATCAGATGCCTCCAGAGATAAAGGCAGCACTTCAGTGACACCTTTTTTTATCTATAGATTTTAACAGATACTAAGAAGAAGCAAGGGTGTAGTGAGCATTGATTTCCTGGGTTATTTTCTAGGATTTAGGCACCAAACTTTCACAAGTCTCATTTTAATCACCAAGACAGGCCATCTAGTTCTCACTGCTATTGATCATCAGGAATCACGCACATAAATAGTGTCCAAAAGGTGGTATGGAATTGAAGTACTTTACCCATCTTCTACTCTTACTAACATTCTGCCAAAAAGTGCTGCAAAAAGCCAGATAAATGTACATTGTCTAAGCAAATGTGCATTTTGCTACAAGGCCACAGTTTTCTTTGTATTAGGAAGTTAATTATCTATCTTTTGGATCAGATGTTAGGTATAACAGACAGTTGCTTTAAGAATATTTGAACGGCATCAGACCAGAAGTCCAACTGGTTCAATATCTTGCCTGTGACAGCATCTCTGGCAACAGTCCAAAAAAGAGGAACATAACAAGTATACCATAATTCTTTCCCTGGCATATTCTCCTAGCAGTCAGTAGTTTCCTGAACTTGAAGTTGTCTTCATAATATTTTTCATAGGAGGGTTACACTGCTCCTCATATAGGGTCCAGATAGGTAGTGGTCCTACATTTCTCCTTAAATAAGTGACCCCTGTGTGCTATCCAAAGGAAAGAACTGATGAGCAGATGCACCAAAAAGTGTTCACAAACAAAGCTTTGTTAAGATGTTAACTATCACAGCCTTGAAAGATGACACACAGAAGTCCAAGCTCAGCTACTAGAAAAGAGGTCAGACATTTTTAAAATTTATTTCCTACTAAGCTACTTTGGGGGGGGAGACGGGGGGATTGGGAGAAAGAAAGAAAATTCCCAAGAATTTGACTTTTTGCTAGCTACCTTTTACTGGATGTCTCTGGAGGACATTACATGGTCTTGTATATACGTTGAAAGCTGCAATTGGAGAACACTGTTACAAAACAAGAGATGGATCGTATCACTTCTGTTACTACTGCAAAGTAAGGATGCAGAATTTAAATAGAAAAAATCTCCCACTGTACTATTGTATGATACTAAGCCTTGCAAGACAATTAACTTTATTAACAATCTTTACATTTGAGCTGGAATAAGAGCAAGTTCATAAACAGTATTTACATTAGTGAAATAGAAGACTACTTTGCCTTCCTAACTAATAATAGTTTGAGAAGCATTAACATTTTGAACCCTGAGTTTCCAAAATTAACTATTCAAAACTAATACGGTGAGAGACTGCAGTTTGTACTTGCAGCAGCGTACTGGGAAGATATCCCACAAATTTGTTCAGATCAAGGTAGCTTCTGAAGCAGAAGTAGACAGAAGCATTGCATCAGCGCAAAGCTGTGTCCAATTTAACTGGTGTGTTAAGATATATGATGTATCAGCTCGGACAAAACAATATGCTAATTCAGTGATATTATTTTTGAGACCCTAGCCAGTGTCTTTGCACTTCAAATATAATATAATCAGCTTGATTGACCCTCATTTTAGGGTCAGGAAAAATTCTTGTGGGTTAATTATCATTCTGTTTACTTATAATGGATAGGTGGCTTTTGTGTAGCTATGATTATCTGGTGTATCTAGCTGATTTCAGTGCTAATAATAGCTTGCTCTAAGAAGTATTAAGATACGGTATTGATTTCAAAAGGGCTCTACCACTGTGCTAATATACAAGAGATTCAATTAGTAAAGATGACTGGTAACATTTATTTAAAAATGCTTCCAGCTTTCCTGTCAATATCTAAAGTATGACTTAGCTAAATACTAAAAATCAAGATCAGAATATTCAAAAGCAATCAGAAACGTGAATTCTAAAACTTGAGAAACCAGAAACAATTTCCAGAGAATAAGGGTTCAGAAAGCTTGGTTACTTTAAATATCTGAAACTGCATATTCAGAACTTGAAGACAGGGAAAACAAAACAAAACAAAACAAAACAAAACAAAACAAGAAAGAGCTGTTACTTTTTAAAATCTCTAAAATAAATCTACTTTAAAATAATTTGCCAGATTTTCCCTATAAGTTCTCCTACCCATTCTGTTCTATTAATCTGGTAAATTTTTGTAGTCCATCTGCTTTATCAAGCAGTATAGAGGTGTTCTCTACTGGTAAATACCCAGAAAGTTGAATGACAGTTGAGCAGTGACATTTGTTCTCTTTTCCAAGTTTCTAAATAAGTTTCTTGCTGGCTGTTTTTTAATTATTATTCTTTCTGCATGCTTTATATCATACCTTCCAATAAAAAAAATTAAAAATCAACTTAAATAGGCTAATACCTCCTCCAGATGAAGTCAATTTTCATAATTTCAACGAACAATACTATCTCTGGTGTTCATTATGCTCAAACTAAGAAAAGATCCCTTTTCCTTCTATTAGTGTAGGAAGAATCTACTCTGAGATACCTAAATATTCAAATGTCTGCTCCAACGAGCAGCTGTCCAGCACACTGTAATAAAACTATAACCTTCTGTCACAAATTTACGTCATAGAATCATAGAGTCACCTAGGAAGAGACCTTTAAGATCATCACTTCTTAGCGTTTGTTTGGTATTTTTTTGCTGAGAACCATATTTGTTCACAGACCAGGACACAGGACTATGCAAGAGCTTTTCCTATTAAAGTGCAAGGGTGAGCCCTATACGTTCAGAATTACAAGGGCTACTTACACTTTGCCCCTTGGTGAAACACAAATACCATTCATTCAATGCACCTCTGAAAATGCATTTTTTCCAAAAGGAATAGTGGTAAGACAGGATCATTGCCTCAGTCTTTTCTCTAATATAGGCTGCTGCAATCTCCTGGAACATTCAGGTTGTATTTGCACTCAAATGTTGAACTGGGAGATGTTCTTTTTCTAATTTAGTTCACAAAGGATAGTCATATATTGAAAACCACACAAACCTGAGCAGGGGATAAATCAAAATATCTTTGGAACATTGTTTTACTGGATAAGGTTGACTAGAATTGGTTAGCTCTGAACATAATTACAGCCCAATTTTACAGCTTTTATCAACCTACTTGAAATTATTACATCTAATCTGTTATATAATATCATTGTACAATTTTCATTTTTCAAAAATGGCGTTTTCCCTATTTTGGTAAGTATTGTTAAATCTATTAGAACATGCAACATGCAATTGGATATGATTCATTACTTATGTCCACTAGTTAATCTGAGACACACTTTCCAATACAGTTTTCATGATAATGCATTTTCATTTCTGTACTTTAAGCAAGATGTGAGATAGCTGTCAATTTATTCTCACTGCTCTCTACTTACATTGTTCCACACACATCAGACTGACAACAAGGGAAGTTTAAGGTACTTCTAAGTCATACAAGCACAGCTGGCAAATTTCAGTACAAAACTCTCACCAGGAAACCTGAGAAATCTCTAAAAAATTTATAATTCTGTGTGTGCGTGTGTGTGTCTCCACTACAGACTGTAGACAGAATGAAATATAAGGCACTTTACGAAGTGGAAAATTACTCCAGTGGCAGACAGACAAACTTCCTCTCCTCTCTTCCCAGGAAGAAATCTGCCTCTGGAGATTTTCAGATCTAGTCATCAGGCACCATCATCACTGTCTCCTATCTCGTAAAACCTTTCTCTGTAGAAAGGACAGTACAATTCATATTCAGATCATAGTATGGACATCTAGAAATAGGATCATAATAGTAGCGTTATTTTCAGTTATCATACAGATGTAGCCCTCTCAAGGTACTGGGTAAAAAACCAGGTACTGAGAAAAAACTCCTCCATGGTAGACACTTTGTATAGTCATGTTAAAGTTTGCTACTGTGAACTCTTCAGCCAGAATGTCTCTTTCAGCCATATTTATTTAAGTGGTTCCTGTCAAAACAAAGATTACATCATTTTACACCCATGTTTTACAAATTAGGTAGCCAGTGCATCAGCAAAATGAAGGTTAAGCTCGTTTACTTTGGCAAAGGCTTTGAGATTGACTGATGAAAAGTGGTATCGTATACAGCTGTCTTAATGTACTGGCTAGGAGCTCATCTTCAGACAACCTGTACTACTTTCTATATACATTTTTTGAAGCATTTGTTTTTACTGGTTCCTAATAGGTTTTGTAATCCCTTTAAAGAGAAAGCTCTTTCTTTCTTCACTATTCACTTTTCCCTAGGGAAAAAAAACAACAACAAAACAAACCAAACAAACCTAATAGGAAATAGCTTTATAAATATGTTTTTAGTATAGTTCGCTAAAAAGTAGCTCTATGGCACGCAGTTCAGACAACCTCATCCCACACACTGAAATAAGTATCATGGCTGATGAGATCTAAACGGATGAAGAAAAGCTTCAGGGCTATATGATTTTGTTCTTAACGAGTTCTAAGAAACACAGCAACGGGAAATTATAATAAAGGTCTACAAAATATGAAAAGGGCAGTGATGACCTAAAATAAAAAATAAATAAATGGAAACTAAAGAACTCAATTCAAGTTTTAAGACCTCAGTACAGAACTCCTCTTAAGAATGAGTATTTTAAAGAATTTTCCTTGCAAATCTAGAAATACATTACACTTCTAAAAAGACGTTTCATGTAAAAGATGTTTCTCAGGCAGTATACTAAATGACCCCTTCCACAGACTCACTAGACAGATGTTCAACAGAACTTCTTTTCATTGACCACATCTGTTGATCTCCACACTTGTTCATACCAACTTGTATTTACACCTTTGTTCAAATTCTAGAATATCTAGGAGCCTCCTGGAGACTTTAAATTGAGAGTAAGATGTCACAGGTGTGCTTTAATGACATACTAGGAGAGAAGAGCTGCATTAAAATTCATATGGTCCAAAGAGATTTGAACTTTAGATTCTGCAAAAAGTAGGAAGATCTCCTTTTCTGTTACACAGTTGAGGAGTGTAGATACAAGGATGAACTGAGTTTCTGAAATCATACAGATAAACTATGTAGATTGAGAAGCTGAATTCAAGCCATTGCTTTTGTATCATTTTTGCTAATGACGTCTGTTTTCTAAGATGCTAAATGAGGACCTGAGATACACAGAATACTTTTTTCTTCCGTTATATAAATACTACTATAAAATTCAGAGAGGGAAGAAAAAAATGAACACATTTTTTAACTCAAAAATCTTTGAAGTCATGCTAAGTATCCAATAGTCATCCAAAATTTTCTTTTTGGCAGGTTACACTGAGGCAAAGAGCACAAAGCACTGAGAAAATTAAAAGGGAGTATTACTGAGATGAAACAAGAATGGATAAAATAGTTTATTTTTGGAAAACACAGATTAAGTTTATTGAAGATACACTTTCATGAATGATTATTTTAATTCTCAAGTTACACTGGTTAAAGCTAGCTATTTTGCTTTCTAGACACATGTTTGATAGCGTGGTTTACATTCAGAGTGCCTCTGTGCGATGCCCACATTCATATCCACACAGATCATTGATATGCTTTCTAAAGTTTTAGCCTCTGGACAAGCCATGAGAAAAAGAGCTTTGCTAGTTAGCAAAGCAGGAGCCCAGCCTCATTTCCCAACATTAGACAGTGTGAGTTGGAGGATTATTGCTGGCCTCACAGTATTATACTCTTTGCTAATTAACCACCTTTGTTCAAATACTGTGAACCACAAGTCCATGAAGTAGTGGTAGACACTGTCTTTTTAAAAATTCTGCACCAAAATGTTTGCCATAAGGTTTAGCCAGAGGTTCCTGCTAAGCTTCATATTGGATTGCAGAGTTGTACCTTCCACTTCCCCAAGTATCCCTTCACATTTGATACTACTGACACACAGTACACCAAAATGCTGATAGCCAGAAACCCATCCTCCAACATCTAGAATATGTGTGTATCACACCATTTTAAAAGCACTAGCTCTTTCCAGTCTTTTCCCCCTCGCTCTTTGAACAAACTCCTCCTTGACATTGCCTAGTCTCTATAGTCTTCTCCCAGCCTGACCTCGGTTCTAGATTCTGTACACATTTATGCTCAAGAGCTCACAGCTCCTAGAGTCCTACTTATTTCAGTCACATTTCTACATGCTTCCTCGTCCAGCAGCCCTTCATGGACCTCCTTGCCAGTCCCTGTGCCGGAAATTTGCATTGCCCTTCAACAAACATCCTGACCCCTCTTTGCACCATGGTGCCCTCACCGCAGCTTTATAATGTCCTGTTTTTCACATAAATTTTTGGTCCGCCACAGCCACTCTCAGCCCAAGCTATTCCTTCTGGCAAAAATACCCTTAGTCTACAGCTGGACTGATACAATCCTTCAGCCATGTCTACGGAGTCTGTATTACCACTGCGTACCACACACCGGAAACAATTTATGTAACCAAGAGCCAAAAAGCATTCAGCTCAATTGTTATTGGACCTGCGGTCTTTTTGTATTACACAGGAGAAGCAAAGATAATAGAGAGACATGAAGAGAAATAATTTGAGGATAAATTCTGCTTTGCATGTATTCGTCCCCTCTCTTCCTCAATTTCCTGCTACCCTAACCTGTCAACTTCCCAGGATCCAGATGGAATTCTACTGCAAAGAAGTTACTAGGATGTGAAAAGTCTGACTATGTTACTAGGAATTAAAAGGGTAGCAGTTAAAATAATATATTAACTGCATACATTATTTGTACTACTACTGTTACAATTATTCATTGTATCAAGACAGAGCCTAAAAGCCCTCTGTTTTGCACTCTCCACAAGCACAGAAAAAAAACCAAGAATGGTTTCACCAAAGACCTTGCAATCTAAACATAGAGAGGCAAGAAATGGGATCCTATGAGAAAACAATGAAAAAACATAGTGTGAAAGGAAGAGATCTCAAGGACATCAGCAGTGTAACTGCTGTCAACTCATGTAGCAACATAACAAGAGTTTTAAGGAGGGATGGTTTGGGAATAGTAAAAGCCTCCTGAGCTTCAAACAAAGCATGGGGAAAAGTTGAGTAAGAATGGCTGAAAAATTAGCAAGTGAGCAATGAAAGCTGGAGTTTAATGAGGGTGCGAAGTACCTCCTAACATGACAGTAGGTATAGAAAGTACGTATAGATGATGAGACAGAGGAGAAGCCAGGTGGAAGCCATAAGATGTTTTGTGCAGTATTAAATATTCTTACTATGATTTTTTTTCCGTCCTACTATGGATGTAGATAAGAACTGTGAAGTTTTATGGATTTACATTTTATAGAAGATTGAGTATGTGAACTCATAAAGTACATTATGCTATTTCTAGTTTGACTTTGCAAAAAGCCCAAACTGAGTTTATAGTATGAATATTTATCACTCTTTGACTTTATATAATATATACATACGCTTATATATAGATTGGAATTCTTAATATCGAGTCAATTATATGGAATTTTACTGACTAGAACGCATATGATCTACTTGCAAAATATTTCCTGGAAAGCACTAGTGAATGTAAATGCATTTCAGATTTCTATCAGATATTCTGACTACTGTTATTCCATTGGCACATATCTTTCAGTGGAGAAACAGATAAATTTGGAATTCAAAATATTATCAATAATTCTCCACTCTCAATACTTTTTTCTTTTGGTTAACCTAATTCTTTGTCAATCAAGTTAAAATAATGACTCAAAAGGGAGATACCTTGGTATATGTATGCGTTATTCCTTCTTCTGGAATACAGTAGTCCCACTGTTTTTCATGGGAATCACGCATATGAATGGATTGCATTATTAGGCTAGATTAAGGGAAGACATTTGGAAATACTTAACTCATCATACTACTTCAGAACCTAATATTTACAATGGAACTTGAGCCTGGAGCAATATAAATAAACGTACAAAATACTACTCCTGGAAATATATTATGGATGGATTTTTCTTAACTTTTTATTGGAGATATCACTAAAAATTGCACTGTGTTAAAACTATTTTTTTTATATTTTTCATATAAGAATAAAAATAGAAATACAAATCAGATCACTCAAAAAAAATTGCAAGATTTCTGAACACGGTAAGTTACAGGCCTGTAAGAGGACTATAAAAGGATTACATTCCAAATACAATGAATACATGCCTGCATAATCACATAAAGGTCCCTAAAATTTTCTATGGTAGCCACTACGTCTTCATGACCAGATTATATTAACCCTGATCCCCTGGAAACATTGCAAGTAATTTTTAATTCTTCAGACACATGACTTTTCCATTTTGGCTTTGGAAATGTTGTTCTCCTCCTATGCCACGACAACTCAGGGATACTATGAATTGTCTTCCTCTCACCTAGGAATAACAGTGGGCCCTGTCTTCCTCAGAGCTAAAAAGGAATTGACCTCCACTTTAACAGACTGGGTAGACAACAGTTTGCTCTTTCCCAGAACCACAGCTGAGATGCAAAATGAATCTGCTAGGCTAGTTAGAAAGGGTTAACTTTCTAAGCTTTTTTGGTTTGGGGTTTTATTTGTTATTAGAACATACTGTTCATCTTTGCTGCAGTTGACCCTGGACCTTACTTATTTTCTGGTGGCCACTAACACCCTTGCCACTTTCACAAAAAAGTTTTCTCACCTGACTGTTGGAGTGTCTCAAACTCAGATTGTCCAGTCTGGCTGGGGTTATGTGGAAAAGTTCAGATTTTAACAACTTCTGGCCATGCAAGCTGCTTTACAACAGGAACACAGGCTAAAATTTGGTTCTCCATTAGTGCTTCTTGAAACAATCCTCCAAAGACTGAACACTTCTGATATTCTTTTCACTATGACAGCTAATATCTGGACATCACTCATCAGGTCAGTCACAGGCACTTACCATGACAGTGGTAAGGCTATTGGATAGTGGGAGTCCATGAAGACTCCAACTAGGACCATCAACCTCTGGATTAAAAACCTATTCGAACACGTGTTGCATCTTGTCATATTCTGCTAGATTGTGTCCTGGATTAACAAATGTCATTGCACCCATGATGTGCATGTTGTACTGTTAAGATTTTCTTAAGAAAAGCACAGAAGTGCCAAACTATCTTTCATTAAATGAACACATAGAACTTACATGGCAGTTGGAATATTGTGCCTCAGTCCAGACCAGTGCATTTCAAGAACGCACTGGGAGAGACCAGAGGAGAGTAACAAGAATGAATGATCTGAAGTACAAGAAAAAAAAAAAACACCTTTTTTTTTTCTACAAAGAAGAAAATAACGAATTGGGATTGGTTAAGAGAAGACCACAGTGAAAACATGACTAAGAAACTTGAATATGTAAAAGTCTACTGCAAAGAGGAAAATAAATTCCCTGTAACCACTGTGCAAAAAGTAATAGGTTCGAGTAATTTATTTTCAGAAAGTTAAGTTTAACATCAGAAATCAAGAAAAAACTTTCTAATGGGAAGACTAGTGAAATACTGGAATAGATTACTTGGGTACGTAATCATAACAAATCTTTATGAAGACAGGCAAGCATTCATTAAAAAAGAGATTTTATTGATCCTGGCTTTGAAGGAAGAGTTAGAGGGTGGGCATGATGCCTTCTTGGAGTCCTTTTCAACTGTATGATTCTATGCTGAAGTAACTGAAGAAATGTAGCTACATAGTGACAGTGATACCCTATTACAGTATCATTTGCTGTGGGATCTTGACTTGGAATGAAAGTCATATTCTGCAAAAGACTTAATCAATTTCTTCATGTAGACAGTCACCTAGATTCTGACACAATCTTGGATTGTAGCTATGGATCACCTAGCTACATTGATCCAATCTGCAGCTTCTTTATTCAGCAGTTTAACAATAATTACTTCTAGTACTGGACTATACATAAACATAATGTCTAATCCGGTCACAGTATAGAGCACTTTGCTTGCTAAAGCTTAGTAACTTGTCCCATGGCCTTTAAGGCCAGACAACACTAGCAACAGCAGCTAATAAAACCAAATTCCAAATGGGTGATATTTTTTAAAGGAATTAGCTTTAAGATACTTTGCTGCAAAAATGTAGCTGTACTTAAAATTCTTAAACCCATATCTGTACTTGACTATCAAGTTGGGGTCTTTGGTGGGTGTTTGTAAATTTAAGCCTAAAACTTATATTGGTAGACCATCTTTAATAATGAGAATCACAATCCTATAAACACTGCACAAGAACACATTTATGTCTTTGGAAAGCTAACACAAAATAAATACATAACTTTCTCTAATCAGATATTTTGTTTACAATAAAATTCCACGATTTTTCTAATGTGAGAACTCCGGACAAATGTGTAGCTGACTATTGACTAAGTATGGAAAAAGTAACATTTTCCAACTTCATTTCAGTATTCTTGGGGTTTATTCTATAATAAACAGCATACAGAATTAGGAAAATTACATACTGTGCATATTCCCTACATTCAAATCACCTGACATAACACCATGTAAATGATCCACGGAAAAAAAGAACAAACCTGCATTATGATTCATGTTTTAGATGGTGAGAGCTAAACTGTTAGAAAAATAGCATGTTTTCTAAAATATGTATACAATAAAGACCATGAGAGCTGAAACAGGTACAACAGTAATTCAGCAAGCATCAGGTGTTCTCAAAGTTTCTACATATAACAAAGTAGCTCCCATTCAAGATATCCTAATTTGACAGAAGTTAACAAACACCTGTGCTTCAGAAAAAAAAAAATCCTTTAAAATACATTTAATCTCTCCAACTGGTGATTGCTCTCTGATGGTGTGTACATTATTGCCTCTTTCACAACCTTTTAAAAAGAGGGACAAAACGCAACTCCACCTCCACCCTCCGATCACTGAAGTTGCCAAAGATCAGTGAAGTTGCCAAAACCACGACTCCAAAGTGAAGAGCCCCCGGGTTGCCCCCTTGGGCTGTCCGCAGCGTACTCACCATGGCAGGGTAGTTTTGAAGACTTTCTTCCCCTCCCCCTGCACCTACGCACAATGAGGGAGAACGGAGAGCAGTTTCAGCATTAAATTTGAACTTCCCCGCTTTTGTTAGCATGAGTCACCACCTTAACATTATCTCAACTGTAGACTTTTATCTGTGAATATCTAAGCCCTGTCTTGTGGAAAACTAATTACTGAGCCACTGAGAGGCTTCATAATGTCCTGCATTTAAGTCCTGAACATCATACATAATGCATAGGAAGCAGTCTCTGCACTCTGATTACAGAACACTGTCATTAAGAGAGCAAATTAAAGATGTGAATAATTCACTGGCTGAGCTTATTGTCAGTGCTGCATTGTGAAATTAGAATTTCTAATAAGTACTGCAATTTTTTTAACCCAATTAACACAGAGAACATCTTGAGTCTGATTAGTACAATAAAAATTATTACCTTATTCTTTTGCTTCACAACAGCCAAATTAAATACTGTACTTAATTATGCAGCATTCATCGCTCCTGTGCTAGAAATAATAATAATTAAAAAAATCTCACTATCGGTTTAATAAGACTTCCAATATTTAGAGTACAACTGAAAAATAGAGCATATGAATTTCCAGCACAATTTCTTATCGCAAAGTTACTGGCTTTTTTTTTTTTAAGACTTTGAAATCGGTTTTAATATCAGCAGTCAACCATGATGTCACTGCTGAAGTCCTCTCTGGAAACAAAAACATATTCGAAAAAAACCCCACAAAACGACCCTTAAGAACAAGCTCTGAATATACATTGTGAATTAACTTTCTCTGGGTTGATATGAAGACAGAAAAAAAACCATTATCACTTACTGACTTGAAATCAAATACACAAATATACAAACATAGAAATATATAAATATATACATACGTATATAGGTTGTTTCAGAAAAGATGCTTAGGAAATATACTATGAAAAAGCAGGAGCTGGATCAGCTCTCTTACCTCAGTTCCGTCTTGGCACGGGATAGATAACATCCTTTCATCCTAGAAAGGAGAAAAGTCCAATTCAACATCCAGCGTGTTGATTTTCCCCCACACGGTGCCTGCTGCCATGTTAAATAAAGAAAATGATCATTGAGGATGCAGCTTTTGTCTCCAAATATTTTAATACTGCCTTTTAGTGTCAAGGACCCCAGGAACCTTAGCACATCTGGCAGCAGACACCACTGGCTGCAATGGGCTTTTTCCTCAATCCTATTTCATTTCCAGCTCCTTTTTCTTCCCCATCCTGGGGAAGTTTAATCACCGAGCATGGGTGGGGAAAAAAAAAAAAAAGAAAAAAAAAAGGGAAAGGAAAGGTGGCATTGCAATCACGAGCTTTCTTGGTTTTGTCCTAGAGACAGAGACTGCAGCAACAACCTTGCATCTTTGTCTAGTTATTTTAGCATGTGCGTGCAAGAGGGGAGGAAAAAAATAAAAGCTGAAAATTATTCAAGCATAATGCAATAGACGTAAAGAGAGACAAAAAGACAGAGAGGAAGAGAGGGGAAGAGAAAGAGGGAGAGAAAGGGAGGGAGAGAGGAAACAGAAAGACTAAGAGAGGGAGAGGGGGCTGTCAGTGCAGATAAATCTGCATATGGAAATCAGGGTTATCCTGGGTAGTTTTATTTAACCATGATGTACTGTTTTTTTAATTAGACAGGAATTTAAAGAAGGAAATGAGGGATTCTCACAGACGCAGGAGCAAATGAAGCATTTTTAATCACAGGAGAGCTTTCACAGCAAGCTGTAGCAGCAACAGCAAAAACTTTTTATAGCAACTTTCTTGTTAGAAACAAAAGTTTCATGCACTGCTGCTAATTTAGACCGAAAAAAACCCCAGGGAAAATTGGAAGAGCATTTTGAAATGAAATCAAACCAAGGCAATCCAAAATGCTATGGTAATTATTAAAAAGACCCAGAAGCTGCCAGGTGCACAGCGTGCATTTTAAGTTAAGTTATGCCAGGCAGAGGTTTTAGGACTTTCTCCCCGGCCCCTATTCGGTGGTAAGTGTCCTACCCAATGAAGGCGCTTCAGTAAATGAAAAGAGCAAAACCCAGCTTGAATTTCAAATGTACTAAACACCACTTCCCAGGCTTGATGAGAATTGCTTGTGTCTGTAGACAGGAGCAGTACCTGACAGGCTGGATGAGGGTCTGTAAGGCATCAGGGAAGACCAGGACCTCTTGCCCGTGGCTGTGAGGAGCCATGGGGGTGAGTGAACCGAGATGGCTGAGGAGGGGGAAAATGAGGTTCAGGTACAGGCTGGGCGAGAAGGACACCCAAGGAAGGTAGCGGGCAGCTGAAAGACAGACAGGAAGATGAGGGCAGCAGTCTAGACAGGGGAACTTACTAGCAGTGGCAAGATGGTGGCGCTCAGGTGAGAAGTGGCCAGGAACAACTTGTGGTGGCTGAGACCCACTGAGGGAGCTGCCAGAGGGCCTCCGGATGAGGCGGGGGGCGACCACCAGGAACCTCTACCTAAATTACAACCAGCAGGCGAGCGAGCAGCACGTTGGGAACGAGCAGGGGCTGGAGAATGCGGCCGCAGCCTAGCGCCACAGGCGGGAGGGGGCCGGGAAGCAAAGGGGCAGAAGCCGGGGGCGGGNCGACCAGCCGCCGCGGGGAGCCGCCTGGCGGGCGGCTGCTGGGGGCGCGCGCGGCGCTGCGCTGCACTCCGCCTTCAGGCGGGCGGCGGGAAGAGCGGAAGGGAGCGGGGTGAGGGGGCGCCCCTCCTCCTCCCCCGACATCCCGGGGCGGCGGGGGAAGGAGGGGCGGCCGGCGGCCAATGGGTGCCGCGGCGCCTGCGCAGTGCTGGGGCTGGCGGCTGCGCGCGGGACGTACGGAAAAGTCTCCCGGGCGCGGAAGAAGGGGAGCGGCGACCCCGCCGGCGCACAGGTACCGGGCCGCCCTTCCCGCTCCTCGCCTCCTGTCCCGCCGCGGCCTGGCGGGGCTGATGCGTCCCCGCGGCCTGGCGGGGAAGCGCCTCTGAGGGGAGGAGAGCGGCGCGGGGCCGCGGACATTACGGCTCGGGGGGTGGTGCTTGAAGTCGGTAATTGGTTCTGCTGGGTCAGGGGCGTGATGGACAAGTACAGAACTGTCACGGTTGTGACCGTGAAGAGCCGCTCTTTTTGTACTACTACCCCCTCCCCCCCGCAGTGTTCTCTGTCGTGAGGGGTGATTTTTGATACCTTAAACCGGTCAGACTTTCCTTAGAAAATCTACTGACTTAGGCCATTCCCTTTAGCTGCTTATTTCTGCCTTGCCAGCGGTGCTAACGCACCTGTACCTAGAGTCCTGCTGCAAACTGAAGCACTGGAGTCCTCCTTTCATTTAAGAGTTGTACTTTCATTTAAGAATTGTGAGCCTGCACAGCCACAGCCAGCCGCACCTCAGGAATGTGAATGAATAGGGAAAAGTAGGACACAAGCTTTTTTTTTTTCCTTTTTTTTTTTATTTTCCCCTCTTTCCTCTCTAGAGCTCGTTTTTCAGTCAGGCCTCTGTATTACCAGCCTCTAGTCACAGTGTAAACAGGTTTCTGCAAGAAATGTATCAAAAGCCACCAGCAGTTTTTTAACGCCTAAAACTTAATTTAGAGTTAATAATTTTAAATATGTTGTTTGCGTATTGTTGTAGAACTCTGTGGCACATGTTGCCTAGTTCTAGTCTTCCAGTATGTTGTATAAAATATTGAATCGCTAGTGTTAAGTATACAGTGAACTTCTTTTGGACATGATCTTCCTCCTTTTGCTTCTCTTTCTGATTCCTCGGAAGTCAGACTTTTTTAATAGACACTTCCAACTTGAGCTATGTCAGAATAAACTTCTGAGCTTTAAAACTTCAGGGTATTTCAGGGTTCTGTAATTATCACATGGGGTGTATTTACTACTTTTTAGAAGGAACTCAAGCTGTAATACTGCCTTGAAGCCATGTACAACTGGGAACCTGTTATGCATGTCACAATGTCGTAACGATGAGAAAACTATTTGAAGAAACACTATGAGTGTGTTTTAACTTATCTATTTGTTTTCTGGATCAGGTGGAAACAATGGACGATGACTTTGTGGCTTCTTCCACACCACCGTTTCTCACTGAAAGCTTGGAGATGGCAATGGAAGTGGAGAATCAGAACTCAAAGCCACCTTGTTTTTCCTGTGCGTTTGACAACCAAAATGGAGGGAGAAGCCTCTCTGCAGAGTCCTACTTAGCAAGTGGGTCTCTTAAGAGGTATGGGGTTTTTCTGAGTTACTAATATAACACTGTTCAAAGGTGTTCTTTACACTGCTGTTTAGTGTTTCTGAATGCTAACAGGGTTTCCAAATCAGTTTGGTCTTCGGCTCTTCTGATCCTGAGATCAACTTGGTGGTACACCTAAGCGGGAAGGGCAATTGTGTTGATACACTGCTTCAAACAGTGTTCTAGGTCCAGTTCCTAGCTTTGTGAAATTTAAGGTATTGTAAAGAACCTCTTACAGGCCTGTTAGGCGTCCTAAACCCCTTACATTTCTGAGAAGATGGCAGCACTGCTTTTTCCAGTCATATGCCCTGTTCGATGCTCGCTCTCTCTTTTCCACGTGATAGAAACAAACTTGCTTTGCCCAGCTTCCCCAGGTTGCAGGGGCTGTCCTTTGTAGCTTTAAAGCCATCTTTCTCAAAGCTCTACCTCTGCATGCATTCTGGATTTAAAGTTCAGAAGTCACATGCATAACAAGCAAGCATTTTCTGTGAGATTCTAAAATTTTACTGTGGTTTAATTAATATCTTCTTTACTGCCTGTGATCCAGCTTAGTTTTGTGTGCTATTTGCTCTTCCTTCACAGGTTGTCTTGTTTTTCCTACAGAAGCAGAATCCATTCATCCGTCTTTCCCAGTACTTTCTTTATACCTTTGAACTTGAAATCCTACTTACTGTGGGCTTCTCTGGCCAAGCCTCATATTTTGTGTTGCTACTTTTGGGTTTTTTAACCTTCATTTCCACAACCTTTTCTGTAAAGCCTTAAAGGGTGTTCCGCTGCACTTTCCCCATTCCCTGCCTTATTTATCATATTTTTTTTGTTGGATCAGAGCACATTCATTCAAATCGTCTTCAAGCAGAGGATTGAGAGAGCCTGTGTCTGCATGAACATATCGGTAGTGGATTCCACCCTGACAAAGCGTTTCATGACAGAATAAATTTCATGTGAAAACTCACTCAGGAGCTTGTATGTAGACAGGTTTCCCAGATCACTACAGTCATGATAATACTGTTCTGTCGTTTATTCTCCTTGTCTACTCGGATTGTAAATTCTTGGAAAAGCCTGCATGTGAGGGACTCCTCTGTCTTCATTATCTAGAATGGGAGTAAATGGATTTAATTGCTAAAGGCTTCAAACCAGACCAATGTTTAGGCAGTTACCAAGTGAACTACAGGTGTTGTGGGAGATTGAGCCAATTATTCAGCAGATGCTCTTTTTGCCTCTGAGAACTGAATTGGTAATAGTGCACAGTTCAAGAAATGTATGAATTTGGTGTGTAGTATAATGAAAACAGTAAATTTTTTTTATTTTTAAAAATAGAAATATTTCTTGCATCTTAGTGAATTCAACCTCATCTTCACTGAAGTATTTTATGAAAGTTAGTAGGAAAATTTGGAAAGAATTTGTTTTCATGTCTGTTATTATACAACTTACTGTGATTTTTTTTTTTTGAAAGCACATTAGTGAAATATTTTTATATTTGCAAAATTAGTAACTTTTAAACAGTCTGTACAGATGTCTAATTTTTTCTACTTTGAGCAAAATGGTAATTCTGATTTTACTTTTTTTCTGTAGCCAGAGCAAGGGGTAGTCATGGCCTAGTGTTAGTTTAAGTTATAATAAAAAAGTCACATTTTGTGACCCTTATCAGTTCACCTACCTAAAAGTGTGCTTTTATTAATGTGCTTTTACCAGTGTGTTCTATATAAATATTATTATATGTATATAAAGGAGCAAATGTATGTTCTAGCATTAGTTATTAGGCATGTAGTGTACATTGTGACAGATTCCAAACAAACATTTATAGAGGAGCATGTGATCTAATGTAGCAGCTGCTTCTGTTAAGGACAGTCTGTGTGTTATGTCTCAGCCTCTTTGTAAGGATGAAGATCCTTCAAGGTGGTAGCTCGTTAATTTATATGTGTTTTCTATAATATACTGTGCAGTGTTACTTCATCGTGTTTTTCTGCTCTTGAAGCTAGGAGGAGTTGTCATATTTTATGTACTATATATTATATTGCTATAAAAGGTATAACAGTCTGTCTTTAGAGAGCACTGCTTCACCTTCCTATCTATAGAACACATGTTGCTGATATAGTGATAAAATATCAGTGATACGTAAGCCATCTGTAGATATTGTATTATATAGATTTATTAGTGCGGGATGTATGAATATTGTTGGCTCTATTTTACAGGGTTTTGCTGAGACTAGATCCTTCTCCGAATGACTATGAAGATGATGTAGTGGAAATGTTTGGCTTTCAGTGGGTTACTGAAATGGCATTAGTTGAATCCTGTGGGCTTCTCTTTGGATTACTTAGGTATGATGATGGTAGCGTATTTTATAATTAATCCACCTTAAGGATGTAACAAAGTTTTCAAGTTTTTGATAGTAAAATCATAAAAGACTGTGGGCTATGCAGTGCATCCAAAAAGATGATGCTAACACTCCAGTAAGTGATGGATGAGATGCAAACGGAATTATGGGAAGAAGTGAATTTTGTGTCACAGGTTTTTAATATTATGGGACTTAATAATAAGGTTGTAAGCAGTGGGGTGCATATTTTAGCCATCACCAGGTAAAAATTGGTAAGTGTAGTTATTACATGAGTGTTGTGATTAATTTAGAAGACTCTAGCTTTAGAATATATGAATAAACTATATAAGATTTCCGTGAATGAGATTGTGCTACCAATATAATTAAAGTTGTCTTTTGAAGATTTTAAGACCTATTTTTGTGCATAAAGAAAAGCGGAGGTTAAAAATCAAATACTGTAAATGCTGGATGCAGCACTTTCTTCAATTGTTTGGATTGGGATAGCTTCAGCAATCTCTTCAGATACAGTTACTCAGTGTTTGACTAATTCAATGTAGATGTTTAATCTGGTCAATACAAATACACAGATCACCGATAATCCTCTTTGCTACTGATAATCCTCAGGATGTACAGCGCACACAGAGAGCGGATGGGAGAGGAGCTTTTGTATGATTCCACAAATATATCTGGTATATTCCATCATTCCCTTGGTTGTGGTGGAGTCTTCCATCCCTACAGGGTATTACCAAGGGTATGATGTGAAACATCATTAATAGGGTCTGGCTTATCGAAACACGATGATGTAGATGACCAGACCTGTATAGAACCCAGTATTATTTATCTTTGCTTGTTTGATGCAAGCTTTGACTTCACTGTGATTTAAAAGAAAATTAAATTAAAAATCTGATAATGAAGGAGATGGGAGGATAACTTAGTTAAAAGAAACATTGTATCCCTTTCTGCATTTAGCCTGACTTGTTTATTAACAAAATCAGCGGGCAGTGAGACAGTGATGTAGCTGATCTCTTGAATTAAATACGTTTTTTTCTGTAATATAAACTACTCTGTAGTAGAGACAAACATAAAGCATAATATATTCTGTTGTGGTTTTTAAGTTATTCAAGCTATACAGGTTTTAAAACCTACCATACTGGTAGGAATAATGGATTTCAGCTAACTCTTGGCTATGAGAGTTTGGTTGCTGAGCTGTCTTCTGTGTGACAAGTCCCTCTGCAAAAATATTCTCTCTTTCAGTTCATTTGTTCAGTCATAAAATGGAACACTGACAACTCAAAGTAGGAAAACTCCTTTTTCCATTGTAGAAATCATATGTGTTAAGTTCAAGTTACAGTGATTCTTGAGGACAAGGTGCCTGTAAATAGTTCAATTTAAAGTACAGATAATATCTATGTTTAAATGCATGCTTACAGAAACCTAGTATTTTTTAATGTGTCTGCAAATATTAAAGATTAATATTTTTAAATATTGTCATTAATATTATACAGCAGAACTGCAAGTTAAAAACATTAATTGCACAGTAAAAAGAATTCTTACCTGTGACTTTTTTACGTGATTGAAGATGTGTGAGTCAAAGTTGAGCAAAAGTTATGTAACCATTTAAGTGGGTATATTAAGACAATATATCTTTGATTAATAAACAGAAGTATCAGCTTAACTGTCAGAATATTTATTTGCAAATCAAATTATTTAAAGATTAACAAACACGAGGATCAATTTTTGAGGTACAAATGCAAATTGAAAATAAAACGACTTATTTAACTGATGATTTCTTTGTTATCCTTTTCATGCCCAGGTTGTGCTTGTATTTTATTGACCCACTGTATTCTGTCTTTTGTCAATTCAGTGGAGAGTTGGTTTTTTTGGTTTTTTTTCCCTATGTGGCTCCTTTCTGACACCCTCTCTCTCTCTAACCTTCAGCCTCAACAGCCCTCTTTCATAAAGTCCTCCTGCTTTAGACTTCCTTCCTCTCTACATGGTTGAAATATTTGAAAAGTTAATACAGAAGTTCAGCTTTGATTTCAAAACAAACAAACCCCACAACCCACCTAAATGGCTGAAGGTAATATTGGGTAGCTGATAGGATTTTGTCTGAGGAAGGAAGAGCTAAGGGAGACGGTTTTAATGTGTGCCTGCCCTTTAACATGCAGGTTACAACCTGGAGTTCTGTATCCTTGTAGGCACTTCCTAGTTTCAATTTTTTTTTTTTTCATAAGAACATTTGATCTGGGTTGGATCCAAGTATCCTGTTTCTGCATCTTTCAGTAGTTGCTGCTTTGACTGTATAAGAAATGAGACAGAGCTCCTTCCTCAATTTATGCAGCATTTTCTTTCAAAAGTCTGTCTTACACAGTTGCGCTTTTCATTTATTCAGTTCGGTACCATGTTATCTCTGTGGAGACTATACTTGAGACCACTCGAAAATAGTTGTTGCAGAATATGGCTGAGTACTTACCTATGTTACGGCTTCTTTTAATTTTCATTTGCAGTGGCAGTTAGCAGCTATAAAAATGCTCTCTCTCCCCTCCAAAACTGAACTGAATTTTAACTTTTCTAGAGATGCTTTCTTTTACTCTACTATATTTGTTGCTGTTTATCTTTTGTGCTCAAGTCTGTGCTGTTTAAGCAGACCACCCTAAGTAGGAAATGGGAAAAGCCGCTGACAGAATTTACTGGTGTTCGTTCACAAGGGAATTAATTTGGTGTATACTGAGCATGTGCCACGAGGACCAACTTTCAGGCTTATTCTGTGGTTAAATATGAAGTTGAGTTACACTTACAGAAAGATCACTTACAGGGAATGGCTTTTGGGATTTTTGTGTTTGTGATTGGTTTTTTTCTTCCCCCATTTTTTATAAAATAATTTTATATTTGTTGTTACTGTGTTTAATGATTTGAAAACAAGTAAAAATTCTATCTGTTGTCATCCCTTCACACTTGGATGTGTCTCTTGCCTTCTGCTAACACTCTTTCCTAAGTTACATTTCTGTAAGCTCTTTCAGAAATGCAAAGCAAAGAACACCTCTTGCCTCTCTCCTATTTAGACTTTACTGAAATGTAGTTAAACATTTCCTATATAAATACCATAAACCTTTGTGTTCCTTTAATTAGGCAACAGATATACAGACTGGAAAACCTAGTACAAATGAGTTCATCTGATTTTGGTAAGTTTAACACATTTAATTTGACATTGAGATAGACCTCTGACTACCTTTTTATTATAGAGTTATAGTATCACAGATCACGCTTGTGCTTTGACTTTTGACCAAGGGCTCACGGGATGTGCCACAGAATAGCATATAAGCAGCATAAACCTGCAGTAAGGGTCCAAATATAGGCAACTAAGTGATGTAAGTTAGTGTGAACACGTTGTCACTTTGGAACCAGATCTGCCTGTGTAGTAGGTGCACAGGGCGATTCTGACCATAGTGGGGAATTTCACATTAATTGGACTTGAGCTAAGATGTCACTCTTAAGATAGAATTTGGCAAAACTATTAACTTCTTTAATTAAAAATGGAAATTTGCATCAAAGCTCCCAGTAACAATTTCAGTTGCAAAGGTAGTAGTTGGGACTCTTTTCAGTGTTCTGTTGGCTCATATTTAAACAAGTTAGTTATATTTGCTTAGTTTGGAGTTATTTACAAACAATTTATCTTTGCTGCAGGATCAATAAAATGAGATCCCTACAAAATGCTTTGTTTCAGTTAAATACTACGGCATGAGAAGCAGTATGTTTCTGAAGGATTATTGCAGCCTTGGGCTTATTGTAAGTTTGAAGGCTGAATTACTTACTGAGTTGAGAAGTTCAGTAATTACTCAGAAATAAACTGGCTGTACTATCTTCTTATTACAGATAAATTGTTAGTGTTTTAAGAGTACAAGTAAATATTTTTACACATTATTATTTTTTTGGTTTGATGTTATGCTCTACCATCTAAATCATTGGTATGAATTTATCATCAAGCTTCTGTTGATGGTATCTTAAAAGTCTAATTTTGCTGACATTTAATACCTAAGTGCAAATAGTCTTTTTTTAAGTTACATTTGAACTTTTATATGGTAGGTGGACACCAGTAAACTATTCTGTAGTTCTTTTTTCCCTTAAATTTAAGCATCTGCTTGGTTCTCTCCTCTGTATCCTCTTCTTCCTCACGTCAAATAAGCTAGAAAAATAATAAACTGTTGGACTTTATGCTTTGCACCAGACTTTCTTTGTGACTTAACAAGTCACTGATACTTCTGTGACTCAGCTCCTCCTTGATACAAGCAGGCTAGTAGTAGGGGAGTGTCATGAGGATTGAAATGTTTAAAATGATCAGGCAGTGTGATGTTAGGTATTATTGATCTCTTAGATAAATGCGCTATTGCTACGGTTTAAAACATCACTTTAGAGTTTTAGCTCAGTAAATCTTTGTTGTGCAAACATGTTAATACAGATATCAATAGCATACATTTTATTTCCTACCAGTCTTAATGAACTTTGGAGACTTGTACTGAGAACTGTGTAATGTGGAAGCCATATAAAATCTTTTCTTATGCTCTGTGTTGTTTTGCTTTTCTTTTTTTTTTTTTTAAATGCCTGATCTGCTCTTAACATTCTACCATTCCTCTGTTGTTCCATGTATTTCATAGATCAATAATTTATGACAGTATGCAAAAGATCTTGTGGTGAAATACTATAATATAAAATTTTGCTTAAACAGAACCTCCAAGAACTTATGATAAAATACTTGTAATTGCTACAAAGCAGCAGTAATATCTATAAATAATTCCTTTAGAACAGAGTGATTGGAGCTTCTAAACCTATGGTTCACTACCATGGCAGATCCTATAGCTTCTTATATGGTGGAGGCAGCCTGTACGCTGGAATGTTGTGGTACTTACACCAGTTGATTTGCTTTACTCCGTGAGTGTTGTTGCTCAAAAGATACTGAGACAGGCTTATATGCACAAAACTTTATTTGTGGGGTCCATAACGAGTGGCATATGTGAACCTCAAGGTTACCTGGAGGGGAAGGGGGAAACAAAGGGGGCAGAGAGAGCAAGAAAAGGAAAGGGAAAACTTCCCGGTTGCCAGCTGGGCAGAGGAGCAAAGGTGTCTCCCTTTCCCTGGACATGCAGTCCAGTGCAGTAGGTGACAAGGAGTTTTTGCCACACATCTCCTTTGTTGTGATACACTTTCATTGCTCAAACTGTTCATTTGCCCTTCTCATTTATGATGCTCTTAATGATCACATTCTTAATCAGGTGTAAGTGTTGCAGTTGCTAAGCATTTGTTTATATAAGTTATTGGCTATTTAAATGACTTTATCTGCTTTGTTATGCACCGTTTCATCGTTCTGTAATATAAGCTGAAAGCTACAAGGCAAGGTGTAGGAATAAATAAGGAGTGATTCTCACACCACTGGCAAGAGCTTCCAATGCATCTCTGCCGTAATGGTGGTGTTTGAGCTTGCAGGTGCAAGGTACGGAGGGTAACCCCATGAGAGCAACAGCTTCAGAGAGGAAAGGAAAGGAGACGCATAGCCACAGTAAGGGGCTGAAAGGACACAGAGCTGCAAGTGAAAGGCAGGCAACGGGATTGGGAATGGACAGCTCTTAGCATTACATGTCTTAAGACGCTGTGCAACAATGTGGTGCTTCGCAGGAAGAGAAGTTACAAAGCACGTTTCCAAATAAGTCCACCTACTTAAGTCCCCCAATAGAAAAGGATGCTGAGAAATTGTTTCACACAGGTCCTTTCTGAAAGTGTCTTGGAAGCAGACAGGGAGCAGCGTGGTAGGGCTGAATGGTTTCTTGTAGCACTGATTGCTTGCCTCAGCCACCTCTTCTGAGGGACTGGATGCCTTCTTTTCCATCTCTATCTGGATATGTGCCTGACATGGTAACAGAAAGAATGCATCCCTCTGGCAAGATGACATTGAGAAGTGGGTGTTTGCTACCAGCCACCTCCCAAGTTGTCCTCAGAAAAGAGAGTGGCTTTCCAGTAGTCTGGTTTAATTACTGTGGAGAATACGTATGCTACATGGGTCACAGTGTGGGCACTGTGACTCAAGCTTTAAGCTATTCATTTCTTTTATTTCAGGTCAAGCTGCAAACTTGCACTCTGAAGCAGAAAGCATCAGGCATCAATGTATTGAGTTTTTGCATTATGTGAAGGTTTTCATCTTCAGGTGAGATTTATGCGCAATTTAATAACTTAGGTGCTGAACTTTCTGTAGCTGCTTCTTACCTGTTTTCTGATTGTGTGTATGTGTGTTCAGGTATCTAGAACCTCCGAAAATGGAAAATGATGGTGTGCTCCATCCATATGAAGAACTAGAAGCGCAGTTACCGTCAGTATTGGTGGAAGAGCTTCATGCTTTGACCATGCACATTGGTCGTCTTTGTGAACTCCCTAGTAGCGTCCTGGCAGCATTTACTATTCAACATCAGGCAAAGGTTGATGTCTTTTATAATTTTAATATTTTTTTTTGTGTAACAGTATATATTCAACTTGATAACTCTTTTGGCTGAATAAGAATCTTTCTTCAGGCTGAAATTGAAGTTATGCTTTATATTTTGTGGTTTTTTCCCTTTATTAGCTAAGTGCCATCCCACATCCCATACTTGGCAAACACAACTAATGAGCTCTGGATTTTCTGTTGTGTTCATTTGTCTATTTATTTTTATGTTTTATAGTTTTTAGAATTCTTCCTGCGCTATACAAATGATAATACCAATTGCAGCTAGATAAGTAGGCTTGAATTAGTTTAGCATGTTTAAAAAATTCCTCGGTGTTTGTCCTTATTAATGACTAAAATTTCTGAGCTTCCCAGTAGGAGGGGCACTTTTTAAAAAATACATTCGGAAATCTACTCAAAATAGGAAAAGATCATGCCTATAAAGAAGAAAACTGTGTACATGGAAGTAGGAACTGCAATATTAAACACTAATGAACTATACACCATTGATTTGTGCCTACGTATAATAACTAATGCTTTCAAATCTTTTAGAAAAAAGGAATTTCAGTCTTAGGTTGTAAAAACTAGCGTCTGGAGAGGAATGATACACTGAGAAGCAGCATTTTGAATCTGTTTAGCTTGTCACAGGGCCACTGTTAAGCTGATGAAAGAAAAAGTAATTTCAAGTAAACTTTAAGGAAGACAATATTGAAATTTTTAATTACTTCAAGAGCACACTTTAGCAGTTTGTGTGCTACCTGATACTTTTCTGGAAAGGAAGGGATAACTAAGGGTGTTATCTGTCAAGCTTGAATCAAGACATTGCGTTTAAATTGTAGTTTACATCAGATTAAAGACTTCACAAACAACCTCGACAGAATTAAATGTCATGAAGGTTTTTGTTTAACTGAATGGTGTGTTTTTATGTTACAGTGTATTTGAGCATAGTTATGCACAATGTTCATTGCAGGCAAAATGAATTTCCCGTCTTCACATGTCTTAATGCATTATCTAGAATTCGCTAAAGAAATGTTAAAAATAAATAAATGTGTGTCTTTCTAATCACAGGTCTTTCCGCCATCATGGCATTTACTACACCTCCACTTGGATATCAATTGGCTAGTACTGGAAGTTCTTCATGTACTAGGTGAAAAAATGATGAGTAAGTATGCAGGTTTTTTTCTTGAAGTTATTCTTGTATAATACGACTTACCTAGATTTCTCATCTTAATTTGTCGATCTCCATTTCCTACTTTTGGTAGTTTTTAAGTATAGCTGTATTTAACCGGGTAAACTCAAATATAGTGAGGGCAGGTTCTCTGTGAATCTTAACGTAGCCCAAATTAAATGAAATAGTGTTAGGAATTTGCTCGATCAAAACTTGACCGGGATTATGAAGCTTGTTCTCAACTGATGCTTACAACATACTAAATATTTAATCACAATACACTTCTTGACATCACAAATAAAGATGCATTTGCAGAGATCCAGAATGCATAACAGTGAACAGCAATTTGATGAAAACAATGTAGGAAAAGTGTCCAAGGATGGACCAGAACAACGAATCTCCAAAAATTTGCATTGTTAACCATATGGGACACTAAAAAAATACTGGGCAAAGGAAGAAGCCTCAGTCAGAGGAGCTTGTAAAAGTATAGCAATTTTTTGCCTTTTTAGGGCAAGGGAATACTTTACAGAAAGTAAAGTTACACACTGCTGAGACCAATGGCAGGATAATGGGTTCAGGGCTTCACCCTGCATTTCCAGGAATAAAATAGAGGCTTGTTCTACATATCTTCTGTTCCACTGATGTCAAGGGAGTTTTACTGTTGGAAAGCTTGTGGGATAAGATCTTACAGCCTCATAACTTTACCATTTTATCTGTGTTAATGTCTACAAATGCTCAAGCTGGAATATGATCATGCCAGCTTTTTACATCAACACATCCAAAGGAAAGTGTTAGACCTCTCCAGAATTGTTTGTCATCAACTTGCATATCTGCAAAACATGTCATGATTTCAGAACATGCGCACTGGCATGTGACAAAGAGAAACTTTCAGATAAATAAATCTTTATTCTGCTGCAAAAACTGTGCCAATAAAAGGCTGTAAAGTGCCAAACTATTTTACTGTCAACCAGAATAATACCAGACTTCAGTGTAATAATGAAGGGACTAGCTTGAACTTAGAATTGGTTTCTTGAGCTGTATGTAATTTTCATTTACAAACTCATTTGGGGAATTTCATCCATTCTAAGATACGTATAGAGTAGAAAAAAAAATCTCCTGTCTATCTTATATTCCTACAGTCAAACCCAGGACTAAATAGGTCTAATTTTCTTTTGTGTTTTAGGACAAGTTGTATATGCTAACCATTTCATAAATCTAACCGGAGAGAATTTAACCAGTATCAGTTTATTTGAAACACACTGTGGAAGTCTCATATGTGATTTAATAATCTTGTCCATCAACAAGTATATAAAGGTAACTTTTTCCTTTATGTAGGACGTGGACAGTTAGATGCTTGTACTGGGAACCATATGAATTAGATACTGCACCAATGCATAGATGACTTCTTACTGATAAGTTTTAAATGTTATGTATGGCTTTATATCTCCATGTTTTAAAGAGTGTTATTTGTTAGGAGCTCAAATTGTGTTATATTTATTCATGACCATCTGGCAGTTGAATGAGAGGGTAATATTGAAATGCGCTGTGTACAGAGCAGAAGTGAATGCCACATTTCGTAAGTTCAGTGTTCCAGGTTTAATGCCAAACATGGCACAGTCTAAAAGGTTTAGAGCTATAGATGCAAAAAAAAAAAAAAGATCTTTTCAAACTCTCTCAACAGGAACAAAAAGAGAATAACTGTAATCCTGGCAGTAAGCTAACTGGACACTTACAGAATGTCATATTAAACTTTATTGTTGCACTGCTCATAATGCCACAACCACATCTTTTTTGTTACAGTGTTTTTATGTATGTCAGGGGAGAACTTGTCCTTTCCTTTTCTTTTCTTTTTCTTTCCTTCTGTAGCTGCAGTGTTTTTCTCACTTGTTTTGAGCACTCCAAAGCTAGAAAGTCATAATAGCTCCATATAGCAGCTAGCAAGAGAGTTGTGTAATCTCCTTTGACTGTTTCATTATGAAACCTGCTTTAGGTGGGTATGTGTGATCCATGAGTGCAGGACTGAACTCAGACTAAGTAGCAGTGACCACTGTATAATTTATGTTTTCCTAGTACAAAGATATGAAAAATGGAGTCCCCTTTCTTTCATATTTCTGTTTGGGGTGGGGTGGGGAGGAAACGGCTGTAATAGCATTTGATAACTGTTCTTTCAGATTATCTTTCTGTAGAGAACTCTGTTACCTTTTAAAATCAGTTTATTAAATTATCAGATAATACTGCAACTTCCTCCCCCATCAAAAGGCAAATAAATGAGAGTAATTTCTTGAAGGGAAGATTCCAGTAGTATCTGTTGACCATTGTGCTTGATGGTATGCTTTGAAATGTAAGGTCTTAAAATAACAGATACATCCTACTTCCATAGAGCCACATTACAGAGCGAGACGATTGCTTTGCCACTGCTTTTTCTTCAGCTCTCCCTAGGCTTGAGCAGCACAGCTTGAACTAGTTCTATTTGATATTAATTTCTGAAGTGGAGCTTGGACTCGAGCTGGATCTTTAGCTGGTGCCTCCTCCAGTATGCATTCATTGCTGTGATCCGGTAATGGAAATAATGTCCCTCAAAATGGTTGAAAACACAAGAGATACCCATAATAGATTACCCTGTCAGCTCATCACCAAAACATACCATTAAACTTTTGTCTGAAAATATTCAGAAGCACAGCTTTTAACGTTTGTGGGTGTCCTTGGAAGGAGGGACATACTCCACACTCATATTTTCACGTCTGTTTCTTGGGCCACTCTCGTATCAAGATGCTTGACTTGGGTCACGTACTGAGTCCATTGTGCTCTGAGATGCATTTGGCAGAGAAATATATATCCTCACATATCTTCTTTCTGTTTTCAGCAGCACAGCTCTGGCACCAGAGTTCTATTGCCCCAACAGTACCATAGTTTGAGGTGATAACCCTTCTTACCCAGATATTGAAGTCAGGATGTTACAAGAGGAAATCCAGACTGTCTCTGAAGCAAACAATATCTCAGTTATCCTTAGTCTAACAAATATCTGTACGGTGTCTTGCTTTGATACTACTAGCCAAACTCTGTCCTGGATGGATAACTGCATGTCGCCTGCAAAAGAGATCCTGCTATCTTATAGAAGAGTGCAATAGTAGGTGCAAGTAGTAGATGAAGAAACCTAGTTGCTGCAACAACTGATACTCCATGTAAAACTCACTTGTAAGATAGTTTGTGTTCCTAATACTTCCATAAAATCCCCCAGTATTATATAGCATCTGTAATCAGCAGACTGCCTCTTCCTGAGGGATCTGTTTTGCTCTTTGGTGATGAGTCATAGCCTGCGTATTTTTGAGACACTTCAGTTTTGGGAATTTAGTAGTTAAATAATGAATTTTTCAGTGGACTTTAGTGGTAACACTGATGCTTATTCTCAATAGAATATTTACATAAGATTAATTCAGGTTGTTGAGAGATTTCTATAACAGATCTTTAACTAGAAGTGTGAGGTGGCATAGGCGCATGAAAAACTCTAAACAGCGTATGTGGAATGTGAATAATAGAATTATTTTAAATATTCCAGTCTTGACCTCATGATGTTCTTAAATTGTTTGTCAGGGTCCACTCTGGCAATTTCATAGGGTAAGCAGGGTTCTTTAAAGACATAGAAAACCAAATTACGTGTTGCACTTATAAATTCATATCTATAATTGCTCAGTATTGAAACCTTATTTGGAGCTATATGAAAACAGTAGTTGCAAACATATTACTCTAAAGGTGGATTATAGATAAAAAGTCTGTATCCTTATAGAATATTACATAGATTTGAAACTGTTGCTGGTATACTTGTTCTTCTATTTGTGAGAGTGTGGTTTTTGGTCATTTACTCTTCTGTAATGTCTTTTTCACACAGCAACTGTTGTCACTGGCATTGCGTATTTTGGTTTAATTTTTATTTTATACCATTAGGTTTCCAAATTCAGAAATGATTTTAAGTGCCAATGTGATTTCAGAATAGTTGTCCGGGAAAGGATCAGGAAGAGCATGAGCATATAAAAATTAGCATTCGTCTCATCAGATCTAGGTGTCTAGAAGTTAGTTGGCTAAACTATTCACCCTAGGTTCTTTTTATTGTCAGGGAAGGATGGAAACAGTTCTGCAGTGTTACACGAATTAGTCTCTCTAGGTGCCCGGTTCCCTCTAGTTGCTTTAGAGGAGCGTAGGTTGATCCTTCAAACTTTAACTACTTGTTGTTTAGGGATAAACTGAGTATGAGCTGCTTTGTCTTGCCTCGTTTCCTTCAGCATTTCTGCCATTGTGTCCTTGCTGAAGGTAAAATGTGCTGAATTATGCTATTTAAACAAAGCTTTTTCTCACTTTTTACCACCTGTGAATACAGTTCAGTGGATTCATAGGTCCTAAGACAGAGTAAGTGAAGTTTTGTCTATACCATGATTATTTCAAATACAGTGCTGGTAGGTCTTAAAAACATTAAAGTGTACAGAGAATTTTTATGTATTTAGCACTTCCTTTTGCTGTTGTGCTTATTTTGTTTCACAATTCAGGGAATGTAAAACTGAAAGATGAATCACAAGAAGACTACTTTGCATTTGAAATGCATCAGTCTGAATGAATTTTGTTAAATATGGAATAGTAATCAAATAACGTACATGACTTGAAATATGCTGTTTTCTGCATATTAAAAGAATGCCTTGCAGTAAATTTACCGAAAAGCAGATTTTGTGAAATGTTGTGGGAACATTAACATCCTCATGCCAACAAAAACATATTCTACTAGCATTATGCCTAGTCATTAAGAATTTTTCAGTTAAAAATAACAACAATAGTGGCTATTAAATCATTTGAAATCTTTTTCTTATCTTCCCAAGAACATCAAGAAAATGTAATCAGTCATTTTCTCTTTTCCCTACTGTCAGACAATGAATCAGTATTTATTACAATTCCTTTTCATTTAGGCCTCAGAATCCCATTTTCATTTGATTAAATAATGTTTGAAAGTGGCTCAGAAGAAACTAAGAAATAGTACAACCTATAACTTCTGTAGAATTAGGAAACAGTCTTTGTTGTATGAGATATGTATTTTGGATGTTAATGGACTAATGCACTTTCCAATATGTAATTGTAGCTATATTATTTAACTGCAAAAAACCCCCCACAAACCCGAACAACCAAACCCAGGAAATACTGGTACATAAAATGCAATTTCAAAAATAACACTTCTCTGAATAATTGTACTGCATGTTCTCTTTCAGGTGAGACCTTCTGAGGCTCTTACTAGTCACCATTATTCCTGTATCTGCATTAAAGAATTATGGATTTTACTTATTCAGCTGATGGACCACAGAAGTAAAGGGTCTCACACAGAGGTAATGGAAGAATACTGTTACATATGCGTGCATGTTACATATGCAGTACAGTTGCCAAATGTTCCCAGATTGCCATGAATGCACTATTTCACAAATCTGATGATAGAACTGAACTTCATATTTGCTTTAGGAGGACTGCATGCTACCTGTGATGCTTTAGGCTGCTGTCTTGGATGTGCATGAAGTCCTGACTCTACTTTTGCAGTGTACTGTTTGGTTGTGACCTACAGCACTGACAAGGAGCGCTCCTTGTGCGAAGGAAAGCAAAGCAAAGGAACAGGCTGTGAAAGTTGTATCATAGAACAAAAGAAAAGAAACCATCTTTACCCTTTTTTTTTAAAGTTTTTGTTCTTATTTGCAACTTGTGTGTTATGTAATGCAATGATTCATATCCAGATATTTAGAAACATGGGTACAGTCAGACCAATGATCCATCTAGCCCGTGTTTGTGTCTTTGATACCCATACCTTAACTACATACAGAAGAACAACCTGGTTTTTGTTTTTGAATCTTGTAGTTGCTGACTTTTTTTGATGTCCCCTTCTACTTTGATTGGAAGAGCTTCCTTGTACCTTACATTACTCTTCAGATCTTTTTTCTGATATCTCCTATCTTCTGCCTTTTCTAGGCTCAAGAGTGTTACTGTATTTAGCCATTCTTTGTACAGGTGCCATTCTCTACCTGTGGTCATCTTTGTCACCCTTCTCTGAACCTTTATAATACTACTACATCCTGTTTTGAATGGCAGAGCCCCAGGATTGCATGCAGTATTCAAAGTATTCGTTAGATGGTCATATGATTTTATACATTGCATAATGATGTTTTCTGTTTTGTTCTTTTCCTTTGGTAATGTTTTCTAGTGTTTTGATTTTTCTTTCTTGACTGCTGGTTAGAATTAAGCTGATGTTTCTCTGAATGAATATTAAGAAGTGTCAAAATCCTTTGAAAGTTTTATGAAATAATCTTTATAAAAACCAAAGCTGCCATCTGCTCAATGAGTACTGTTCGCTTGGTATAGAATGAAGTACTTAGTAGTAGAGTGTTTGTTCTGATAGATATTTACTCGTTAATGACAAGAGATGTAAAGGTGGACAACACAAGTGAAACTTAGTGTTAAGTGTTTCACTTAAAGTCAAACTAAAAGTGTTAACTTTTAAGCATAAGTTCGGATTAGGACCCAGCTAAGGTGGTGAAATCCAGGTGGAAAGGAGTCACAGAGTTTCTGTATAATTAGGAAGGGTAGGCATGGGCTGTAAGAAGAAGTAGTACTGTGGTATAGGCAGGGATCTGAGCCAAAGAGAATTCATCTGTTTGTCAGTGCTGGAACAGACTTGGAACAAGCCAGGGAATTTGAACCTCAGTTTGCTGTCTTTCAGACTGATTCTCTACAATCTACTCCTATGTTTCTCTTGGTTAGGTTAGTCTGGCACTAAAAAGTTTTCAAAAATCTATTAAAAAGAGTCTTCATTAAAGAGCTTTAATCTCTCTCGTGTGAGTGTTGGTGCACCATCCTGTCTGCACATCATCATTCCATCAGTTTGTAATTTTGCCTGTGAAATATCACACCATGTTCTTCCTTTTGACCAAAGCTTGTCCTTTCACACTGCTTTCTACTGGCATTTGAGAGATAACATTCCAAAGTAGTTCCAGGTTTTCTCTGGTAATACTGAACACCATTTTTTGTTTTCTTTAAATGACTGTCGTCTTGCTTGTTCTCTGTAAAAGCAAATTAATCAATAGGACAGTATTATAGAGAAAATTGTTAACATAGGCTTTGTTATTCAACACAGTTCAAATTTACTTTTGCTTTTTCTACAGTGTTTCTGGAGCTTGTTGAACAAAACTATAAAGAATATCTTTGAACGGCCAAGTAGTTCTGAAAGGATATCTGGTTTTGAAACAATTCAGTGTAAAGACCCATTGAGTTTTAGCTGGTGGATTATTACTCATCTGGCACCACTCTACCAGTTTGACCGTAACGGAAATATAGATGAAAAGGTGGGTGTGCTTTTTTCTGAATACCTAAAAGTTGTTATAATTTATTTAGGTCTCTGACTTTCCTTGGTTATTTTTGTTGACAGAAAACAATTTATGTTGTAATACAGGAATTTTCACACTCCTGGAAAAAAAAGGTCCTTTAAGGTTGGTGGTGTTAAGGTGTGCTTAATACAAGTCAGTAAACATTCTAGGAGCCCCCGATGTATTCATGTTATATGCCGGATATTCAGTAGATTAATGTATTAAGGAAACTTGAAATATCCCAACTAGTTAGTACCACATATACATAATGATGTAGCATATGTTTTAAGACTGTCTGCCTGCACTATAAATCCGTCACTGGGTTTGGATTTTTTAAGAAATGAACACATTAGATTGTACACTGTGACATATAAACTTCAAATGTTGACTGTGAAATTGTTAATGGCACCTTTTAAAAAAAAAAAAAAAAAGCAATACCTCTGCTCTGGATAAAATCTAGTCTGTCTAATTGCATTCCCTTTGCATCACAGCAATGGCATGATGAGGTGTGTCTGTATTTGTGTATACAGCTTAATTTTCTGTGTTAGTGTGGTACCAACAGGAACTGTGTAATAAGTGTTGACTTCAAGCTTCAGTTTAGGAAGTTCTGGCAGTAAGTTGCAAGACATTTGCTTTTAGAAGATGGCCTTAGCTTTTCCTCCTGGCTGGAGCAGGCTAGTCCCCAATTAACCAAGTTCTTGTCTGTGAATCTCATTGTGAGTGACTTGGTATTACCATGCATTCTGTAAGGGGCCTAGATGAGACCCGCACGTGCCTGTAAGATGGATGTTGGGCCAGTGTATCATGGACCTCACTGCAGTTTTCTGCACTTGTAGGGTCATGTAAATCCTGACCCTTCTTTTCAGTCTCTTACTGTGACATTTATCTGCCCGGTTATAAGTTTCTAATCATTAACTGAGAAGGAAATAGGCTGTGGCAATTCATCCATTTTGAGAGGTATGAAAGCTGCCAGTTTTTCTTAATTGACTATAGAGGGAGCTGACTAGAAGCCAGAGAGATAGCTAAAAGCCCAGAAATCTATTTTTTTGTGGTTTGGGTTGGGTTTTTTTTTTTTTGTCTGTTAGTGTTTTTGGCACTAGGAAGAATTGGATCGTGCCATCTTCTGTCATCTGCCCTTCTGTTCTTTTATCTTTTGCCTCATTGTAGTTGTGTTTGGGGGGGGTTGTTTGTCTGTTTGTTTGGGGTTTTTCATATTACAGCTGGATTTCTTATATTCCTTAGTTTGCCAAGCATCAGCTATATATGGCTTCTTACAAATTGTGCTTTATTGCCCTTTTTTGTGAAGTGTCTTTTATTATTTGTAATTTAATAGTGTGTATTGAAACTGGAAAGGTCATACCCTTTTTCTGTTAAAATCTTTACCAAGATTTCCTGTCCTGACTTAGGACAAAAGGTTAAAACCTTGAAACATGTTTATGAACTGCTGATCTATAAAGAGGGAGAGTCTGATCACATCAGTTGATCAGCTTGTTTTGATAACTTAAAATCCACTCCCCCCCCTTCATCTTTAGATCTTTAATGGCATTAGTATATAAACAAAGAAGGAATAAAAAATGTTGACATGTTGAACTTCTGTGAATGCCTTTAATGCTAAGTGAAATTAGATTTCCTAATAAAATTAAGGATTACTTTCATTGATTTTTTTTTTTTTTTAAATCTTGCAAATTCTCTGATTTGTCAAGGAGGGAAAAAAAAAAAAGATAGGGAAGGTGTGATAAGTCAGTGCTTGAATACTTAGTTGAAAAACTCATGACCATTTCTGGTGACTGGAGGACTTGATGAATGTGGGATGCTTATGCTGCTTGCGGGTTGGCAGGTCCTTCAGGATCCCATGGCAAGCTGCTCATTATCATGTGGTTCAGTCTTTTCTAATAATACCATGGAAAACGAAACAACTTCTTAAACATTCATACAGTGTAAAATTGTAGACCACATCTGATTGTTATGCTGAAGGTTGTCTCGAGCTTCCCTTGCTTTTGCCCCATTACTACAGTAGTTGGGGGGGACCACAGTCCATATTGTATTTCAGAGGGACACTGCAAAGATAGAATTACTACACTCCCTGCTTATTAGAGGAACTTAGATGGAGAGAAAAGGTTATTCCCAGGTCGAATACAGAAACTAGTGTGAAGCAGACATTTATCCTGCAATTTTTGTATTTTATGCCCTAATCAAAATGCAGTGATACTGTTTACTTTGATCATTGGATTTTTTTTCTCTCTCTCATAGTGATACATACTATGTATTTAGCCTTGTGAGAGATTATTTTTTGCCCCAGGCACTATATTATTTAAATAAGCCAAACAGATGTAGAATGGAAAAAAGGATTCCTGTTGTTCTTATATTGAAGTAGGAATCTGAGACATAGTGACAGGAAGCGACTTGCCCAAGATTAAATAATATTTTTCCCTTAGAGCCCACCTGGGAGAAGAGGATTACCAAGTCTCAATTTGTAAATCATGAGACCATCCTGTGCATGCTCTTCTTGATGTTTCCGGTAGTCTTTATGTTCAAACTGTTAGCCATGCTTTGCATTTTTCTGAGTGTGGCTGCTAGTCATTTGTCCAGGGATCCCTGTTCTCTTAAGTGCCATGGGTGCTTACAAAAAAATCTATCAGTAACAACAATGCCTTTTCACACACCACAATAAAGTAACCTGTCTAGGCAGTTGATGGTAACCAGTTCTTTAGGTCTGCCCCCACATCCCCCTCACCCCCAAATTACAGTCGCATTCGTTGAACGTTGTGAGATAATATAGTCCGTGATACAAATTTTTGAAGTCAGTGCAATTACATCAGGGCTCAAGGTAGTCCTGTTTTGCTGGTTAAACATCTGATGCGATAGCTTCATGACACATGCTTTCTTTTAATTAACTGTGATCAGAGGTGGGAGGGTGGTATGTCATAATGATGGTTATTCATGTGCTCTGTAGCAAAAATTGCCTCTAAGCCTATGTCATCTGTGGAAGATTTTCAATTTTTTAATGTGGTCTGCATGGCCTTGAGGTTATTGTGAAAGCTTTTAAAATTCTAAATAGGTTTCAGACTTGCTTCTTTTTATTTTTTCCCCTTTAGCTCATATAACGTAATTTCAAATATGCAATGAATCAGAGATATTGAATATATATTTCATACACATGAAACCATTTCTTTTTTTTTAACTAGAAAATTCTGGCCAGGTTTCCTAGAGACTGTTATGAGGGATGTACAGTACATGTCTCTTTCCATAACCCCACATTCAGGTCCCACTTCACTCTGCTGAAAAGCAGGATTTGCACATTTAAAAACCAAATGGGACTTGATGAGAAAATTTGCTACTTGTGAACATTGCAGGGGTCAATTTCAATATGCTGTGGGCTAGGGAAATATAGGCACAATTACTTGAGGCTAAGAATTCTTGCCTTTGATAGAATAATCTGAAATAACTACATGGAAAGATATGCAAACGTGGACTTTCAGCTGAGAAGTCTAGTATGGCTCTTCCGGGTAGTCCACTGTCAGTCCTTGTAAAAGTTTCTCCCTGAGAACCCAGAGGGTCTCAGCTCAAGTTTTGTTGTTTTAGCAGCACTTTTATGCACGATTTTAGGACTCTCATGGGATGCAGGGAGGATGTTGTAGGCCAGTAGATTTGGAGTAAGAGATGGTTATACATATTATCTGACAAGGATGGATTGTAAACACTTGCCATGCCATAGTGCAAGTGGAGCAGGGAATACTGTTAGGATGTAAATTTGGTGGGATTTGGATGAAACGAGTCTGTTAAAAGATAGAGACAATTGAAGCTAAAAAAAGAGTGCAGCAGGTGGTTGGTGTCATTCTCTCCTGCGTTTGGGCTGAACCTGGGTGCACGCTTGTAATCGATTCCAGTTGGTGTTAGGAGTTTGCCCCAGATTACGTTAGGATCTTGTAAGGTGATCTGCCTACTGCAGCTGAGCCGGAACTTTGGCAATAAACACATTTGTATAAATCATGTGTCCTTGGACTATGGGAGTGCTAAAAGCATGTTCTGAGCAGGCTGATTCAGACGTTCAGAGGTCTCATAGCTACATAGCATGACTCTCAATATCTACTGATCTCTGACAAATCTGGCTTTTGAGCAGCTGATTAGCTTTACTTGGGAGTCTGCAGTAGGACCATGCTAGTGCGTAGGTATTCACATAACATAAAGCTCTAAAATACCAGTAGTTGCAATAAAAAATCTGACCTAAATACTAGCCAGAACGGTCTGGGAATGCTGACCGTGCACTTCCTACGTTTTACTTATTACTGAAGTGCTGCCTTTTCTCTTTGGCTACTTGTTGATGCAGTGGTCTCTCCTTCTGAGAGGATGCTAGCTCTGGTTTCATGGTACAAAGGCTTTGGCATCAGTAACAGCTTAAGAAGTCCTGTTTACTATCCTAGGAATGTTATGCCTTCTGCTGTTCTGGCACAATTATTTTGGTCCCTATTCTATGACCTAGGTCAGGCCCTCCTCCCTTTTTCATTCTTTCTTTCTCTCCTAAAGCTGTGTGTCAGTTCACTGATCTGTGTCCCCCAAACAGAAGGACCAGAACAGCTGAGCAGTGGCATACTACAGCTGTGAGGGCAGGAAGAGCAGCTGGCAGGATGAGGATGAAGCAGTGGGATACTCCTTAATTGATACTGCTCAAGTTCCTAATTGTGAAATCACAGCTTTAGTGTAACTTTCTGCAGATTTGTCCTTTCATTCATATTTGTTCCATAAACAGTCCGCAGACTGCGACTTGCTACCATCGGCAATCTTTCCGAATTCTCTTTTTCTTGTTGTGCAAAAATTTAGAGCCACTAAATTGTCTTACATAGGTATTAGTGCATCTTTTTAAAGAGTTCATCCTTAAAATTCTCTTTGTATCCTGGATTTCTGTGTGGAGTGTCACCAAATCACAGCATTAAGTAGTGTAGTCAGTAGCAGAGGAGGATGGGGCACAATGGTGTTGCTGCTGGAAAGTAGTTATATTTCAATTACCAAAGCACAAGATGCTCTTGATTGTAAGCTCTACGCAGACATTTAAAGGACACATATCTGCAGAATAATTTACAAGGCTTAACAGTTGTGACAGTGGAGGGAATGAGTAAGGCAGGGCAACTATGAAGGTACAATTTTAATTCACACATCTGGTTATCGACACAAGCTATATACATAGCTGAGTGTAAAAGATGGTTGTTGGATTTCCTAGAATTTTAATATGTTGGCTTGGTTGCCTTTTATTTTTTCCTGGGAAATAGCATTAATTGCAAAATGCGCTACCCTTTTCTTTCTTTCTTTGCCTAAATATTTTTTTTCCTCTTCCTTTTTAATATACTTTGCCATGCAACTCTTTTACTTCATTAGCCTGATTTAATTGATTCAAATGGATAGTTATCTGTTTTCCCCAGCTGAAGAACATGAATTACAGGCCATGTTTAACCCACCCTGTATTTTTTTCTATGTAGGCTATCTGGTCAACTTCTTACTGAATTGGCCAAAACAATCCTTAATGTTTGGCCTGGGAAAAATGAGTTAGAAGTGTTTTTTTAATTGAAAAGGAAAAAACCAAGAAAAGATGAGATTGTACCTTTATCTCCTTCTTACCCCTTGTATCTGCCTTTTTACAGAATGTTTAAGAAAGAAATTGTATCACATAATTACTGCTTGTACTAATCAAAAATGCCTCAATGTTTTGCTCCTTTACTGAAAGTGAAGGTTAGGATTGCAAATGAGTCACTTAAGCCAGTTTAAACTGCATACTCTTTATTTTCAGCTCTTTATTTGTTTTTGTGGCCTAATTTTTAGGACAGATATCAATTACATTCATAAAACAAAAAGGCTGTTTTCAGTGGCGAGTACAATATGCTGTCATGAAATGAAATATTTCTGGAAGTCTCTTGCCTGCTTATTTTCATGTTATTGCATAATGATTCCTGTGAGGAATACAAATGCTATTTCATGCTGTTAATCATTATTTTTCAGAAACAGAAGGAATCCAACTGGAAATTTGTGGAAGAACTCCTTAAAAAATCCACTGATACTCAAGTAAGTGTGTAAAGGAAGAAATAAAGAACAAAGAAAGTGTCAAGAATTCTTTCAGGAAAAGACAGTGCATTAAACAAAGTCTAACTAACAAGTGTATTTTTGGAATTCTAGTGGTTTTATCACAAGTAAATGAACATCCTTGATGTCGCGGAACTATGGCAGTATATGCTTCCCTCCTTGTTGGCAGTTACACTTGCTTTAAAGTGGTTGTGTCTGATGCTAAATTGTCAAATAAAGGAAAAAGATAATTATCCTGGAAGGGTAGGTATATGGCTACTCAGACAATATGTATTCAGAATAAGAACCGGATGCTTAGAAAATGTAAACCAGATACTGAATGTAAGGACATCAAGTTGAGGAGACATGATGAGGGAGATAGTCAGTTGCATTGAAAATTCAGCTATATCCTCATCACAGCAGGAAGGTGACTTGCCTTGCTGAGCAATTTGTCTTACAGGCTTGAATCAAACTCTTACTGATAAGGTTCTAGTTTCTGAGCACTCATTTCATACCTTATCATTTTTCTTTCTGCAGAACTGTTAATGCAGTGCTTCATGGCCCAGAGGTCAGAATTGACCTCCTTTTAAAATGCTTTTAAATATGCTGTTCGTCACATTTTTAAATATGTTACGTTGCAACTCTGTAAATATGTTCTGAAGTTGCACAATACAAATTGCAAATGCTGTATCAGCAACACCTGTAAAAATAATCTCTTTAATTTGTGTAGGCTTAAGATGAGAATAAACATGTTTGGGGTTTTTTTTTATTTGGTCTCAGATGAAATAAAAAAAAAATCTTCAAAGTTCTGTCGTTGAAATAAGAGGAATCAATTTTTTTTATTACTACTGCCTTGCTCATGCAGTAGCAACAGCTGTGGTTGAAGATGGAGTATGGAACAACACTTGTTTATAAATACAGTTTTTACAAAAAAGATATTTTGTAGCTGTTAGGATAGGTGAAACAATAGATACAGTATTAAAAAGTTGAAAAATCATGCCATGCGTAAACTAAAATTTGTTTATGTAGTCTTTCAGCTTAAAAGGTTTACTATTTTTGAATGATTTCACAGTGTATAACTGAATACGCACACTGTGCATGTACATAAAAACTACAGTGATGACATCACTTATTGGATGCTTACCATTCTGTGAGAAAGACTGGAGAGATTAGATGAGATGAGAGGCATAAAAGCTGTGAGTAGCTTATTAACTGCCTGTGTTGCGTCTTCTGTATGTCAGCAACCTGAGAAATAGTAAGAGGACACTTGTGGTTGTGTTTTTCTTCAATATATTCCTCTTTTCTTGTGAATGTTTGTTATTTTGAATAATTTCCTCTGAAGTTGAATATATGTAAAATATACAGCTTTTTGATGCTTCTGTTAAACAAGTATGGAATTGTAGACAATTAAGAAAGGCAATTAGGTGGCCAAGTTCAGAAGATCTGAATGAGTCAATCATGACACAGTAATAGGAGGCAAATACCTGTTTTAATTTCCAAAGGCAACTACTGTTGGAATTAAAACAAATCCTCATTTGCCAAGGATGTGTTTGCAACTAATACTAGCTGTCGAAGGAACTATCTAGTTTATTTCCTTTTTTTATTTGTTCATTATGTTTTCTTGCATTATGGAGTTAGCTGTTTGTAGGAGATGCTCCTTGGAGAGGATTAGTCCCTATATCTGCATGCACAAGTGCATATAGGTACTTTTATTAAAAAACGCTTCCCACTTTCTATCCCTGCACACCAGCCTTCTTGACAGTGTTTAGGAAGGAGATTTTCTTTTACTAGTAGACTTGTCCATCTCCTCTGTTGATCTGTCAGCTTCCTGTGGCCACTCTTACCTTTTATCTTACCCTTCTGTATCTGAAGTATCTGCTGAGTAATTTTTTTTGTGATCAGAAAATGTAGGAATGAGAAACACAATACGATAGCAAGAAGTCAATAATGAAATGGATCATAGAAAAGCAGCAATGAAATGGAACATGGAGAAGCAGAAAAAAAGGAGCACTCTTTGAATGAACAGGACAGTGTTGATGATACTGCCCACTAACACTTGATTTGAGTTTGTTAGTAAATCCTACCTGAGCCATCCTTTTCAGCATATATTATCTATACTATCTGTTATCTATACTAGAGATGCACAGTAATAACCATGCAAAGTAAGTTAAAACTTGCTGAATTATTTGCAAGAGGGGGCAGGAATTGGTGGTTAGAAACTTAATTTTTAAGTATATGTAAGCTTAAAAACTAATAATGTTTAGTACATAGTATGTCTGTCAACCTCATAATCAACTTATGTTTGTTGTTCCCTAACTTCAAAAACTTGTAGACTATACATGCTCAGGAGAATGGGAATATAGAAAGGATTGGGGGGGGAATGGAGATGAAATCAAGTAAGTATAGTTTTGTGTGTTCAAAAGAATCTGAAAAAGGTGCAGATCACGTAATGTAAATATATAATCTCTCTCCTGCCAGTAACTGTTAATTTCTCCTTGTATGAGCTTCAATTTCTATGCTATGAAAAGATGATTGAATAGGCACTGTTGCAGACATGGATATCGAGGGTAATGGAGCATCATGAAAGAATGGTTTTCTATTGCAGCATTTTGGTAGTTTCAGTAAAACTGCTGAGTTTAGTGATTCCCCAGCACAGAAGCGGCAGCCTTCATGTGGGTGGCAGAGAGCCTGAGTCACCTTCATCCAGTATATGCCTGATTTTGGAGGTGATAAAGACTTCCTAAGGAAGGTGTCCCATCTTCAGGTGAAGGTGGCAGAGGGGTGCTGCAGTGCCCTGTCCTCAGGTAGGAGCTCCTTCTTTGTAATGTTACAGTCACCTGCTGCTAAGCAAGAAAAAGATGTGAAGGTACTGTTCAGGTTAGGGGACCAATGGAGATGGGAAGCACAAATAGTCTATTTGTGAGCTGTAAATAAAGATAGGAGCAATAATGGATACCTTGGCAAGTGCAGACCGCTGCTTCCTTGAATATATCCTTTCAGTTTCAACCATTTGTCAGACTGGTGCGTTTCTCAGCCAGAAAGTGCTCTTTTTTTTTTATAATTCTTGATGGATAGAGCTGAAGCCAATGGATTGTGTGAAAGATCTCCCATCTGTATCACAGAAAATGATATTTAGGGGGGAACATGAGGTATTCCCTACTTCTGTTGTAATTTGGATTTCTGTTACTGGGCTAATAACAAAAGTAGAGCAGGTTTACAATTCTATTTGTACTACAAAATGAAAATTATTGTACTAGGAATATTAACATAACTGTTTTTGTCTGCTCGGCAGCATCAAACTGACTAAATTTGTAGATTGTCAGTATAAGATGAATTTGTGTTTACAAAATTTTATTGTAAGTGAGAATCAAAAGCTTTTTTGTTTGTAAGAACTAATAGCAGTCTGTCTTACTAGCTTTCATTTTAGAAAACAAATACTTTGCGTTGTTTCATTTCTGCCTCAATTTTGTTATACCTTCAGTATATTTTTTGTTTAATTCTACTCTAAAAGAGATACAGAAGTATTTGTTGGAGTTCTAGGAAGCCAATTTTGTTACTACAGTAGGAGGTCATAAGAGAAAAATATTGTGTTTAGATAGTACTATCATTTTGATAGTATCTGGTGTTCCTCCCTTCTGCGATAAATTAGAAGCTGACTACCTCAAGAGTTCTGATAGTATTTCCAGCAGTGCAAGGACCATTTTAAGCAAAAGAGCAATGAGAGAATCCATTAATCCCAGGGATATTTGAAGTCTGGAGAGAACTCTTTCATATTAAATTTGAGATAAAGCATTCAGTACTATCTTGGCTTTGGAAACTGTTTGAAAACTATTGTTGGACAGATAAATAATGGTTGAAATTGAAGCTGCTCACAATATCATATTTGTTGTTGAATTAATTTAACTGAAGCAGGCATTGTTTGTTGAATTAGATCCCAAACATAATCCTATGTACAAATTGCAGCTTTAAGACTAAGCATTGTCTTTCTAAAGGGTGTGTGCTTTGTTTTGTTTTGTGTTTGGGTTTTTTTTAACATCTTTTTTAACTGGGTAGATCTCTAGAGAAAAAGATGTGTTCATCTGCAGTTTTTTGTTTTGTATCAAGACTCTTGCTTTTATTCATAAAAAAAGACAGCTGTTGAAAATGGTTGCAGTTCTGTGCCTTAGTTTTTTTGTATAATATTGTGTTGGAAAGATTACTCATTTAATAGTTACAGTTACATCATATATAAAAATAGTACTTGAGTACTTTCATTTGTAGGCATTTTTATTACATTTGAACTATTACTCTGTACATCTTTCAATGAGTCTCTCTTGAAGAGTTTTTCTTTGCCATTTCAGTGTTTTTCGTATGTTTTTATACATAATGTCTTGAATATATAATTTTCTATGACAACTGAAAATGCCTTTTCAATTCTTAGCTTGTTTTAGAAATATACCACTTTAGAAGCCATATGCTCTATATTAATTGTTCATGAGAAGAGAAGGCAGACATGATTAGCAATTATTGTAGATCATTGGTGTAATTTTTTACAGTGTTCTGGTGAAGTGTAGCAAGTCATGTTTTCCACATGAATGTATAGCCAGGTAGAGATAAGTTAATGAGTTACAACTGCTTTGTATAGCATTTAAAACAGGAGAAAAAGCAGCTCTAAGACATAGTAAGCATTGTGGGTGGGAGTAGAAGTCCTGCTTTTCCAGTAGCAGGTACTTAATGAAAGACAACAACAGCCAAACCAAAAACTAAAACCCAACACAACCTAATGTTACCTTTTTCCATTACCTGGCATCAGTTTTTGGGTTTTTTTGTTGGTGGGTTTTTTCTTTTCTTCAAGTGTTTTCTGAGCTGTGTGAGTTTGGGACATAATTCAGGACCTACCACTGTAATTGGAACTGAAGGGAATAACTTCCCAATATTTGTCTGAGGGATGATTTCCTTCATTCCCCTTCCTGGGCCTATGATTTTGAGTCATAAAATTTGTCCTGTATCTTTTTTATTTTTCTTACCCCTTTTATTCCTCTTTAGCTTGTTTTACGCAGTTTGAAATTCCAGGCCTGTATAGTGTTTAGATTTATTTGAAAGCTAGAAGTAGGTCAGAGGTTTCTCTTGTCACAGAGCAAGTCTTCCCTTAAGACAACTACACACCAGTTGGTCCACTAAGCCACTTTTATAGTCAGGGGAGACCATAAGGTCCTTCCAGGGCTTATCATCCTGTACTTATCATCCTAAATTAGATGTCTAAAATAAGCTGGATTAAACACATTATTTCAGTCTGAGCATGGAGCTGCTAACATCCTAACTCCGATGCAGGTCCAGTTTTGCTGACATCAAAAGCTGGATGAGATGAATCCTGCTCTCAGTATCCCACAATTACATCCTGAATGCTTCACTGTGCTCAAATTGTTTGGAATTTCTTATTTCCTTTCTTATGAGCCTTCTTCCTTTTGTGTACAACATTTGGAACTGATGAATACAAAAAATGTTGTGTGGTGTGGAGAGAGTTTTGTTCAGTTTCCCCACCCCCCACCCCCCAGTGGCCAGAGACTTACTTGCCTTTGGTTTAGAATTGTCTGGATGTTCGCGGTATAGCCATGTTGCAGAGGTTTGAGGAGGAACATGATTCAGAAAGAAAAGATTGTGCTGTTTGGAATACTGTAAAGAGAAACATGAGTTCTCAGTTGCACCTTCCCTCTGTATCAGTGGTGAATGAGTTTTCCTTTTCCTACATGACAGAAGGGCTTCAGTGTTCAGCTGTCTCGAGCATTCAGTATAGTTAATGCCCCACTTACTGTTTTGTAAGGCCCTGTACCATGCAGTCATGTTTCAAGTTAGGCTCACGGTAATTGAGATGGTGGCTGTTATTTTAACGTTTCTACAACTCTGTGGACACTTGAAATGGTGCATGATAAACTATTACATCGCCTGGTTTGCAGGATGCGATTGTCAGCTTTTATCTTCTAGTTCATTGCTCATATTAGCACATGCATTTACTCAACGCTGTATAATTAAAAATAATATTTATGTTAGGAAATTATTCTTAATAGTCTGCTAGTATTGGGTTTATGTGTAGACAAGGTGATGCTCCCATCCTACAGTAAACTTTTTATTCCCTTTTCAAGACTGGTGTGTTAGAGGAACACTTACGAATGCATCTTCAGTGCTGTTTGACTTTGTGTGGTGTCTGGGACTTGAATCTATCCATTGTCACCATACTCTGGGATTATTACAGCAAGAACCTGGTAAGCAGATGAATATATGAAAATGTAGAGTTGCATGTGGACAGTCCTCGATTTTTAGCAATTAATTCTGGTTCTCCTCTAGCCAAGCTTGATTGCTGCACTTCTGTAAAACTGACTAGTCAATGGCAGTATCCCTAAATTTGCTCTATTTATTTAAGAAATCATGTTTAAATATATGTTACGGTCCATTACATTGTGTCACAATAGAATGAATCATAATTTTTACTCTTATTTTTTGTCAGGACTACTGATTTTAAGATCTTGTAAAAGCACTTTGCGCGTATTTACAATGCACTTTTATTTTTTGAGTTGTGGTAGGAACATCTTTTGTTTGTGTGAAGGATTGCATCTTACTGCCTTTGGGATATTAACATGTATTGTTACTTATCGTCTTTTCTTTTAGAACAGTAGCTTTACCATTCCTTGGCTTGGTGTGAAGGGTCTGGCAAATGTTAGTAAAACTTCTTTGTCAATGCTGGAGTTGGTGAAAAGTTGCTGTTGTGAACAACAGATCCCTGACCTGTACAAGTCCGGCAACAGTTACTTCATTTTTCTCAGCATTTTGGCACAGATGATGAAAGAAGAGGCAGAAAACAGTGGTGTGCATCCTTGGAAACAAATTAAAGGACGGTATGGCCACTGTTTAGTTTGTCTTGTGTTGTAAGAAGTCTGGTCAGTCAGACTGCACGGCCTTCCAGCTGCAGACCGAAGCAGGGGGGGAAGGGGGTGGGGTGGGGTTACTGTGCTCATGAGAAAGCAAAAGGGATGAGGGATCCAGGGTGGATCGTAATTTGAAGAAGACAGTTGTTCCCTGAAGTTTCTGTTGCCAGCTGAGGCTGTGATGGGCTCCAAGAGTCACCTTGGCATCCATAGCCTCTGATGATTTACTTTCTCCCACGGGCCAGGAATTTGGTACGCTGGCAACCTATGCAGTGGTACAACCCTATTGCCAGACAGACAATGTAATTAAAGCACAGAAATTCTGTTTGAGCTGTATGTAAGCCATGTGTTGTCCAAGAATATGCAGACTGGCCTGGAGTTTCAATTGTATTTCCATTTTGTTTTTCACTGTTTCCAAAATTTCTCACAATATATTTTTTTGGGAGGGTTTTAATTTTTCATTTAATTTTGAGACGTACTAGTTAAGAGGTACGGTCAGGTATGATATAGGAAAAAACATAAAAATACCAGGATTTTGATTTAGACTATATATGTTTTATATACTTACTGAATCCTTAAAACTTTTATTATAGTTATTAGATTGTACTGATCATTAAAGGTGCTAATTTTTTTAAAAAAAAATTAATTGGATATAAAAGACTAAGAATTAGCTTTGTTTTGTGGGCTTTTTAAAATTTTGATAAGAGAACTTATAAAATTATTAAGTTTGATTATTCAAATATAATTATTAAAATTCAATAAACCACTTACAATTTATTAAGTATTAATAAAATTCTTTTGTATGCAAGTAATAAATATTTTTAAAATGAACATCTGTATGCACACCTTACAAAGCTATGTGGTACGTTCCTTGGAAGGAAAAGGGTTATCTTCGCTATCAAAAAGTGAAAATGTTTCTAATGTATACATACACTTCATGAGTTGTTACAGTCAGTAAAGTTTGAGTTTAAAGATTACTACAACTACATAGAAACAAATATGTTGTTGGATGCTGAATCAGTGTCTTGCTTTTAGTTAGTAATTTTAATTAGATTGCTGTTTTTACTGAAAACAAATTACACTTACATTTTTGTGCTATTATAGCTTGTTACTTTCCCTAATTTAAGAGGGGGAATAATAATAAACAACACATACTGTGTCAGTCTGCGCAACCCGGTATTCATCGTTTCTACCTCAAATAAATCAATTACACAAGTAGCAAAATTTAACAGCCTACAGCTATGATTTTGGGATAAACTCTGTTTTCAGCAGCTAACCAAGCATTAATTGATGCATGAAGAACGTAAATGCCTGTCAGTAGTAATTTACTACTAAACAACATTAATTGGATTTGCTGTAATTTTTGGTGGCTAGATTTGATAACCTCGGCACCATTTCCAACTATTTTTCCAGGTGACAGAATAGGAAAATGGCATTTATGGATGTTTAACTGCTGTATGTGGAACTCACTTAAAATTAAAGGTGAAGGATATACCCAAGGTTTTAAACACACAAATCAAAAATTTAAGCAAGCCATTTTCATCTTACTCCTCTCGTGTGGGAATGGTTACATTTATTTAAAAGTCCAGATCTGAGCAAAGGTCACAGAAAAGACACATAAAAGCTTTCTGCCTTTTGTCAGCCACTTAAAGTTGCAAAGTAGCAGTGCTTCTCACCGACAGCTATGAATGACTTGAGCACTGTCATATGAGCAATACAGCTTAAAGTTTCTTAACGTCTTTCTGCTGGAGAGAGGTTTCTCTGCCAAATGCCTCAGTTTCCCTGTTTTCTCCCAAGCTTATAGTTCACAGTCCATACACTAGGTGTGCAATACAGGTCGGTATAGACTTTGGTGAAGCACTGTGGAGAAAAGGAGCTTTCCATCAGAAATCATCTTCCTTTTTACTGCAGTGATGGTTATGTAGGAGTGCCTTTGATCACAGCAGCTGTGGGAGTATAACATAGTAACAGGAATCAAGTAGTTAAGGGAAGAAGGGTCCCTGGTAATTTTTTTTTTTTTTTAATTTTCTTTATGCCATCTGGAAATAATGTTTTAGGAAGGAAGTTGTATGGGAATTGAGATATGCCACTTAATAACACATTACTTCTTTCCCTAGCAGCCCTCATGGGCTAAGTTGGATTGATGTGAAGGTGTGGCATGGAGGACACCCATCACAGACAAAGCAGAGAGAATCCGCTCGTAACATTATGGTCAACTTTGTACTAGAGCTTGGATATGGGAGAAGGGTTAGGCTGTACCTGGAGTTGAAAACTCTTAACGTGGATCTTGTGTTGGGAATGGAAAATGAAAGAACATGTTTGTTCCAGTAGCCAAAAGACTAGAAGAGAGGAGGGAAAAGAGAATATTTAAAATGTAAGAGTTATTGGAAGAGGATAACTGTAAACTAAAGGCATGAAAATACAATTTTAGTATACCAAGCAAATAGAAAATTGTATTCTTTAGGAAACTTTCTCTTTCAGGTTTGGGTTTTTTTGTTGTTTTTTGTTTTAATGTAGAATTTATTCCAAGTTCCATCGAAGAAGAATGCAGGAGCTGACAGAAGTGGGACTGCAGAACTTTTTTAATCTGTTCCTCATGCTAGCAATTGTTGCGGAGACAGAAGATATAGTGAGTCGAGTGTTGGATCTTTTGGATTTCCTGACTCCATCCTCCATCACCGTGTCTCAGAGAGCTCTCATCTGGAGAGGTCATTTCGCTTTCCTTTTGATTTATGTTGAGAAGAACATGGACATTAGTGTCCTAGCTGAGAAACTTTCAAATGCTTTCCATGAGAAGGCAAAGGAGTTTTTAGTAACCAAAAATGACTACACGCAGAAGCAAAATCTCTGGACTCTGCTTTCAACCTACATTGATGGTGTCCAAGAAGTGTTTGAGACCAGCTGCTACTTGAGCCTTTCTGAGGAAAAGTTGCTAAATGATGGCTTTACTATGCTGCTGCCTGCATGTCGAGGAGCTGAACTGAGTATGGTCCTAAATTTTCTTCAGATTGTTCTAGCCAGACTTCGGTAAGTTATTTAGTTAAATTGTGGATATACACTAGCATGTTGGGTTTGTGTTTAGGGTTAAACTGTAGTTCATATTAATTTCTTACTGAAATAGAGTAAAAGGAAAGAGAAATCTCTGGAGGACTGTGAATGACATGTTAAATTTCAAAATCCACCAATTCCTCACTGCATTTACCTCACTGCATTTAGAATCTTAGAAATGTTTCCTTACTTATTTCAAGACATTACATTTGACATCCCTGATACTTTGTTATGAATTAGTGGCTCTGTAGAAAGTAATGCACTGCTACTATTTTGGACAATGCCATCCTCCTTTTGACATAGGAAATTACAAAATGAGTATCTGTACTAAATTACTTAGGGGGGTTTGGGGTTTTCTTGTTTTCTTTTTTTCATTCAGTGAATCTATTCTATTTTTCAGACTTCATCCTAGTTTTTTTTGTCTTTAACCAAGGTTGCAATCAAATACAACAGTTGTGGGGATTTAAATACTTGTCTGGGGTTCGACAGGAAAGAAGGAAATAATATTTTGCCACTTTCAAGCATTTTTGCTTTGATGTACTAGTTCAGTTTTCAACATCCATAGTGCCCTTCAATAAGCATATTTATGTCTACTGATGCCTTTCAGAAGTAGTCCTCCAGTTTGAAGCCCAAACTGTTTTTTTTTTTTTTTATAAGATATTAAGAGGCAGCTATTGATCTGCCATTACTTCAAATGTGCAAGAGTGAAATACATGGAAATAGCTGTGGAAGAGTGCATAATAGGAATAGTGAGGCCCATATGCAAGTTCTCTCTTTAACTAGGTTCTTTGTTATTGTCTAGTAGTTTGAGTGCAGCTGTCAATAGCTTATACATCCAAAGACAACTGTTTTTCAGGCAGTCTTTTGAAAAAAGATGAAGCACAAAACTAAGTTTAGTTGATTTATTATTTATTATTTCGGTTCAACTGAATGTATTTGCTGGAATAAATTGGAGACTTCAAAAATACTTTGACACTTTCTCCATTAGCTAATACACAGCATTCGTTGCGTTGTTTTTAAAGATGAAATATGGAGAAATTTGAGACTGGTGAAAATGTTGTCTATTTTGTAACTTGGCATTATTTCAAAGCTTTCCAGAACTGGGGATTACGTGGTCCCCTTGTAACACAGAGATGAGGGTGTAGAAGTTCATTAGAGACTTCTCAGGTCATCACAGACAAGATATAGAACAGTATTCGTACCTTTTCTTACAAAAAGAAGGTCTGCTGAAATATTTGAATTACCAACGTGCTCAAATACTAATTGGTATGAGGGAGATTGTTAGAGCCTTATTTTTAACAGTTCTTTATTTCAGCTCCTGTATTTACGCATGTGGTTACTGTTACCTACCTATTCATCACATCTACTGAGAAGCTTAATTCCTTAACATTTATAAAAAGCTTTCATCTTCAGGTTGTATGGAACAGGAAAATGTTACTGGTTTTCTCTCCCACTTTGACAGACTCACTTAAAAAGAGTCCTCTGTGGTCGTGTAAGTAAACCGCCACCAAAACCAGTTTCTTCATTGAGAAGATTTGGATGACTTTGTGCCAAGCATATGTTAACATATTACTGGCTTAACCAGACTGGTTAGGCCTGGTCTGTCTGCAAACTTGGAAAAGGATAAAATGGTTCAGTGCTATTCTGTTTCCCATTTTTAAAATCCAGGCAGATATGAGATAGTAGGCCTTTCATAAATGTCATTTTGCTGTATGCTGCACTCTAATAATTTTATAACTGTATGACAGGGAATTTACAGGTAGGAAGGAAGTGAGATCACTGATTAAAGAGAAAAGCAGCTCCCTCTAGGCTGTTAGGAAATAATAACTTCATGTGCCACTTTCTGCTAACCCCAGATGATGGCTCACAGGAGCATTCTTTATTGCTGATTAAGTAACATTATGAAAATACTGACTTGGTTGCGTTAACTAAATGCCTCAGTATTTAAAGCTTAAAATGTCAAATAGTTTTAGCAGTCTCTTTAACATATCTTGCTGGATTGCTACAATCACATTCCAGGTTTCCTGTTTTTATTTGAAGATACAGTAAAAATGGCAATCTTTCACTTGCAGAGTGAGGTGTAGCCAAAAGCTCTTCCTTAATTACAGCTATTCATGCTGCTATGGTTAAGGGTCTGTCAGCATTTCCATTATAAACCTTTATTTTCAAGGGATTGTAACATAGCAGTGAAAACTTGCTCTGGGCTAAAACTTGGCATACAAGGTTTTGAAAGTGCGCTTGTTTCCTTCCTTTCTTTTTTCTTAAAAGGCATCTGAAAAGAGACTCCCACCTTCACCATTTTTACACTACTGTGTTTTTAAATAACCCTTTCCAGGTTTTACTTGTATTTTTCTTGTCTGCTAGAAAAGTACTGGTAAGCTTTTGATTGTTGTATTTACCTATGCTTAGACTGTTTTAAATAAGCTTTTTTAAATCACTATTTTTTTTTTATTGTTATTATGATTATTTTGGTGTCAGTATATTTAAATAGAACTATGGCTTGGCAGGATAACTCATTTTTTGATATGTGGTGAGTGGATAATTGGAAACAAGATGCTACTTGCTGGTGCTTCCAAGTATTGGATCTTCATAGTGAGATTCAGGATGAAGTGTAAGATTATATTTTAATACGGTCTCCTTTTTAAAACCGTATGTAAAATAAACAGTAAACAATCAGAAACTCCCAAAATAAAAATGCAAAGTGCTTCCTTCATGTGTTTACTTGGAGTATTCAGCTTCTAGCTCAGACATAAGTTTTTCCTTTATTTTTTTGTTTCTGTTTTTAAGCAGTGCTTTAGAATCCTGATTTCTTTTTTTCTTCTTAATGGTAATGCAGGATGCTTCTTTCTTCTTAAAGGTAAATGCAGGATGCTTCCCGTGTGTGTTTTCATTTGTTCCGAATCTCTAGCACTACCTGTCATCTGAGTGCCTTGTGACACAAAAAGAAACCCTAGGTTAATAAAAATACAAGCATTTAATGGATTTGACAGAACTTGCTGTAAAAATTGACACAGACTCAGAGAAATCTGCTGAGTGCCTGGAAACACTAGGTTCCAGCATTGCAATATGTTATTCTTAAAAGAAGTGCTTTAAACATGTTAAAATGCCTTTTATTATAATCAGGTATTGCTCTGACATGAGCTTTCTCTCATTATCATCATCCTGGCATTTGGGTTTTGTAGTGTATTAGCACTGAGTTACAGGATTATAAAATGCACTTACATGCCTAGGTATAAAATCAGTGCTGTACTCCTGACATCTTTCCCTAGTTTCAGGGAGACGTGCTATTGATTCCCATAGGAGAAATAAGAAGTACCACAAACCTAATAACATAATAAGTGGTAATTTTATTTTGAAAACAATTCTTGCGTATTTATACCTGTTTGTACTCTTCTGCCAGTGTTGAAGGACATGAAAAGTTATTGAAAAATTCAGTGTGTAAATTTCACAAGCTCTACAGGCATGCTAATCAGGTAAACCTGTCTCTAATTAAAAGTTACATTAATAACTGGGCCATGGGTAACAGTAGAACTGGATGTTTCTATCTGTTAGAGTGTGTCTAGCCTTGAGGTTGTGAGAGAAATCACGATAGGAATGGATTATCCAGTGTATCTTTGCTATGGAAATGTATAGTCATTTGTAATTTTTTCTGCGTTATACTTGCCATCAAAACAGCCTGTGGGAAGCTTTCCGAGACCAACAGAAGCCTCTTTCCCCCTCTCTGTTACCGTGTAAGTCAGCAGATAAGCTCAGGAGGAGAATAGAAAGGTCCTCCCCCCTCCCTCCTTCTTTCCTCCCCCCTCAGGGGATTTAGTGTTAGTCTTTGTAAAATGTATTTTCTGATGTTGAACTTCTGAAAACTGTATCCAGAAGAGTTTGGAAGAGCATGAGTCTTCTCTTACCCATCCCGTGAGTATATTTAGAGCTACCGGCTGTGATGTCCTGATAAGCACAGAGGGCAACTCTGTGACTAAACCACTGAACCAAGAGTCAGTTTGGAACTAAGAGCTCCCAGACTTAATGAATGAACATTAGTGTCATTAAAAGTCGCTATGAACTTTGTTTACCTCGGTGGAAAAAGGAAATAAGTCCTTCCTTTTCGACTTCACAACGTAGATCTTAAGGTTGGGGAGCAAGGATGCCTTGCTGTGCTAACTTGATCTATGGCTTAAAGTATTTTTAAGTTGGTTTGGTTTGGTTTTTTTAAAGTTCAGTTATTCTATTAATAAAACTGGTATTTGAATGAGTGTAAAGAAAATCTAGTCTGTAAAAATGCTTTGGATCATGGGAAGCAAGCGCTGCTTTAGAATATAACAGCATTTTGAGAGGTTTGCTGTGTGCAAATCTTTAAAAGTAGTCTGTTACTGTGTTCTGTGGGAATCCTGGATATGTTCTTAGCTACAGTTGGTACCCTGAGGTGAGGCTCTGGTAATTAAAACGGTTTCTTTTCTCTTCCTTCTACTTTATGTAAGATTTGAGATAATTTTTTTTCAGGGTTTTTTAGGGGTGTAAAATAATGGGGTTTATACCTTTGCCCCTTGTATTTTGATCTTCAAAGACGTCTACCTGACGTGTTATGATTGTGTATCCCCTGCTCTGAGAGTATTACTGTACAAAGCAATTGAGCTAGTGTGCACTGGAGCTGCGTACCTAATACTTTGCTTATAGAAAGTTTCTGTGTATGTCTAGCATTGCTTCAAGTTTGCAAGAATACTCACTTCCACTTCTGTCTGTTTTCTCAAATCAGTAGGCAGCCGTGTGAGTGCTAATTGATTAAAATCAATTTCATATTGGTGTTTAGAATGTAATCGAGAGTATCCCGTAGAAGGAAGGCAACAAAGCTGGTGAAAGCATATCCTGTGAGGAGCGGCTGAGGACTTTGGGCTTGTCTAGTTTGCAGAAAAGGAGGCTGAGGGGGAACCTCATTGCTCTCTACAGCTTCCTGAGGAGGGAAAGCAGAGGGAGATGCTAATCTCTTCTTCCTGGTATCCAGTGACAAGATGCATGGGAATGATTCAAAGCTGCACCGGAGGAGGTTTAGACTGGACGTTAGGAAGCATTTTTTTACTGAGAAAGTGGTCAAACACTGGAGCAGGCTTCCTAGAGAGGTGGTCAATGCCCCAAATCTGTCAGTGTTTAAGAGGCATTTGGACAATAACCCTTAATAATTTGCTTTAGCTTTTGGTCAGCCCTGAATTGATCAGGCAGTTGGACTAGATGATAATTGCAGGTCCTTTCCAACTGAAATATTCTATACTAGCATAATCACTTTAAGAACAAACTGAAACAACAAAAGCTGTCAAAGAACCTTCTGATTGACACCCAAACAAAGCCAGTCTTGGTAGACACCTGAAGCTAAAGAAACTCAAGGCTAGTACTCAGACATCAATCATGGAGATACACAGCTCCGTCCCCTGTGCTACAGATTGAAACGCTTTTCTGTGTTTCATCCATTATATTCATTTTATCTACCAAAAATTAATCCACATAAGCTTTCTGTGGCCTACCTGACAGCAGTACAAGACTTACTGTTGTGAAAGAGTAAATCCACCAAAAAAAGAGAGGAAAATCATATCCAGGTGTACTGAGAACCTGCTGCTTGGGACCCTGCAGTTGTTTAGAGAAATATGTGCTCCCTGAAGGACATAAAGCACTGATTTGTTTTCTAGTGGAAGTGTCTCACTTTTGAAACTCTTTCCCCCAAATTAACTTTCCTCTCAGTTTTCCTTCTTTTATTCCTCACACGAGGTGTGAGAATGGCTTTTCATATGGAATATTTTTTTGTGTTGTGGATGTTAAACAAAGAAATACTTTTGCCAATAAAACCATTATATGCAAGTAGCCTTCTAATCTCTTAATTTTGATTGTTTCTTCATTACCTTACAAGATATATATTTCTTCTCTCTTTAGGATATCTCTTGTCAGATTTAAGGCTTATTTAAAATGAAAAGAAAGCTGAAGCAATTTTCTTTATTCCATTTCAGTCTCCTAAGGCCTATTTCCCCCTGGTGAGCTCATAGCAACAGGGGGGTTTAAGGGAATTCAGCTTTCTGCAAATTAATGTCTCACATCATGAAAATTCAGGACTTTTTTTTTTTCTATATCTTGAAAAAGTAATACAGTGAGTGCGAGTATTATTTCTTGCCAGCGGGTGGAAGATGAATGATTTTGTCACAGTTTTACTGCTTGATGAGCAGTGTCCTGAGGGTCAGGCTTAAGTCTGTGTCACTATGCTGCTCATTACTCTTGAGCTAAATAAGGGCTGATTGGATCTAAATTGCCTAGCACATGGGCCGCAGATGAGCTCAGTGAGTAGGGGATGACCTGCTATTCAGGCTGGGAGTAACCCCGGTGTGCAAATGCTGCATTAGAACACCGTGGGAGAATGAGAGGCTACCGACCGCTGCCAGCAAAAGAAATCGAAATGTAAAAACTCTTTGATGCTGCAGTGTTAGAATTTGAAATGTAGGAAGTGACAGGTTGATGGTACTTATCAGCTTTGGCTGGATTAGAGAACAGTGTCATCTTGCTTATATAATGACAGAAGAATGAAGCTAGCTCCCAACTACTTTGCAGTGCAGGGCTGCTGCTGTCAGAGTCAATGCTGCCTCCTACTGACACTGCGCAGAAGGATGGAGAAAGCGAATGGACAGCCGGCTTGGGAAGACCTTCTCAGGCTCTTTAGCACACCAAAGTGCGCACTCTGCCTCTGCCCATTTGTTTTCCTATGTTTCTGGTCTCTTCTCTTAGCAGAGAATCACAAACCTGATTGGTAAAATAGCGAGTGCACAATTTTTGGGACAAGAGCAAGCCACTGCCGTCTTCAAGAACAGTTAGACCGAGTCAGTTATCTGCACTGAACTATACACGTGTGTTTCTGCTTCATGCAAAATATTTCCCTTCATACTTTTCTCTCCATTGCTAGCCCCGGTGAAAGGATGTGATCTCTGGGGAGGAGAATTAATTTGTGCCTGTGTGTTTTAAAGAAAGTTGACCTTTAAAGAGGAGGGGAAAAAAATCTGAACAGACTCAAAGGAGAATCCTTATGCTAACTGAACACATGAATATACTTGTCTTGGTGGAGGAAAACGAAAAGCAAGCAAAGCACCTGCCAGGTGCTGAACACAACACAGCTTGTAGTCGTTTGTGCAGTTCTGAAAAATTCAGGTCAGTAGAACAAGGATTTTGTTCCCCCCCCTCCATCACTGGTGCTTTGGAAACCGAGTAATAGCTACAATGATGATAAATAGGCACTTGCTTCATTTTTTCCAAATTTGTTTCAGATTGCATTACTGACAGCTGTAAACTGCAATGTCATCTTCTCTTACTACTAACTTACTGGACTACCTCATCAGCAAAAGCAATTTGGTGCTCTTGTGAAACCAGTGACTAAATGAAGAGAAGGGATGAATCTAAATACATTCTGGGGTTTACTGCTTTCTATTTTTCTCTTTTCTGGGTATATACCATTTGATTCTTTGTCCCCTGGGATGCTTTTGCTCATGATGAAACTTCTTCTGGGACATAAACCAACTTCTAGTTTACTTGTTCCTGGGTACTGCAGCAAAAAAGGAAGAGCAAAGAAAACAGCAGCCTTACAACTACAAAGAGTTTTACTGTAAAATGGTATGAGTCTATGGGAATGAGAGAGAAAATTTTCATAAAGAATGTAATTAGTGTGAGGCATCAGGGTTACTTGTATTATCTTAGTATTATCTATGTTTAATGGTGTCACTTCAGATCACTGAAAGTGAGGAACTGTTTAGCACAACTAGTTGTAGTAGACAAAAATGAGTTACGGAGTTTGAGTTTATATATGGACAAAAGTCAGAGGGTATTTCTGTGTTCAAATAAAAAGCAGAACCAGAATTTAAAATTACTTCAGTATTTTGGAAAAAAAAAATCATCAGTAAGAGGAGATAGTGAAGGCCAAGTACTGAAATTGAGGAAGGAGACATGCTAATACAACGTATGGGATGCTTGGTGTGACAGCCATATTGTCAAAGTATGGGGAGGTAGTATGGAAACAAAGGGGACCTCCACATCTGGGGCTGGTTAAAGGGAAGTAGCTACCATAGCTTTTACCCCATCTGCCTGTCCTGCCCTTGCCTGTAGGCTTTGCTGTCTCTCAGCGCAGATGGCTGCAAAATCCAGTGTTTTGTCCCTGCACTAGCACAGTTTCTGCCTGGCGTGGGGAGGAAAATCAAAATTGTTTGTGAATGGTAGTTCAAATGGATTCCCTAGTATCTTTAAAGGTGTTGGGGAGGATGGTACTTACATTTTCACCTCTATTAACATGGATATTTATTTACATGAATTTGTAAGACCATAGTGGCTGTAAGAAAATTTGAAATTTGATGGAAATCTGTCTGTTGGCTAACTTTTGACAGTGACTTTCTCTCATGCACGCAGCCTGCATGGTATTAGGAAGCAGGGCTTAATGTGACTCTGCTTAAGAAAAAAAAAATTAAATATCATTGTGGGGTGTGTTAATGAAACTTCTGCGGGTGAGAGGAGCTGCTTATTCTGTCTTTAGCTGCAGTTCTGTATGCAGTTCTGGACATGTCAGTTTACAAAGCATATATGAATAAATTGAAAATTGGAGAGAGTTGCAGAAGTGAATGATGAGAGTAGAAGTTTTTAGAAGCTTGACACAACTGATTTTAGCTACGAAAGGTTGAGAGGAGACATGCTAGAAGTTACCTAGTATGTAAAAGGACACTGCAAAGAAGCCAAGTTGTCTGTTGGTCTTCCTGCCAGTGACGAAGGAATTGGCTTAATTTGGGGCAGAAGTTTAGTGTGGTTATTTTTAGTAGGCTGCAAATGTCAACACTCTGGTAAAGTACAAGGGAAGAGTTGTAGAATCGAACTTCCTTTTTTTTTTTTTTTTTACTTTTTAGACAGTGCATTAGACAAACATTTGCTGGAGGGTAGTCTTTGTAAGCTTACCAGACTGCTGAGATGAACTCCCTAAATGACTCTTGAGATGGTACTCCGCCCTTCACTGATGTTCTGTGACTTGATATTAAGGAACGTTCAATGCGCCTGGTGATTGATTAGTAAGGATGCTTCCTAAACAGTATTCTGGGCTTTTCCTTACAGAATAAAAACTCAGTGAAATCAGAAGGTGAAGAAACTGTTCCTGAAACATTAATGCGCCATAAAATTTAACTTTGGAAATCTGTCACCCATTTTAATTTATAGCATCCACAATATTTTTTTAATTTCCCCTTTCTGGTAGAGGAGGAAAAGTTGAACCTGTTTAGTGGTTCTGTATCCTACTGGTTCTTGGAATTTCTGGAGTGGGAGTGTGAGGGTGGCTCATACTGTGTGAGTAGCACAATGGTTCTGCTGAAGAGGGTGCTGGGTTTCCGGCGGTTTTGTGTTCAAGTCTTGAAATCTGTCTAGAAAACTACTTTGAAAATGCTTTTCTAGACATTTTCTAAAGAAAGCTAATTGATACAGGGCCTGTATGTGTGCGTTGTCATGTTTTATTTGGCTTGGAGCAAGTCCAAGTGCCATTAATTGCCAGTGCTTCAGCTTTCTGTCCAGTGGTTCTAAACCAGGGACAATGAAAATGTGCCTAATGTGAAACGAGCCTGAAATAATGCCGCTCTATCCTCCCTAAAAACAAAATGGAAAGAATGTACTCTGCAACGTGCGCATTGTGTATCATCTCATGTTCTTGTGGGGATCCTTGCCTGACGTTGTTATTGGGAGGAGCAAGAAGAGAAAAGTAAAAACAGTTTGTGGTTTACTTAATTCGCTCACAAGCTGAAGGTACTGTCTATTCTACCCTCTTTTTCACAACCAGAAGGCCCTGTTTATCTCTAATCGGGGTTAATTAAAGCCTTAGGGCAATGCTGAGACCCTGCCAATGGCTGGAAGGTACAGACATAATCAAGGCTGCGGCCCCTCACTGTAGGGAACGGGGAGGCAACTGTGGGCTTGTTGCTGGCTCTGATAATACAGCTGGGCTAATTCTTTCCGAAAATACAGGAGTGAACTTTTTTTTGCTTGGTCAAATAGTTCCATTCCTTTATTAATTTCTGGCTGTCATCAAAGAGTGGTATGAAGTCTCTGGCTTGAAGTGCGTGCTGGAGAATTCAAGTTAAGGAACAGAAACCTCCTGGTTCTCTATATGGTAATGCAGGGATTGCACAGGCAGCCGCGGCAGCCATTATGCACGCAGCAGGAGCGTTCGCTGCAGCCGGGGATGTGTGTCATCTTTTATTGAGGGGCAGGAGAAGGGAGGAACAGGCAAGTATAGATGTGCTTGCCAGGACAATGAGGTTTTCCCTTAGCGCTTTTTGCGGTCTTGTTTTCCTTTTTTTCCTACAAAAAGCCAACTGGGAGAATAAAAGCAAATATTTCCGTTGGCATTCTTTGTTTTCCTGGACAGGTATATATTGATTAGCTATTGGCAATGTGAATTTGAAAATACTTCTGTAAGTGTTCCAGATATCTGCCTGAAATATTTTAGAGCTGCTAAAGATTTGCTTCCAGGGAATTCCTCTGATTTTGCACCACACCTGTATATTCAAGGCTATTCTACAAGGGCTTGATTTGGGAAGAAAATGCTGTGTGTGTGTACGCGTGCAGTGCGTTACATTTACGTGGAGTTTGTTATTAGGTGCAAAGATAACATCAGAAAGTAAAGCACTGTAATCATCTCTTAAATAATAATTAACTATAGCACAGCCATGATTATCCAGCTGTCATAGGGAGAATGAATATATATTCAGGCAATCAAGGGATTTTACAATGTAATTATTAGACATTGGGGAGACATGACCCTGTTTAGGGTAACAGGAAGCTATGGTTAATTGATGTTAGGATAATCAAACTTTTACTGTTTTATTATTCTGGGACCCTAGGCTTTGTAAGAAAATGTATGTGCCTGCTTAGAAAAAAGAAACCACAAACATCTGAAAGTATAAGCCTAAAAGTGAATCTTGAGGTTATGCTTGCATTACCTTGCTGTACTGAATTACTGCTATGATTATAAGTGTTGAGAAATCATTTATATTGTCTGTAAATCATCCCCATTTTACATCACAGTGAAAAGTCAATACAGCTTGATTCTGAGTATTTTGTAAAGGTATCTATTTTCCAAAGACATCAAAAATGACTACTTTTTTCCAAGTCAAACTCAAAAAGTGAAGGTGTTTTTTCCTGTGGCCAAGAAGTTTTTGTTGTTTTCTTTCTCGAAAGAAAACCTTTGATATGTGTACAGTCTGAGCATTAAGACAGAAGACACAGTTGATGCAGTCCCCCTTGAGCTTCATTGCCTTCTCCAGGTTTAGAACATGAGGACATAAAACAGAATTTAATTTCATTAGAGTTCATTATGAAAGGGTTTCCACCGCACTGCTGAGATACTGAACCTCTGGAATTTCTAATAACTCAACCTGCCCTCTGGAAGATTTGAGGATTAAGTGTAGCATTGCTACTGTCTCTTACTGAAAGTTTTTCCTCTCTTTCTTTTACTTTCCCCCCGCCCCCCCCTTCGTTGAAACAGGGTCATTTCTGAAAACTCTTCAGCAATCCTATCTCCATGTAAATTAATACTGTAAATTGTGCTGGTAGTGAGGGTGGAGGGGAGTAGTAAGAGTGGGTGGGGGGAGAGAAGAATTAAAATCATTCCAATAAATGGTTTAATTTATGCCTCAGCAGTTAAGCATGCTCCTGGTTAACAGAAATACCCTTCAGCTACACAGGATTTGGGAGGGTTGGAGGGCACTCATTTGCACATAAATAGCCATTAACTGATAAATTCCCAGAGGTCTCCTGTTGCATGCTAGTGGTTCTGACCTACTTAGCTAGCTTAAATTTGTTTTACAGAATTATTATAATTCCATCCTTGGTACTTAAACTTTGTGATTAATGCATGCCTCACAATACAATTAAAGTATAATTACACAGTTTTACAGTTTGCTATCATGGTGTTATTATTATTACAAAGAGCTGGATTTTGCAAATATTAGAAGAATTAGGGTTCTGATACCCATCACTTTGCTGTTATTAAGTGATTATGTTAAATGGGACCCCTTTATGTCTGAAGAATGAAGTGGAGAGAGGGGAATCATTAACTAACACATCAGATGGTTTCTAAGTGATTGAGGAAGAAATGTGTGATGGGTTTTTTTTACACATCTGTAGATGATAGGTGCAAATACCTTTTGTTCATCTTTGCCAGCTGCCTATGACATGCTCTAGCGCATATGTGCTTTGGTGGTTAAAAAAAGTTTCACAGTAAACATCTCATCTCTGTAGCATCTTCAAAATTGTTTGCATGTGTTAAACATCTGATTTTATTATATTTCATTGATGCTTTTTATTACAGGCACAGGGGGTTTTTTGTACCCTTATTAAAAACATTAACAGCAAGATACAGAGGTCCAATAGATTTGTGTTGTGTACATCAGGATGTGCGTGCAAAGATGATACAGATCTTTCTCTTGTGCTCTGTAAACTCAGCAGCTCTGTATGAGGGATCCTCCGCCTTTTCAGTTTGTGTGCATGAATGTATTGTATATTCATACTGGCTGCAAATAACAGTGAGTCACAAACACTGCTATTTTTACCTAAATTGTAAGGGTTACCTGGCCTCCCCTGTTTTTGTGGCCAAACTTAGTTCTGTGGCTACTGTTCATTCTTCAAGGAGTGATCTAAGAATTGCTAATATTACTTGTACGTGATCCAGAAATCACTGCTGTACTGCATAGTTCTTACATTCTTTTTTTTTTTTTTTNAGCTACATCAGAGAACTTAGGTCTTTACACTGACAGTTAATACAATCAGCAAATTATTTTTTAGTAATATTTCCCTATTCCAGTGTAAGTTCCAAATCTTAATTTTACTTTTTTCTCTTTGTGAATATTGCTGTGCTATATTGCAGATTTCATTGGTGGGAAATGGAACGGTTGACATGTTTTCTGAATTACATTTTCTGTTCTTCTAAAGCTCTTAAGGTTGCGCTATAAAATTCTTTAGCTATAACTGCACAGTGGAAACTCCAAATAGTGTACAGAAATCGAATGCTGCACCCTCAAGCCTTATTTGATCCACTGTCTTGGATTTCATTTTTGCTTAGATTAGAAAGACCTGTTGCTTTTGTGGTTTTCTGGTTTTTTTAAGTTGTGCTATTCATTTCTTTAACAATGAAGATATTTCTTCTTTTTAATTCCAGAGAATACAAAGAGTAAAAGGCAAATAGAAATCTTTTTCTTAGAGTGACTCCTTTCACATCCGTAACTTTAGTCTGTATTTATGCTACTACAATGACATAATCTCTACTTTGGCTATTATCATTTGCTGTCATTGAGCTCAGAAAACATTGGTCATTATTACTGATGCATGGAAGCATCAGTAGGTAGCCGGTAATTATGCTTGGAAGAATTTACTATATTTCAGTGCTTCCTACTTGAATATTCGTGAATTGGTTTTATTTCCAGTCTTTAAAAAAAATACCGCATTGAAGTGATTTAAATCATTTTCATGTGGCACAGCAAAAATGCAAAGGCACATTACCAGAAAGAAATGGTCAGCAGTAAGAGCTGTTTTGCAAAGTTGGCTTGCAACAACTACCACACTATGTGGAGAAAACAGTTATCCTGTAATAATAAGACTAATGAATTCAGAAATCCATTGATTGAACTGGCTCTGGGTAGATTATGTGCAGGCTTGCTTCAAGGAGAGGAATTTATGAAATGTTTGCCGCATCCAGCAAGCACTGCTGCTATAATACAGCTGCCTCCTCAGTGGTTTGCTTTGATCCTGTGGAATGAAAGGACAGGAGGATCAGCTCAGGTCTAAATGAGATTACAGCTGGTTCGGCAGCTTATCTGGTCTAATGCCAACTAGTGTGGCTTTGCACGTCCTAAGGGGTTTACAACAGAAACTGTTTATTGAGTATCATCGGTTTACTCAACACAAGCAGGCTAATCCTTCCCAGCCTCAGCATGTTGTAGGATTGTGCATGAGCCAAACCAAAAGCTGGTGTAGCCAGGGCCTCCAGAGCCCTTTGTCTCGCTTCATATTGATTTTTTTACCTGTGTTAAAGACAGTAAAAAATAAAACCAATAACCAGCCCTATTGTGAGCAAAAGGTTAATCTGACCTAAAATCTTACAAAAGCATCTTTTAACCCTAGAAGGGATGGCAGCCTTTCTCTGACTTTTCACTCGAGGGATTTTCTAGTTTAAGGTTTTGAAGAGCGAAATAGGAAAAACAGCTGAAACGTTTAACTCTGTATGTCTTGCGAGGTCTCTGAATTCTTTCAGCAGCTGCATAAGAAACTTTAAACAGTTATTTCTGACATTAGTAACATCGTGTCATCTGTCTGTGGTAGGTGATGCTGCGTGGCAAGGACATGATGTGCTGAATGTAGGCAGAGTAGTAGGAGCTGGTAGGTGTCCCGAGGCTCATGCTGGTTTTTCACTGTAGTGGTTTATATGTAAAAACATTAGAAAATGTCTTTATCAGCTGCTTTCCCAAATAACAATAATAAAAAAATTATTTTCTAGGCAAGTGGAGTGCCTCTTAAGGAATTAAAAAAAGTACCAAACAGACCCATAGAAACAGATTGAGTTTTTTCTAAAAAGGTGCAGCAAGATGTAAACAACATCACTTTTTGTTTTGATATGAAATACAATGGAATATTAGATACATAATATTTTATTGGGCAGGTTTCCTGTCTGAGGTGGGTCTTTTTTGGAAGATATTGCAGTGTCTGTCAGATTATTTTTAAATCAAATGTTTTTTACAGTATAGGGGAAAAATAGATTAAACTCTAGGAAGCTTGGCAGAGTAGTAGCGATACTTTTGCACTGAAAAGAAACACTGAAAGTTGTTGAATCTGCATTGCTGGAATTATGTAGGAATTTGTTAGATATCTGTATTTGTTTCTTGTGCATATTATTGGGAGTAATTAAATCAGTTCTGCTGTGATGCAGGGAAGAGAATTTGGCGACACACCTGTCTGTCATCAACTGCACGTAGCAGTCTTAAACTAGGATCTGTTCTGAAGACTGTTGAATACTATCTTAAAGAAAAGACAGCAGTAACTTGGGGAATTATGAATGGCTGATTTCTGTTTACTTCACCTAATGGGAATTAATGTGTATTTTAAGCTATATGTAAGCAAAGAGGTCGGGGTTACCATGGATACCATGGAGGCGTTATGAGTGTTGTGTGGGTAAATTGCTAAAAATGATGTTTAGGATAAATGTGAACTTTACTAATACTTAAGCCTAATGGACAAGATATGTACGAGTTTAAAATCCAGTATTTATCCAATCACTTGTATTTTATCAAATCTGGTCTTAAAGCAATAGGTTGCTCTCATGTCATATTACACTTTTAGCACATTTGGAGATAAAAGCTATTGTTGGTGATTGCTTAAAGTCTCTTTGTTCAATCATCTGAACAGTGCAAATCAAAGCATTTTGTCAGACTGTGAGAAGTTTCGCCTGGATAATGCTTGCCACACAGGCAGGTCACCAAATACATTATGTGCACGGTTTTACAGCGTAGCTGGTGCTGGAAGTTAAATGGATGCCCAGTGGTAGAACTCATAAAACATTTTCCTGTTAACACGACCAGGCAGAATTGACGTTGTTGATGGTAGCTTCGATCTAATAAACTGTCAGTTCTAACAGTGATTTTTACTGTGTTTCAGAGGGGATGATGATAGAAATTTAGCAAGCCTACCGTTCTTCCTGGATGACAGAAAATTAGCTCTACTGTCTGTATTACCAAGTGTTGGGAACAATGTTAGTAGGGGATGTTTTGTGCCCAAAGTCATCTCCTTCACTGAAAAGATGTATTACACAAACAGCATCCTTTACCACAACAGGTACTCCATAAAGAACAAAATTGATTTTTCAGGAAGGAAATAAAATACTTTGTTTTGGAATTTGGAACCAAGTTAGTTCATTATCTTGAGAACAAGTTTTCCTGCCTTCCAAAATCTGTTTTCTCTCTTGGAGAGAATGATTTTCCTAAACCACTTACAGTATATGACTCTCAGCAGGTTGCTAGAGAGTATCCATATGCATATAGTTTTTGTTTTTCTGCAAAGGCAGCTAGAGGACTTGGAGCAAGACAGTTTCATTTTAAAAATGAGAAACTTTATTTGAACCACAGTTCCTCTCTCTGTTACAGTCCTGTTTTATATTAAGAGAAATGAAGAAAACTTGAAGTACTTTCTCCAGGTTTTTACCTGAAAAATAAGAATGACATGGTAATAACAGTGTGTTACACGTGTAATGGTAAGGCAGGTGTGTTACTGGAAACTATATTCAGAATGTCTGAAGAGATAACTGGGTAGTAACTGTTTGTTTGTCTGTTTTCAGTATTTGGGGTTTATATTTTGATGCTGTTCCTTTACGTCCCCTCAGTACTTTGTTTAATTATCATCAGAGTCCATTTCACATCTCCTCATTAGATCAGGAAATTTCAACTGGAGTGGCACCAACTCAACATTTGAATTTCTTCAGCCAGGATGGCTATTTTACAAGTTTCTCTCTGTCTTCTTGGTTCTTGAATCTGAACCTGATGAATGAGAGAAACTGCATGTTTAAAGCTGTGCTAGATAAAGGAAAATATTTGAGAGATGTGGTGAAGTTAACCTCAGGGAATTTGTTTCAAGCAATTTCCCAAACTTTGGTTTTATTTTTTTTAATAGTATGGGTAAGAAGAATTTTAATGATCTTTACACGCCCATAAATTTACCGTGGCATCTCTTGAATTGTAAGTGTTTCCAGAGTGATCTGTATGCTTTTGATCTGTCTGAATGAAACTCTGTAAGCTTAAACAGAGATCCACTTTAGTACGCTATGTGGATGTCTCTTCCCCAGTGTGGGGAGCCCATCTGCACTGGGAGTCCATTAAACTACTGGGCTCTGAATTGTAAGAAATCATCTTATTAAGGTCAACCTGTTAAGCTTTAATTTTTTTTAGATGTCTTTTCCTGTGTGAAAAATTACTATTTAAAAAGTGTAAACAATATCTTACAGAAGATATGAACCTGTCCCATCATTGTAATTCTTTGTCAACTGGTGTTATCCTCATCTCAGAGTCCCGTAGAAGAGCTAAAGGCAGGACTGTGGAAACGATTGTACTTGAAAATGGGTTTCAGTACTGGCCTTTCAGAACCAGTTGATTGGCATTCCAGTCACACTGCGTAGTTATAATTTCTCATGGAATTATTTTTGCGAATAAAAGACAGTAAGGAACTGGTAAAAAAGGCTTATCTTGTAAAAATTCAAAAAATTTGTTGTATCAGAGCCTGTGTCATTGTTTAACTATAGAGAGCTACACTTCATTACCCTCCTGGTGCTCTGGAAGGACATGTTTCAAGTGAATTATATTGTATAAGTAAGCAACATATTGGGTTCCCAGTACAAGAAAAACATTGGAATACTGATTTAACTCCAGCAGAGGACCACCAATATGATTAGGGCTCTGGGGCACATGCCCTGGGAGGGGAGGCAGAGGAAACTGAGTTTGTTCGTCGTTAGGCGAAGTAGTCTTGGATGGGAGGTGGTAGAAGGCATTGTACTGTTTTGTACAACAATCTAATTGGGGATGTTACAGATAAGATAGAATCAGACCCTTCACAGAGGTGCATAGTGATAGGAAGCAATGGACTGAGATTGTGATGAAGGACGTTCTTATTAGATGTAAGGATAAAATTGTCACAGGATAGTCAAACGTTGGAACAAGTTTCTAAGTCAGGTTGTAAAATTTCCCTCCTTCTGTTACTCGAGACTGGCATTGCTTTGACCAGATGACATCTACAGGTCCATTCTAATTTATGTTTTTCTGTGACTAGTTCTTAATTAAAAAAAAATATAAACACCACCGCCACCCCACCAAAAAACCACCCACAACAACCTACAAACAAAACCCAGTAAAACAGAAATCCTATTTAACATACAATTTCTAGAAGCTGACAAATTTTAAAAGTTTTGATCTAACAGAAGAGTTCTCTGGAAGATCCCCATTTGCAATCTGCAATTTGTCTATGTGTTAGTAACATGACTGAAGATAGAAGCCAGCATCTGGCTCTAAGTGGTCCTGCTTGATCAGGAGAATTGGACAAGATGACCTCCAGGGGTCCCTTCCAACCTCAACCAGTCTGTGTTTCTCTGATTTGTCAGTAAGAATGGAGAACATGGGTTTTGTACTCAACAGTATGTATTCAAGGCAGGACTGTTGCATATAATACCAGGATATCGTTTGATATGTGGTATCTTTTTAGAACTTTGCAAGCAAAGAGCTCACTCAAAAGCTCTGATGGGGTTGAGTGGATCTTTCTTTTGAATATTTTGAAGAAAGGTAGTCTTTAACAGGGAGAAAATTGTGCGAAGTCAGCTTATTTGCTGTGACCCTCGAGTCTGTGGTTGTAATTCCATCCTGCTTTGATGGCAAGAAGGAAGAGCTGTCATGGAAGGTTGTTAAAAATGATCTTGTGTACCAGCAGTGATTTGCTGTTGCCAGCTAAATAGGTAACAGCTAATACTGTCTGTTCCCTATATGACAGCTACTAGCATTTATGTTCCTAATAAGCTATGAACTTGAATAAATATCATCTGAAGTGATCTAGACTTCCTGTTCTCTCAAATATAAAATACTTTGGAAACCAAATTTAATCTCATTCAAAAAAAAAAAACTGATGGCCCTATAATTTAAAGTTACAGAAAGGTAATTACAATTTCTCAGTAGTTTTCTAAGAAATCTTTGATATAAAAGATGACTTCTGTTTAAAACAAAAAAGCGAACAAAACCCTCAGAACCAAAGGGTGAAGTGTGTCTTAGTCAGGGCTGATCAGAGAGCTCCCAGTGACTCCTGGAAGATCCCCCCATCAGTGGTGGATAAATGCGTTCCGTCTTTTTCCTTTAAACTCTCATCATGTGAGGTGACATGCCTACAGACCCTGTCCTCTTGACTGAATGTCTGCCTCTATTAAAGAAGATATTTCAGTTGTGTGATGAACGTACTTTGAATTCTATGGTGGGCAAGACTTAGCTTTTATGGGTCAGGTTGTGTGGCTCAAATCTCAATAGCAGCTCTGAGAGGACTCTTGCAAAACAGTGCAGTAGAGGCTGAGACACATTTACTCTTCTGAAGTTTTGCATGTGGTACAGGAATTATTGGGAAATCTTGTCTTACTTTCATCAAAACTAATTGTAATGTCAGTCTATTACAAATGTTGCTCTTCGAAATAAGGCTTTTAAGAATTGAAAGGATGCTATTTTAAGTTCCGTGATATGACAATGATTTAGAAGTTTGGTTTAGGTGGATTTTTTTGTATGTATGTGAACTAAAAAAGGGGAAAACAACAGTCTTAGGATAGCATCAATTTCACACGCAACCTATCCATTTTTTTCCTTGATTTTTCTCTATTTGTTCTGCCGGAGGATTAAAAAAAATCTGAATCTGACCTATGCTGAAAGGCTGCTTAGGCGAACTAAAAGTCTTTTTAAGTGGGTTTTTTTTTTCCTTTGTTGTTTCTTGAAAGAACCAAGCAAGGAGTTACCTGTTCAAAGCAACAAGGCGACCTCCAGTGCCTTGAACAGCACAGAACCGAGCAAAGAGTGCTTGGCTGAGATCTGTGAACGGCTGAGCACTGCTGCGGAAGCGAGTACCTGCACTGACTCCTGGGACTTGAGATTTTGGGCCAACAGAGGGTCACTTTGTGTGTTTGTGTGTTCAAGTTTATATTTTGCGTTAAAGACAGGAAGAAAAATGCGATCTTAGCATACGCCTGTGTAGTATAGGGGAGAAGCTAACTTGGCTGAATATCAGTGAAGGTAATGAAGGAAAATTGCAGTTGGGCTCAAATTAGCTGTCTGCTTTTCCCAAGACTGTTCCACAAGCTGAAATGTGAACTAGTGGCACTGAATTAACGCAGGTTATGTTGTCTTTGCTGCTCTTGCAACCTCATCTTAGTTAAATGTGGTTAGAAAGAGACAACAGCGCTCTGGCAGAAATTTGCTAGGGGGGCTGAAGCAGATGTAATATTCCCTCCCAGCAGACTTAGCCAAAGCAGGCTAGAGTTTTGTTACTTGCATTTAAATTATGGCCATAGCAACTTGTATTTTCAATGATGTAGTTAAACCCTTTGAGAAGGGTTACGTGCTAACTAATATTCTGCAGGTCTGAATGTTTGGCTTTTCTGTACCTTTGTGTTTTAGGGTTGTGTGTCTGTTCTTGTTAATATCTTTACTTTGTCTTTGAGCATAGTAAGGATGTCGGGGATTTCTTGTTCTCCCTGTATGTTTTAGAAGTATTACTGAGCGCACACAACATGCTGTCACGGTGAACACAGGGTTCTCTATTACTGTGCTTAGCTATAGAAAGGATTATATTAAACTCAGTAACCTTGCTGAAGCCCCTTTGTACATTGCTGCTGTATTGATAATCTTCACATGACTCAACTGCAGTTGAAAACCTTTTATTCACAGCATTAACGCTTTCCATTCCAGTGAAGATGAGACTCTTTGATATTAGGAAGTGAGCTCTTTGATGTGCAGATAATAATTATTATTATTTTATTATTAGTGTGGTCCTGCAGATGTTGCCTTGGGCATTTCTTCACCTGGGCATATACTCATCAAGCCGAACCATTCAAAAAATGGATAAAACAATTTATTGATGAATGAACCAGTGGTTAACTAAGGTTTGGGGATTAACTTATGCTGTTTGCTTATAAAATAGTGAATGCTTTAGGCAAATATTTGTGTTCTGAAAGAAATGCACAATAATATTTTAGAGTAATTAAGAAAAATATTTCCTAGCATTTCACTTCTAAAAATAAAGAAACAGTATTACCTACATATCAGTAGACTGAAGGAGCAATATAAGATGTGTTGACACTTTGTATCTGTGATGAATGCAGACCTATTAATGAACAGCTTGCTCCTAAAATGTAGAGTTAAATGCATAGAAAATCATGAGTACTTACTGCCTCTTCTTCAGTATTGCACATTGTAGAATCACAATTTTGGTGACATTTGCTTTGCCTCTCTTTAAAGTGAAGGGAATCCAGACAATAAAAAAGAATTTCGAGCTTGATTTCCTTTTTTCTTTGTCCATAATTTTACTTTATTCCAGTTCTTTTTCCAAATACTTGCTGTTTCTTGTAATTTAATAAGAAGTGGTTTAGGTAGATTGCTGACCCATTTCTCCATATATTTAACACCTTGACCAAGCAACCAGTGGAAAATTCTTGCAAGCATTTAAATGATAGCTTTCACTTGCATCTCACAATTACAGCATCTCTTTGGCCTGCATCATTGCAAGTCTCACTGCATCCAGAGTTGTCTGGGAGAGTCAGAAGGACAGGACAGACTGATCATAACACGTTCCAGGTCTCTCTTCTGCCATATAGTGCATGGGTGAAAGGTTGCTACAGGAAGAATGTGATGAAAGAAGTGGTATAATAGAGGATGGAGAGCTGGCTGTGCTTGGAGGTCACTTCGTGTCTGTTTTTCTTCTTTCTGAGTTAAACTTTTCAGCAGTTGCTGTCTGTCTGCTTTCCTATTTGAAGGATTTGCACATTTCTTCCCGCAACCCTGTGAGTTTTAAAATAAACTTTTTTTTATCCTTTTGTCTCTGCCAAGTCTGCTGGTGGTATCCTGGGAACTTTTGCTGCGCTCTAGTAAAAGGTGGGAATGTTTAGGCTGTTTTGGCCTTTGTACAACTTTTGTGTTCCAATAGAAGAAAAGTAAAGGAGTATATGTGAATGACACCTGGATATTGAGTTGTCTTTGTCACTCCTATGTGCTACTTCCTTCTAAAAGTCCAGAAGATGAATTCACAAAGAATGAATACATTTTAACCTTTCAAGGGATGGCCATGTTCAGAGATACTGCAGCTTGACAAACTAACGTCTCTTATTTTGAATGATTGGTTTGAAAACCCTAAAATGGATTAGGCCATGGTTGTTTTTACCAGTTTTAGTGATTCTTTGATTGGGAAAGACAGATCAAGCAATGAGAGCTAACTTTGCTGCTTATATTTCTTAACAATGTATTATTGTTTCTATATTGCTGTGGAAAAGAAGACTGTCTTAAAATCTGAGAATTTCTGTTTGCTTTTTTCTGTGCTACATGCTGTTTGTACTGTTGCATTTAAGATCAAAAGAATTTAGTGAAGAACATAAATCTACCAAATTCCTCTGTATTAGTTTCAGGCCACATTTCTTGAATCGTATTTCTTTAATGAAGTAGCTGCCAAGCTGTCTATTACAGCATCTGTTGTTTAAAAAGTAAAAAACAATGTTAGGAACATTGACTTAAAATTTGAATAGGGTATGTTTTCTGGTTTTGCTTATTATGGGGTCAGTTGAAATGGTTATAGAATCATAGAATGTTAGGTGTTGGAAGGGACCTCTGGAGGTCAGCTAGTCCAACCCCTCCTGCCAGAGCAGGTTCCAGCTGCAGCAGGTTGCACAGGAGGGTGTCCAGGGTGGTTTGGAATGTCTCCAGAGTCGGAGACTCCACCACCTCTCCGGGCAGCCTGTTCCAGTGCTCTGCCACCCTCAAAAGAAAGTTAAAAGTTATGTTATGGGGGAGGAAAGCTTTATAAAAAGGGTGCTGGGTTTGATTTATGTTTTTTTTTTATCTGAAAATGTACTGTAATCAAATGCTTTTAATTGTGCAGTTGATAGACTTACTTGTAGATGATACATAAAACAAACAAAAAAGCCCAAATAGAAATAAGAAAAATATAATTGCTTGTGAGGCTATTAAAAAAAAAAATCACAAGAGCTAGATTCCTTAGCTGTTGATAGTATAATTATTTAATTACTGACAACTTGCATTGTATGTACTAATGCATAACCCAGTAATGTGAGAAAATATTGCTTGCATTATAATTTTTAAAAGGATCTCCCATTTTCCCCACTCTTTTGTCTGTTTTAGTGAATATCCCAAGTAATGCCTGAGAACTGAAACTTGGCTTTAGTCTTCAAATCACCAAAAGGAAAAAAGTAGTTGTTTAAAGTGGTTAACTGTTATATTTGTATGTTCAAAGAGCTTTGTGTAATTTCCTGAATATGTTTAGTAATGAGTAAGAATCATTTAGTTTAAGGTATTTTCTGTTGATATTATTTAACTTGGGAAGGTGACCCTGAGCTGAATTGCAGTGTGTGATTTGAATGCTCATGGGCTGCCCTTCACTGGTGTGATTGGGGGAGATTATCTGGATTTCTGATATACTTTAATTACTCTGCTTATATAAATTGTCACATTAGAAGCTTCTTAACTGTTGAGTCTGTTCTGTCAATGATCCACTAACAATAGGAATATACTAGGGTCTTCCACTGAGATTTGAAGATTTATACCATCAATGAAAGAATTGGAATGGCTCCATTTAAACCTACTGTATCTTCAATAGGAAAGAGTATGCGATCTGCTTCTACTCAGGCAGTGATTGATGTGTGGTAAATTGAAAGGATCTGTAGTCTTTTTTATTTTGTTAATAGGCATTTTTTCAATTATGGGAACATCATGCAAAATATGTTTTAGGATGTTTAAGGGCCAATGTTTTCCTGATGCACGTGTGAAAAAAAACAGAAAACAGCATGGTTAGGATTTTTGGGTAGAGGAAGGTGGAGTATCTTTTAGCAATGATTAGCTAAGGTTTTGCAGAGAAACTGTCCTAATTGAAATGCTGCCCTAATGTCTGTGTGTGTCTCATACAGCCTAAGCTAGATACCCTGATATTTTTATTTCTCTTTATATATATCTACACACACGCGCATATAAACAAGTCCTTTAAATGATGGTCTGAAGCACCTCAGTCCTAGAGTGTTATGGTGATTTAGACCTCTCTTGACCTTTTACTCCTGGGCACTGGGGCATGTGCCTGCTTGACAGCTCTGTTCAGATGAGCTAGGAGGACATCAGAACTTAGAGAAGACTTCTGTCCTTAAATGGTGTAGGGGTCTTCCAAGGTACAATGGCTTATGGTAGCAGGTCCAGCTGAGCAGGAACGTGTTTGGCACATATAGCATGTGTATCTTAGAAAACAAACCACTCTTGCCTCCTATGTAGGACTTTTTATTTACTGCTAGCCTACAGAAAATATGTAGTGAAGGGATGAATCCAGTGTGTTTCTGATGGGTCCAGAGACATCTGATTAAAATCAATGTCAGGAAGAACAGAAATCTGTGTGCTTGGGGCCACTGTAGAGTCCCACTGCTTAAGATGCGTGCTTAAACATGTTTGTTTGGGGTTTGTTTTGTTTTTATTTAAATAACAGACAACAGAGAGTTTGAATGATTAGGTATCTGTTACCTCGTGGTTAGGATGTAATACTGAGAAGGAAGTATGTCATAGGTCCCATTCCTTGTTCTGGGATTTCGCATTTTTATCCAGTGACTGACTTAATGTAAAACTCTCGATCCAAGAGCACAGCCCAATCCCAAAACCAGTCTGTCAAAACTGGACCCAGATGCCCCCCACCCTGAAGTTGTGACTCATTGGTTGTTACATATTTTAAAAAAAATAAAAAAAAAATGTATTCCAGGTTTTAAAGTGAAGGCAGCTACTCCTCCACCTTGAGCAGCCTGCTGGTTTTGGCGTGGGTTAGTCATGATCAGATTTCTAGGCCCCAGTCCACAGAGCTTGTGGTTTAGATGCTCAGCTCAAGGCATTTGTGTAGCTGAACCGTAGGCACCTAAGGGACTTCCTGGTCATAAGGGGGTGATCTGTCAAAGTGAGTGGTTCAGGAATTATGATTCAGGAGTGTGAGATCTGTTTGTGCCCTGCTTTTTAACCGTTACATCCTCTTATCCCTTTGGATCTCATCCAGCGTTTAGGATGTCACTTTGCATATGCTTCACATTGTTGTGCCTGATGAAGGCATGTCGTAACACTGGCGTATATAATTTTCTGTGTGAGTCTGTGCTATAAAAAACGTAAGCACAAATGGATAAATTAAAGCATCAGATAAAAAAAATCCTGGATGTTACAGTTGTGAAAAGTATCCCTCTTTCCTACCTCATTACACCAATCGGTGATCATCACACACATACATTACCAGGCATATTATTCTGACATCCTTTTTGCAGTAAACATTTAAACATGCAGTTTATTGTGGTTTATTGAAGCAGAATTAAACTGAAGGAAGAATGCTGAAACATGATTTAATAAATACTGAGCTGATGGAGGCATGTTAGTGTTTGATAATACTGTATCATGATTTTTCGAGTTCTGTTTGTACAGTGAGCAGTACAGCTCGGTGGTGGTGGTGATGCTATCATTGTGGCTTATATAGTGCTGACACTTTCATTTTAAACTGTGGGGTTTTTCAAATGTTTCTTTCAGTGGATGGGGAAATTTATTTTTGGCCTTAAGTTTCTCATCTTATCTTCTTGAAATCTTTTTTTTAATTCCATAAAGGTGGGTTAAAAATTCTGTGCTCTTTTGAATTTTTTTTTTTTTGAGTTATCAAAGTGTGAAAAGGTGGTTGCTCAAGTATGAAGAAAATTTATAGATGCTTTGTATGTATAGTGCAGATATGGATATGGAAACTACTTAAGTTGAGAAAGTCTGATTTGAGGTGGGATTACTTCTATCTGGTTGCTTCTGCAGTCATACCGGTCTCAATACACTGAGTGCTATATAAAGGGATATGAAACAGAAATTGTGTTCCAAAGAGCCTAGGAACAGATTTAAAAGGGGACTTGGATGTTTGACTGACTTGGGTAGAATTTAGTCACCTTCCTTCATGCATGTTTCACAGAAACAGCCTGAATGTGAAAGTCTCTGGAAGTGACTCTGTTTTAACCGTTGAAGTTCCCTAGGTACCTGAACTTGTGTGCCCAGACACACTAAGGCTGTTTTCACAGGCCTTAGCTGTTTAGCAACCAGCTTAGGCACTTCGAGGCCATACATTTTAAAAAAAAAAAAAAATGGGGGCAAGAGCACTTAAAATTCTTGTAGGCATGCTGTCAGTGCGCCTACTAACCACACAACCAAGAGTTCAGCGCAGAGCTCTGCAGCCCAGCCTACTTGTATTTAAAACTGTGGCCGAGAGAAAGAAGTTTCACCTTTTTACGCATTAGGTCAAGTGGTCACGTCATTCAGCAGCGGTCAGGAAGCCGAAAGCCTTTACCATGAGATGCCTGAAACCCACATCTACGACTTTTCACCAGTCTCTAAGTATGGTTAGCGTGGGGCACTTTTTTCTTAGAGGAGCTGGGCTATTGTGGAACCACTGTGCAGCTAGTGTGCCACTTCTCTGAATCCAGATCCGTTCCATTTTCAGGAATCTGCATGTATTAGAGAGGTAGAATCAGTTTATTACTTGTAGCTTGGCACAGCTCCATGATACTGCATGAAAGCAGACTTGAACCCAGGTGCAACCATTTTGTCCTTGCCTATGTGAAGGCCAGTATTACAGTCAGTGATTAAACTAGCTTTTCTTTTTTGAATGTTTTGAAAAATTCTGTGTAAAAGTAATTAACTCACTCTAGAAATGTGTTTCCATTCACACTTTGTATTATATTTTATGGTAGTGTAACAGGTTATGATTTCAGGAATGTACATGTGTTTAGTGTAAACAGCATATTTGAAGCACAGGCATAAAAATAAGTGCTTATGAACAGATTACTAAGTAGAAGTTGAACAGTGATGTTGTCAACATGGGAGTTGGTATCTGTATGGATCAATGACATAAGTGCTATAGTTGTAATTTTCTATAACTGTCATGTAACTAAATGGCATAATCTACTAGTTAAATGCCCATACTGGGTTACTTTCAAAGGTGCATAGAAAGTATGCACCTTTCTATGCGCATAGATCTTTTTCAGCTTAATCTTGGATAGGACTAGTTACTGGAAATATGTGTGGCTTCTGCTGAAACCTTTCTTTCAGTTCTGGTCACTGTAAGAAGCAACAGTTCTGGTGGAATGAAAGCACAAAATGAGTAGAGATATTAGAGAAGCATGGATGTTTTATGGCATTTGAAGAAAGTGAAATTGGATGAGGAACTTTGAACTAAGTTCTGAAATGCTGCTTGGTAAATATTGTTTGGTCATTGAAGCCGAGTGTATTGCTATCTGGCAGAGATCTCAGAGTTTTGCACCTGTAGCAGTAGCACAAATTTTGAGTGTTTCACTGCAGTGAGATTTATACAACCTTAGGAAATATGACTGCATAGATTTCTACAGGGAAAGCCCAATGTTTTGCCATATGATAGTGCTATATAATTTCTTTGTATTGGCAAATAATAGGCGTTGAGAAACAGCAACACCTTTCTATATGAAATGGAGTAGTGTCAACACTGGCACTTTTATTTTGGGTTTTATTTTAATGCCATCTTTATTGTCTAACTTACTGCTAATCGGAAACAAATATGCTTTTAATTGTTTTAATGGAGCTTTTGACTTTTGGGAGACCTTAAGGTGATAACTTTGTTGTTGCGCACCTTTCCAAGTAGCTGACATCACCTCTGTGTCTAGTTTCGTGTGAGAACGTAAAGCTCCTCTGTCGTCTTCACCGAAATAAAAACTCTCACTTCTTTTGTTCCCTGCATCGGCTAGTCTCCCCATCTCTTCGGTTCTTTATGCTAAAATCTCCATAGCTACCCCATAGCTGAAAAAGCCTCAACTTCCCCAATCACTTCTGTTGCTGTTACTCCCTCTATGGCAACATTAAAATAGGACAAAGGCTCAACGCATTTGTTGCCAGAAATATCAAAATGAGAAACTGCATTGATACTCTCACAGTGATGCAAAAAGAGGGAGAAAGTTTGGACGGGAAATCTCCAAATTCAAGTGTTACTCAAGTTCCATTGATCTGCAGAGAGCACAAAGCCCCTATTACTTGTCTTTGAATCTGGGGGTGCTGATGCTTTGTTTCATTTTACTTTGCCTGAGTTTTCCTTGGAAGAACTGATGTTAGTTGAAATTCTACGCATCAAAACCATTTATCATTTCAGAAATACTTATATCCCTATCCAATCTCCCTAGATTATCCAAGGGTGTTGGTCCTGCAGGTGTTGGGTTTTTTTGACTATTTATTTGTGTCAACATGAAAAGGTCATTCATTTCCTTAAAAAAAGACTTTCCTGAGCTTGATCCTGGCTGTACTGGGCAGCTGAGTTCTGTGGATGCTGCGGCTAGCCTGGTGTGGTCTGGGAGCAGAGGAACTGGGAGCACCATTTGTGAAGAAACCACTGTCTATAGTCTGGGAGCCCTGAGAGTGGTAGTATGTGTCCCTGGCAATGCTGGTCGGAGGAGAGAGGTCTTCTCTCATGCTGGGGAGTTCTGAACCATTGTAGATCAAATTAAATTACACTGTATTAAGTCTGGATGCTGGTATGCAGCCAGTGCGAAGTACGGACTAGTAGTGATTTGAGGCAGCCTTCTGCATTTTATGTGTTTTACTTTTCCAGCTTGACCTAAAGTTCCACTCCATTTTAGTAACCCAGGCTTGCAGAGGCATGGTTTATGTCTGCAAAAGGATGGTTCGTGGTTACAATATCTGCATCCAGTTAAATGGCTGCAATTCCTTATGCAGGTGTAGGATGTAGAAAATAATCCCACATGCTACTGCTATACCTATATATCCAGCACAATCCTCATTCAGGTATCACAGATGTTCCCTTCTTTTATAAATCCAGGGTTTTATTTGATCTGATAGTAAAATGAAAAGGCACACCTCTTTTTACAAAACCAGGAAATCCACGATTTAAAACAGGTTAAAACCACACCACATTATTACCATTGTAATGAGGCAACTGGTGGTTCCAGAGCTCTTGATACAATGGGAAATTACATGTACATCGTTTCAGAAATGGAGTGATATTTGGTGTTATGCTTGTCTAGTGTTAGAAAAATGTGGGAGCCTGAATAAAAAGTAAAATTGTATTTATCCATATTTTTATGGAATTAAAAAAATTTGCTTGTTGGTAGAAGTAGCTGGCTACTTCTGCTGCAGCACATATTGATGCCTCATCGATTCTAAGCATTTACCTTATTGCAAGCATTTGTGTAGGTTACTATGAATAAACATAAATACTGATTTGTACGAGTTGCCCTTCCACTGACACAGAGATATATTGCCTTACTTTGGAAGTCTGTACACCCTTCTGCTTTGCATAGATGGCTAAAGGAGATGCAAAGCACCCTTCTTCGGAGAGGCAGTTTAGAGGAGAGAAAAAGGTCTTTGTGCAATTTTACAGTGTAGTCTGGATGCAAGTAGGGCAGGATTTGGTCCCGTAAGTTTTATTCTCTGCACTATGAGGCATTGTGCTTTCCTTTCTTAGCAAAATAAACCAAAAAAGCCCTTTATGTTTTTACTGTTAAACTTTTTTTTTCTTGTAATGGGCAAAAATATATTTTTTAACTTGCATCTCTAGCCCTGCTTTTTACTTTTTCATTGTTTGTCCTCTAGACCTATTTCTGCACTCTGTTCTTTGTCCTTTTTCTACTAAGGGACACTCCCAAAGAACTATTGCTCGACTTTTTATGCTAATCTTGCTTCTATTTCAATTCATGTTGACTTGGAGAATATGTCTTGTAAATAGGAATACCAACTGGCATACTGAATATAATCCTCAGTTTCTAGGCATTGGTTGTTTTCACAGCATCCTTAAAGGGTAAGCTGTCTTACTATCCAAATATCATGGCTGGGAAACTGAGGCTAACAAAGGCTGTATGATTTACGTGAAGCCACAGAGGGAATAAGTGTTGGGTTTAGAATTCCTGGCTTCTGTTCCTGTGTTTGGACTCGCACTGTCTCTCAAAGAAATACATGATTCCTCCTAATGTTATGTACCCTAAATGTAGCCATTCGAAAAGTAGCTGGTACTCAATTCTCCCTCTGTCTGTCCTATTGAAACTAATGGGTGCCTGCAGGCAGGCATAAGGTATCGTTACCTTTGACAGCCAGTATGTTTTATGTTTTAAATTATGTGTTAGGCAGAATTTTTGGGTACTAATTTGGTATAATGAGATGCGTTGCTGATATCAACCCTAGTACGGGAAGGCCTTGCAGCCAGCCTACTCTTTATTTAAAATTATTCGGTTTCAGATGTCCTAATGAGTGCTGTGAGTTGTGTAATTCTTTCATAATTTTCCCACATTCCCAGAAGGGAACTAGGGCATGCACTTTTTTTTTTTTCTATTTTTGTTTTGGTTTATTTCAAATTAGGGTGAGCACAAAATACAGATCTAAGGGAAGACTTTTGCGAATCACTTGCTATTGTGAGAAAGCCAATTAAGAAAAAAAATATTATGGTCTACAAATGTTAGTGTTAAGGCAAGTCTGGATGCCTCCGCTGTTTGCCATTATCTTATAAATATCTTCACTCTGACTTTACAGTGCTGTTTATAGAATTTAATAAAGCAAATGTAATAATGCTGCCTGTGCTTTAATGCACAATCTCAATTGAGTTGACCAGAAGATAAATAGGAACAGGAATGATAGTGCGTTCCTACAGATTGTTTTTAATAAGCATGTTATTTAGTTGATCAGCCCAGTGCCGTAATGCCTCCTATCCTGCTCTACCAGACAAATTTATTAATGCTTCCTCCCCTCCCCATTTCTCTGAGAACATTGATTCCCTGCAGACATATCTCTATTAAACCTCTAGAAAGTCACAACTTCCAAATTAGATTAAGTAGCAGGAATAGTACTAGAAGAATCAAAGAAAATTGAGTGCGTTATTGAATTCATGCCACATTGTCTCAGGAAGAGATGGGAGTTATGTGTAGTGGTAACTTTTGTCCTTACTGTACTAACAAAGCTGTGGGCATTGCTGTCAAACCTAATTGTCTGCAGCACATCAGGATGAAATGAATCTTTTCTCTTACCAAAACTCATACCTAGTGAGCTTTTACAAATGAGAAATAGGTTTCAGAAGGCAGCTTTACCAGTGATCAAAATCATTTGCCATTATTTGCTGTACACAACCCTTTCCTAAAAAGCCTACTGACAAAAATTTTTTAAAAAAGCATCTGGCTTTGGATTGTAAGCAGACTTGCTTGTCATGCTAGCAGTTGCAAAATGCAGGTATTCATTTTAAAGCTGCCTATTTCTCATTTTGATCTGACATATTAAAAAGCATATAATTAATGGTTGACATTAGTAATTAACATTAACTTTATGGTGCTTAATATGCCATCATTCATCCATCAAATAACTGGTATGCATAATGTCTTTCTGTAAAGGTTTTAATTGCACAGAATGATCCTTCAATTCTCAGGTGCTGCGGTTTAAAGTAGTTGTAAATGCGTTTTTAAAATATGTGAATTTTTCATTTATTGAACGTAAACATTGTTTTTTTTTCTCCCTAGGAGTGTGCACAAACGTGTAAGCCAAGTACTCCAACTAGGGAACGCGGCTGCAGACGCACAGCTTCCATTAGTGGCTAAAGAGCACCACCTTGCTGTCGCCAGTGCTCTCTGGAGAAATTTCTTTCCCTATTTGAAGAGCCAGAGAATGTCACAGTTGCCACCCTCCCATCAGCTTGCTGATACAGCTGCAGGTTAGCATCGAGCCTCCCTGCCACTACTGGATTTGGTGCTGTTTTCTGGGTCACAAACTTTCAAGGATTTTGTATTTTGCGGTATTTCTACTTCCGTGTAGTAACTTAAATATGCATAAATGCAAAAAGTAGATTCTGTGCTAAATATTTTGTCAAGGAGAAATATTGTAGCGTTGCATTACTTGATAGAATACAAACAGATTGAGAACTCCAAAGGGGTTTGAAGCTGTACAAGCCTGACTTCTTTTTCTCTGCTGGTCACAGATTATAATCAACATTGCAAACATTCTACAATATAAATGAGAATAACTTCTTTCACTATATCTAGAATTTACATCTTTTTTGAGAAGTTTATTGTAATTTTGGGTTGAACTCTTCATTGTGATTGCAATTCAAACTAAATTTTTAGAAATAATATTTACATTTTAATACATTTTTTTAAACGGTTGATTACATGACTTGTTTTTTGTTGAACCTTTATGGTCATGGTCATAAAACTATTTCATAATTAATTTTAATTATCTTGCTTTACACTGAAGGCTTTTAATCTTGAAGTGCAGCGTTCCATATGTATGTGAACTCCAGGTGCAACGAGTCAGCCTGGTGGTGAAGAGAAAGAAATCCCAGTTTGATCTTTAACAACAGTAGCTAGTGCTGTATTCTGTAGTTACAATGAAATCTTGCATCCATTTAACTAAAATTTAGACATGAAATAGAAAATATTTTTCTTTTCCCCATCACAATATGAATTAGATAAAGTTATAAGCTCAGAAGTACTGAGTTAGAAATAGAGAAGTTAAAAGACCCTTCGTTTGAAGCGGCTCTGCGGTGGTGAGAAGGTAACGCTAATGAAGGAGGCAGTGTGCGACGGCAGTGGTCTCGCACTGCTGAGGCACGTGGGGGAAACAGCAATACAAATCAAAGGAAGAGGGTGGTAATGTCAAAACTTTCATTCATTTCCTACAGCGTCATATCTTTTTATTTTATATTAACACAGTGAAATAGCAAGGAGAACAACCTATTATATACTCCGCTTAGAAGTAGGGGAGTGCAATTGTGACCCGCTCTATAGAGACGCGTTGGGCAGTTCCACAGAGGAAAGCAAACCCTTCCCAGGCTGTACGAGCCTCTTGCCTTGGAGGCTGCAGCCGGAGGAGAGAGCAGCTCTCACGGGTCTCCTGCCCCCGCTGCCAGGAAAATAGCCTGGGACTCACATTATCGTTTCTGTCTCCCTTTTCTCCCCCACCCATGTTACGGCTGATGCTGCAGAAACAAGGTGATAATCTGGAAGAAGGCTGGTACAAATTGCCTCCTCACCTACGGCAGAGTGGGGACTCTGTATGACCTCCCCCTTTTTTTTTTTTTTTATTCTGAGGCACAAAAGGAAATGTGAAGTCCTTCATAGCTTAAGGTAGTCTGCCCCTACACCGTTTAATTAAAAGAGCTTCATTATTGTTTCTGAAAACTAGCCTTTTCTGTCTTAACTCAAAGTCAGCTTCTCAATGCATGCAGTTTCATAAATCATTATTTTAATAAATTAATACTAAATTTATATTTAACTTTAATTGGAGGATTTGGAAACTAGCAAGCCGCTTTTTTTCGTTTGCCCTCCAAAGTCAGTTTTCCTGACTCTTTTGATGCTTCTCATTTCCTCTGACCTAATAACTGTTCAGCATTTCAGATTACATTTTCTTCCTCAGTTTAAATGCATTTATCATTTGCAGCATAAAGAATGTGCTATATTTTTTATGCTGGTAGTGTTAGCTATAGATTCCACAGCAGACCTAACAGAAACAGCAAAAGGTTATGCTTCATTAAGAAAAACTCTGTGCAAAGTACTGTCCCAGTTTCTAGATCTGTAACTGTTATATGAAGATCCTTTTTTCAAGAATAAGCTTGTCCATAGTGCTTTATTTACTCCGTAGCTTCTGACACACGAAAGTCTAATCTAAAAATAGAAAGGTACCAGCTTTTACTGAGTGAATTCTTTCCAAATACAATTCTTGTTTGTGAGAAGTGTGTAAAAACAACTAAGCAAATAAATAAAGGTCAGCCCTGTAAAGCACAGTAATACTTAAGTGTATAGGGGAAGAAGTGGTTGATGGAGGCAAGAAAAGGAGGCCGAAAAGAAAGAAAAGCAAGTTCTTAAGACATGTTTTTTATTGCAGAGGTGGTAAAGCTATGCCTTCAGGATTTATAATCTGTGGCTTTGTGACTATATTTCAGATTGCTTATGTTTGGGTCCATTTTCCCTCCTTCGTGTTCAGTGTGTCATTTGGACTTAAAAACTCCTTGGGAGAGAGACTGCATTTTAACAAGTAAATGCTACCTGTTAGAATAGTTGCCCAGTTTTAATTAGGATTTCTTGCACCCCCAGACTGCACATTATTAATCATAGTTAATTTTCAATGCTTTTTAGTGGAACAGGGAGGTACTGAGAAACCATTAATGTGGTGCCATGTTTTTTTTTGTTTAAAATCAGGTTTTACTCTCTTAGCTTTGGATATACCCAGCAAAGCCCTATCAGATCTCCAGCCACAGCCTGTTCTATCAATGATGCAGCTGTTTGGATGGGATGACATGGTGTGGCCTCAGCTGGTGTCAAGATACCTAAGTCACCTAATTCAAAACAGGTGAAATATTACAACTACTTGTTCTCCCAGTACCTTGTCATTTCTTCATTAGACTTGTGGAAACTGTTGCTTCAAATAGTAATGCTTCAGTAAGATGGTCCAGGTTCTTTGCATCTGCTGAAGTTTTAGGTTTCTTGAAATCATCTGGGACATTTCACAGCGGATAGTGGGTGTTTGTTTGCTTTTATGTGTAAATAGCTTAAGATACTCAAATTTCTCAGGAAGATAGGTAAGTATCTTGAAAAAGTTATTTGTCTTTTTATCTAGCAAACCACCTTCCCCCCCGCCCCCCCCCAATGGAAACAGTGTTGTTACTAACAGATTTTGGAAAATGGGGACTTAGAAATGTACTGAAGTACTTCCATGAAGAGCAATTCTGCATCAAAGTGAAATGCCTGAACCATAACCTATTTTTAATTTGCATAGTTATCCACCCTCTTCTATGTTGTTACACTTGGGCAAAGATGTTGCAGTTTGACAAGGCAGTAGCCTCCTGCCCCTAAGAGCACTTGAAGTTGAATAATGTAACTTGGTAAATTTTAAAATTTCCAGTTAAAAATACTAGACTTATTTTTCCCCTACCAGTTTCACTTAACACAAAAACTTAAGTCTTCTTATAAAAAGTCAAGATAAACATTATCATAGAAATCTGAAGATGCTATACAGTAAATATTCAGTGTTTTGACTTCTTCAAAATGAAGAACTTCTCCAGGAAGCTGAGGAGGATGGGTCAGGCAGTATTGGAAGTATAAGGAAAATGATAATGAGGAAATACATTGCACTAAAACTTTCTTTTTTGACAAGCTTGGAACACTTTCCGAGTGTATATTAATGTTCATGTAGCTTGGGTTACTGAGACCTGCTAAATGGATGCTTTAAATTAAATAATAGGTTTAGAAAATTTATCACATTCCTGTGTTTTATGTGCTAATGTTGAATTTTCACAGAATCACAGAATTGTTTAGGTTGGAAGGGACTCTTGAGATCATGTAATCTAACTTGTCCAATACTTCTGCTCAAGCAGGGTCAGCTAGAGCAGATTGTCCAGGACTCTTAAGTCAGAATTTTATATACCTGAGAAATTTTATTTGCTTTAAGTAGGCCTCTCTGAACTTAAGATAGATGGATGGCGGTGGTGGTGGTGGTGGCTGGTTGTGGTGTGAGGTTTTTTTCCCCCTCACCCTGCTTCTGAATCAAGCTTTGGAAGCAGGGGAGGTGAGAGATGAGAGAGAAAGAGGGAGTGTTTCTGTGTTGGACTGTATTTGAAAGTGAAAAATGTTGCATATTTTTAGGATACATGTTGTACTAAGGAGCATAGCTGTAAATCAGGATATGGTAAAGACTATTTCAGTGTGATTGACAAAGATGAGGCTATGGCCTTCTTGCAGGGATATGTTAGAAGAGATTGAATTTAGTTTTAGTGTGTCTATTTGGAACTTAGAGGAATGCTCAGTCCTCTGATTTGCCATATTTCTCTTGTATGATCTTTATAGGCTGAGTTTCATGCAAAGTTGCAGATACCTAGCACATGCGGAATGAAGTGGGAGTTAAGCACATAAATGCTCATTTATAATTTTAATTTTGTTGCTGTTCAGGTGAGATCAAGAAAAACATTTTGATGCCTAAACTGGAATTTTGGTATAATTTAGGTGCTTAAGGCTAATTACTGGTTCCCTCAGTAAACACTTACATGATTGAAAACACTTACCAAAGTATTTATTAGCAATATTCATTAAGCACCTGACATACTGTTCTATATGAATCCACAGATACATTTCTATGCTGACTGAGGTAACATTTACTGTATTTGGAACTACGGCTGAGGTTTTCCTGCTCCCAAGTGTTTGGGAGCACAATTACATTAGCAAATGCAGAACACGCACACCTGGCTAATACTGAGTTCCCCATACAGCCTGGCTGCTACAATTTCATCTAAAAATGCAGTTAGCATTGATGTTAGTTACCTGGTGTACATTAGCTGAGAGATTAGAGCGCTTGCGCAAGGATTTGGAAAACACAAGTTAAGTGGGTCTTGCACTTGGAGGGAGTTCAAATGTTTATTTCCAAGTGCTGCCTTAGAAAGGAACGAGAGGACCTTGCCCTCCTGTTGCAGGTTGTGCCATGGACTAAATGAAAATGTCAGGTTCGTGGATCCATATTGAGGCAATTAGCAGCAAAAAGCATGACTGCATAATTGAGTGATGATAGGCATTTGTCTTTGGCTTACGCATGCATATATGTTCTTGCTCTTTTTGGTTCTCTCTCATGGTCTCACTCTCTGTCGCCCTCTGCTTTTCTGAATCTCCCTCCTGCTGGAAGCATGGGACAGAAAACACCCACAGAGGGGCAAATATTTTTGCCCCTAAGCTGTTGGGGTTGCAGTTGCCCAGCCTCGAGGAGAATTGTCTGTTTCCTCTCTCAGTTGCCTCAAGGCTAACGAGCTGAGACTAGGTAAGGTATGTCCCTTCCTCATCAACAGAGTTGTAGGGTGCTCAGATTTCCTTGTGGAAGGGCAATGAGTACCTAGAATAAGACTTTTCTGGTAGAATTGTACAGACGTATTGTACCCTAAACACTGTCATTTTATTATATGCTAATAAGATGGCAATTTTTTTTTTAGCGTGATTCATGTACTTATTTACCTTAGGCAGTTGTATAGCAAAAGTTATCGAAGTATCTAAGTGCTGGGATCTTAAGACTTCATGGTTATTGCATTGTGATAATTTTCACATCAAACATTCTCAGTTAAAAAGTGAAAAGATCATTTTGTTGCTGATGCTGTTACATACCCTGCAAGCTCTGCCTGGTCTCTTTAAGATTGAAGCTTATTCTGCATATCAGCTGTTTCAATATCGATAATACAGGTTCTGATAGACAAGCTGTGCCCTTAGGAAGAAGCACACAAGCTTCGGCATTTCTTTTGCAGTAGTGCCTGAAACTTCCGCTCCAGATCCATGTTGTGTAGTCTGTTATAGTATCATAACCTGTTTAAACTAACTTTGAGAATGTGCAGAAGCTCACTGGTTTAAAAGGACCACTTGCCATGCTTCTAGCACGTAGTTACTGTTCTTTCCTTTCTTAAGGATTAGGAGCATATTGCTCTCCAGTTTAGGATGCTTAAGTGGCCTACCTACCAGAAAGCAAGAGAAACAAGAGGAACTGGAAACATTTACAGCAGAAAATGCTTTTGTCAGCCAGTGGGGCCCAGGAGACTAGCTGTGTATATCAAGGTTACATAAGGCTGGAATTTTTTGTTGTTTATACATTACTACAAAGAGCACTAAGTCCATTGGCATCCTGTCTTTTTTCTCTTTTGGTACTGGAATTTAATTATTTTTTAATATATTTTATTCACTATATATTTTATTCGCTTGCATTTGGTCTCATTTATTTTGTCAATAGTACTTCAGAAAGGATGTTCAGACAAAATACACAGTTGTCATTTGTTTTAACTAAATGCAATAGCAAAAAAACCCTCCTTTATTAATGTTGTTCAGTGAGAAACAGAATCCAGTTTGGTTTCCATCTGGACCTGTGTTGACTTTCTGTTGCAAGCATGAGTAAAAATTCAGTAGAAAATAAGTAGATTTATATGTACATATATCAAGAAAAGAGTACAAGCATTTTTCATTAAAGTCAAAGCACCTAGGACTGACCAGGGAGGAAATCTCTTCTATAAAAAGGTGTAACTATTTTCAAGAAATTTCACTGACCTGAAGCACGCCCGGAGCTCATCCGATAGGAATTGCAAACAGGGTGCAAAACAGACCTGCTGTCTGTTAGCAAGGTGTTTCTGCAGAATTAATGATGCAGGGCTGACGTGCTTGGGAAAAAGTGACTCCAGCAGCTACTCGGGATGGTAAGGCAGGTAAAACTTTGGGAATACTGAATAGCAGAGTAGGCGCCATTGACTCCGGCCTGACACCTGGCTGGTAGAACAGTAGCGAGCGTTTGATTGAAAGGATATACAGCAAGTTTTCTGTGTGTGGGAATGTATATACTTGTGTGTGTACACATACAGAAATGCATGCGTCTGTAAGTGTACACCAAGTATAGCGGTTTCCTTTCTCATCTCCAAGCTGCCTTCTATGTTTCCCTTTTTGATCTGTTTCTAACATGACGTGTCTTTATTTGCTGAAGCAGACCTTCCCTTCTCCATCTTTAACGTAACTAGGACTAAGCAGACTTCAGCCAGCTTTATATGGGGCTGGGTTGGCTTAAGCGGCATCGATATGAAGTTCCAGGTTGATTTAGATAAACCGTTCCCAGCATTGTATAGATAATACTGTCAAATTATCCCTTGTTAGAATAAGGCATTTCCTATTGTGTGAATTTTTCTCCGGTTTGTTTGATGTAGAGAAAACATACATATATGTATATATATTACCATGTGTGGCATTACCAAATTTATCATGGTCTCTGTATTTAGGCATCAGGATATTGTGAGCAAAGTCTGTAGAGCACACAAAAGGAATGCCAATTGGCCTTTCTGTTACTTTATTGCTGATTTTTTCTGTGCACCGTTTTTGTATGTCTACAGCCAAATGAAAGACTCTGCCACCTTTTTGCATGCTTTTATTAGATCTCTTTACCTTTTTCTTCCTCTTCTACCTCCGCAGTGCACTGTGTGAAGCTTTCTCTAGTATGGGATATACATCCTATGAAGCTTTGACAGTACGTTCTTGGTTTCGATGCATTTTGCAAATGTTCATAGATCAACCGACTGGTACGCTGGCCAAGACAGATGCTGAGCGAACAGTTGGTAAGTGTTCACATTTCCCTAATGTTTGCAGTAACGATTCTATATTGCAAAACTGGCAAACATTTTCAGCTAATTACAAAATGTATTTTTGTTTGTATTCCTTTACTTTTACCTAATTACAAAATGTGTTTCTTTACGCTGCTTGTGCTATTTATTGATAGTTTGCCTGCTCTGCATATGACAAATTTATCACAAACAAAGATAAAAGAGCTTGTTTCCTTGGAAGCAAAGAACAAAAACTTGCTCCCAAGGAGACAAGCTATTTTTCCCCCATGGAGGAACTGCTCTGAAAAAAAAGTGAAAATCTGAAGTAAATAGTCAGAAATCATGCTGTGAATGCCCTAAAAGAAAAAAAGGAAAAAAATCCAGTTGCAAATAATTCTTCCCTTTTCTATATTGGATATTTTGCTTTCTTAGAGCAATACTTCATCACTTCTGTAAAACACTGCGGTTCTAAATTATTTGTAGAACACATCTTCTAGCAACTATTTTTCATACACATTTTGTAGATTTTGAAGAAAACAGTAAAATTAAAGACTGTTATGTATTCTTCATTCTCATATATTTGTATTAGAAACATAACTAGTTTAGACACACATTCTTTGTCTAGAGAGCTAGTCGGTTGCAGAATCCTTGTATTTTAGACGTTTTAAGATGATGTTTCATTTTATGATTTTGGGACTGAAGTAAATTGAAAAGCATAACTGTATACTATATTTACTGCTGTGCTCTCTTGTAACAAACAGGGAAAGCCTATATGGAGCAGATGACTGAAATGACAAGACTAATTTTTAAACTCTCAGAAGTAGAAAACATTCTTTCCAAAGCTCATGTTGAAGAGTCGGTTTTCAAGCAAGACCCTAAAAATGCTGTTGTCCAATTCATTAAGGTACTGTACATCTCTGTGCCAGCTTCATAGGACAATTTTAGGGAAAAGGAATTATGTACCAGATTTTGTTTGGTGTACAAAAATAAACTACTCACACAAACCTGCTAAGAGACTTAGTAAGTTTATTTATATTTATTTCAATCTTTCTGTTTTCTTAGGCTGTTGGAAGAACTTATAGTGGCCTTCAGACACTCCCTGAAAAATCTGCCATGGTGGCAAAGGCTCTGGAGTATCTGGGTGATGTATTAAAGTATGTAAAACCTTATCTGAAGGCAAAAGGACCTCCGGAAGGTCTGCAGCTTACGTATTGGATCATAGGTAATTATTCTCTTTTTAGGAAATAGTTTTAAGAAATCGGTAAAATGTGACTTTTAATACTTTTTGTTTCCTCTACACTGTCCATCTTAATGGTTTAAAAAAGCAAAGTTGCCAAGATGTTACAGTTAAATATTTTAATTTGCTTCCACTGATTGTTTCTTTATCCTGATGTTTAACCTCCTTGTGGCTTTTTTTTTTAAATTACCCCTGCAGATGATTATTTTCAAAAGTAAGATTTTTCATTTTCATGTCTCCTACCACTGAAACCCACCTGTTTTATCTAAACAAAACCAGAAACAATGACAAGGCAGTGAAGCAGTGTTATGACAGGCTACAGCATATTTACTCATGTTATAATAGTGGATAGGTTGGCTTAGGAATGTAATTTGCTTCCTTTTAGAACTGCTTCTCTTACGCATACTCTGCTTTATTAAAGCTCAAATTCTAGTCTTTGTTCATTAAAGGATGTAAAAATAAGAGGGCTGTTTATTATGAACAACTGTGCTGTTCTGACCCACTTCTGACCTTCAAAAATAGGGTAAACCTTATGTATCTTAAAGACAGAGGTAATGATTTGCATGTACACGCAGTGTACATCGTGATTACAAGGAGTACAGTGAAAAGCATGACCAAGATGCAGAAGGTGAATCAAATGTAATGGAATTTGAGTTTGGTAAAATGCTTTACTTTTCTATTGCACGATCTGCACATTTTGATAAAGATGTATGTCAAATTAAATATGTTTAGATATCCAGGTGTTGGGCTGGAGCCTTGTAAAGTAATTTTTGATTGGTATTTTCATTTTTGTTCTTTGCAGTAGGAAATGATTAATCTTCAGTCATGCTATTGCGTGCAAGAAATTGTCCTTTCCTTTTAGTTAAGAAAACATAAAAAAGGTTTAAAGGAAAAATATCTAAGTGTATTTCAATCACTTCTTCACTTTCAGTGGGCTTGTTAAATTATAAAGACAAAGCAAGAAACTTAACAAATCTAAACACCTCCTGTGTGTGGTCAGATTGTGTCTTCTACTGTCCTATACATCACAGGAGTGATAATAGGAAGAGTACTTTTAGCAGGAATGAGCGTGTTTCTTTCAAAGCGGGAAGCTTAGACAACTTTATTAGAAGTATTGTTAAGTGATCATTCTCTTTCTGTATGATTGATCATTGTGTTTTCTTTCACTCCACAAGATTAATGTTGTTTTGTGTTGTTTTTAGAGATGGTAATGGATGACTTTTATAGAGAAATAATATCTTGTAACAGCCTAGTTCTGATCTTTCATTATTTTCAAAGTCTTAAGCATATTTTCTTGGGATGCTCCTGTATTTTCAACCCAGCACACTTTCTTGCTTTTAATTAAATATGAACTTGAGAATGTCTGTGGGAACTACTACACAGGAATCTTGTTTTATTTAATCTGTATTTTCAGTATTAACACTCACGAGTATAGAGGTATTTTCTCAAGAAAAATTACACCTCACCAGCAATAAGGATGTTTCTCAAAGTCAGGGTATTTACACATCAACACCTTTTTACCCTTTTTTTTGCAACTCAAAAGCAAGATCTTAAAACTAGCTCAAAGCTGTGCAAGTGATAGGCTAATGTGTTGAAAACAAGAAAGATGTTCTCTGAGGCTCTCATTTGGGGGACTAAGTGCCCACAAAAATCTGGAGAGACCATGCTGGTTTAATGGAGTTAGCTGCCCCTCATTCTTTTTAATCTGCCAAATTAGATGCATTAAATACAATTGGAAAGATACTTAATGTTTTCCTAACACTAAATCACTGTGTTAGTAGTTGCTGATGTGGGCACAGTGGTATTAGACAGATGTGAAGGGAAGGCAAAGGCAGCATCTCTCTGTAAAATGTGATGAATGCACACAGTAAGGTAAATGTTTAAGTGCATGTGTGCTGATGGCAGTAGTGTTATGTATCGAGTTTAGTTAATTTTTCTGCAGGGATGTGAGAGACTCTCCTTTCTGTAGTGTAACTGTGCTTTTCCTAAAGCAGGTTCACTTGCCTAAAAACTTGTAATTGTAATGTATTGAATCAATTTAGCACTTTCATTTTGCTGAACTGCAAATGCTCTTTGAGTTGACTGGGCTTTTTCTAAGGGGATATCTTGGAATGAGTACACGGGAGTAAGACAGTTGCTGTTGCTACTCTTGGATTATCTAATTTAACGTAATTGCCTCTTCAGGCTTGCTTTTTTTTTTTTTTATACTGACTGTAAATTGTGTTGGGTTTTATTGATTTTTATCTTTTTTTCCTTTCCAACAGGATGTCTGGTAAAGTTCTGGGCACCGATACTGGCTACTTCCAAAGCGCAGCAACTCCTGTTCCGCATTGTGGATTGCTTACTGCTGCCGCACTCGGTGCTCCAGCAGGACAAAGAGCTGCCTGCGGCTTTGCTGTCTGCCGTTCAGGAAAGCCTACCTCTTTATCTTCAGGTAAATATCTGAACTCTATTATCAGCAGACAACCGTATCTTCAGGAAAAAGGTTCATATTGCAGAAGACGTTTTCTTTTTCCCTAGCCAAAACAAGCATTGATTGAATTTAAAGAAGCAGCAAGAGGAATTTTTTTCTCCTTGTAGAAGTGGAAGGGAAAATGCCTCCCCATTGGCTTTTGTCTCTTTGCATGCAGCTATGCTGTGGTACACCCCAGAGCTGCTAGTCTAACAGCTGTATATGGAAAGCTTTTAGCCAGCCTGCTGTTTACACTGGTCTCTGATGTGAGGGATTTCTGAAACAGTGGATCAAATAATCATAATATGTAGCAAGACACTTGTTGAGATGACAGAGCAAGCAAATGTTTTCCATCATCCTTGACTTGGCTAACTCTAGACAATTAAAGACGAGCTACTCTTTTTCTCATTGCTCTTAGGAACAAAAGACAATCCTCTCCATATCATGGCACTTGTTTTGTCTTAATAGTTTGAGAATATGATTTGCTGAATCAAGTTCCTGCTGCTTAGACTTATGTGACTAAAACCTTCTTGCCTGTTATTCCTCCTGTGCTTCCCTTGGCTTACCTATCACTCTTGAAACTCTCAGGCTTGTTGATGCATAGAAAGAGACTGATTCCTGCTGGCGAGGAAGAGAAAAGAAGATACTTTAAATAAGTTGACATGTTTTTCCTATTAAATCCTTGGGTCTTTTTTGCTTACTATTTTCCCTTTCCTCTTAGTCTTCATTTTGATTGCAGTCTTAACTGATTACTTTTAGAGGATTGTATTGTGAAGCAGTGCAGCAGTGACATTGTAAACCTCCCTCAGACGTAATCCTTCCAAAAGTTGCGTTGTGATCGATGGCATGTCATATGGAAGTGAATATGGTTATATAATGATGTGCAGAATACGACTTGCTTTGCTGCTCTGTTGGTATTTTCAGAAGTTAGATACATGTAGGACCATCTGGGCACTGATATTACCACAGAGTGTGACTGGCTGCTTGCTAATTTAGTATTTTAGTCAGAGCGTGCTGTTTCTCTGTAGTCTGTGCATACGGATGTAGTTTTAAGATGAAGCCACTCAAGTTAGTGTTGAAGTCCAAGTGTTGTGGACCCTTGTTTCCTGTTTTCTTTGTTCAGTCTCTGACTTCTTGACCTCAGTCTCGTGCTCTTCAGCAGTCAGCTGCATAGTCCATGTGTTTTCCAGCTACACCAGGTGATCTTGTTGACCAAATAGTTCATTTTAGACAAATGCTGCTTGTGGAAAACCAGTAATTCTTTAATTTGACAAACACTTTTCAGGAGAGGAAACAAAGAAGGCCAGACTTACTTTTCCTATTTCAATATGGAAAATAAAACTACATTTTATGAATTGTTTGTATTTACAAAGTTTCAACATTTTAAAGTGCTTCAAACTATTTCATTCACTCTGAAAGACTTACTTCCCCTTTGTTTGGGAAAGTGGAAAAGTTCTGATTTAGGATGAACTCAAAATGAAAGCATTTCAGTATCAGTCAAAAACAAAATAATGTTCTCTTAGGACTGCTTCTGATCTCCTTTGAGATCAAATGGATTCTAAGCACTCTCTGACTTCTCAGGTTATTGTTTGACAGTTGGCTTAAGCCAAGTTGGCTTAAGGCTAAATTCATTCCCTTTCCACCCTCATGTGCATTTCCCATTTAATTTGCTTTTAATGATTCTGTGAATATGGGATGACTGCAATTTGAGCTGATTCAGCTAGTAACTAGTCCCACTAAACAAACAAACCAATCCCAGAACCCCAAATGGGCATGTCAGAAAAGTGATACGCTTTTTTCTGATATGATCAGAAAAAGAAGAATTCTCTTTCTTCAGCTCTTTCAGTGTGGGCTGCTCCTCCTTTGTCCAAAAAAACTCCTTAGATCTCAGAAAACGTCTTAGTTTGCAAGCAACGGTTTGCAAACAGTGTAGGTGGGAGGGAAGACGGAAACAGCATCCTCTGGAAATAACTCCCCCTTGACTTAAGTTGCTGGTGAGATATGTCATCAGACTCCTTGGATGGCTGCCCTATGTCTGGTGACCATTCCTGGAGGTGGAGCAGTGGTACTTTAGTGCAGGAACCTTAATTCACCCTAATGTTAGACAAACATTGTTCCATAGATCTGTCCCTGTTAATACTCTAGTTTACAACTTAATCCTTTGCCAGTTACATGAAAATAAAGAAACGGGTGTTTGGAGACCGTGCAAAATATCTTCTTATACATGCAAATTCTTTATTCATAGTCAAAGCATAAAAGCCCTTGAGTAGCATTTCTACTCGGGGTTCATTTCAATTCTTTTTTTTTTTTTTCTTTACAGTCTTCTGAAAAGTTCCAGGCTCCATCTCAATCTTCTTTTCTTGTCCTGAATTCTCTTTCTTCAGCTTCTTCAGTGTGGGCTGCTCCTCCTTTGTCCAAAAAAACTCCTTAGATCTCAGAAAACGTCTTAGTTTGCAAGCAATGGTTTGCAAAACTTACCTCTTTCCAGAGATTTAAACAACTAATCTTAACGTTGGGTTTTTGATCCTTTTATGTAGATTTTGAAAGCATTTCAAATCCGTCTTAGTAGCAGGTAACTAATTTCACATTCATTGATGCATCGATCTTAGGAAATCTTATAGAATTCCTGAATTGTGTAGAAAAAGATTCCCCAAAGGGTCACATACCCTGCCTAATGGTAACGCAGCTGCCCCCACGACTCGGGCAGCCGGCATAAAAACAACAGCGATGTTGTTGTCTCTGTGCTCTACTAAGAGAGGGCATCGCTTTGCTCGTCACCCTATAATAGCGGAGGCCAATTTTTCGTCTTTTGGGACAAAATACGAAGCTCCTTCTCTCCCTGCAGCGTAGTGGGAATGGTTTATGATTAGCTTCAAAATTCAACAAAACTGCTGGCTGTATCCCACCCTCCCTGACCCCCTCTGGCCCCAACCTACAGGTTTATTTTTAATAGATCAAAATTACAGGCTTTATTTAATTTTACACAAGCACAAATAATTGCCAGATGCAACAATTAGGACTAGATGTTGCATTTCTCTCTGCTCAATTCAGACTTACTGTATTTAGTTGTTACATTTGTGTTTACTGTATATATAAATTTGGGCTATGCAGCTGTGCCTTTTGGCAGCTATTGGGCAACTGGTCTGTTCTCCACTATGGTTTGAACTTATCTAGAAGTTCCTTTCAAACATACTCACTGAGGCTGCCTTGTGAGAATAGCTTAGCTCTAGCAACTTTTAAACTGACATTTTTTTTCTTCCATAAAGGGTTACTGTATAGATATTATTACTTCCACTGTGCATCATCTGTTTTGTAAGAGAATCATAGAAGGGTTTGGGCTGGAGTGGACCTTAAAGATCATCTAGTTCCAACCCCCCTGCCATGACCAAGGATACCTTCTATTAGACCGGGTTACTCAAAGCCCCATCCAACCTGGCCTTGAACACCTCCAGGGACTGGGGTATTCACAACTTCTCTGGGCAACCTGTTCCAGTATCTCACCACCTGCACAGTAAAGAATTTCGTCCTAATAGCTCATCTTAATCTACGCTTTCAGTTTAAAACCATTACCCCTCATCCTATCGCTATGCTCCCTGATAGAGTCCCCTCCCATCCTTCCTATAGGCCCCCTTTAGGTATGGAAAGGCTGCTATAAGGTCTCCCCAGAGCATTCTCTTCTCCAGGCTGAACAACCCCAACTCTCAGCCTGTCTTCATAGCAGAGGTACTTCAGCCCTCCTCTTATCTTCATGGCCCTCCTCTGGACTCGCTGCAACAGGTCTGTGTCCTTCTCGTGTTGGGAGCCTCAGAGCCGGACACAGTATTACAGGTGAGGTCTCACCAGAGTAGAGGCATCACCTCCTTGACCCGCTGGCCACGCTTCTTTTGAGGCAGCCCAGGATGCTGTTGGCTTTCTGGGCTGCAAGTGCATATTACTGGGTCATGTTGGGCTTCTCATCGATCAACACCCCCAAATCCTTCTCCTCAGGGCTGCTCTTGATCCCTCCTCTGCCCAGCCTCTTGTGCTTGGGATTGCCCTGACCCATGTGCAGAACCTAGCACTTAACACTGTTGAGCTTCACAAGGTTTGCATGAGCACATCTCTCAAGCCTGTCCAGGTCCTTCTGGATGGCGTCCCTTTCCTGCAGCGTGTCAACCACTCCACACAGCTTGGTGTTGTTGGCAAACTTGCTGAGAGTGCACTCAATCCCACCATCCATGTTGCCAACAAAAATGTTAAACGGCGCTGGTCCCAATACCGACCCCTGAGGAACACCACTCGTCACTGGTAGTCACTTGGACATCGAGCCATTGACCTCAACTCTTTGAGTGCGACCATCCAGCCAGTTCTTTATCCACCAAGTAGTCCATCCATCAAATCCATGTCTCTTTAATTTAGAGACCAGGATGTCACGTGGGATGGTGTCAAATGCTTTGTACAAGTCCAGGTAGATGATAATATTTGATGACCTAAGTAAGATTTTGCTGGGATATAATATCAAAATTGTCCTCAGTGTTGTCTGAATGACAGAATTCAGAAAGTAAAGCGTGAGGAACATGAATGAACAGCCGTTTTTTAATTTTATGGGACTGTTCTTAATTATGACATAGTGAGGCATGTAAAATGTAACATTAGGTGGTAGTGGATTGCCGAATCCTACCATGGGAAATTTGAGAGCAGTTGACATCGCTCTTGGATAGATTTCTTGGAGAATGATTTGGAGGAAGTTTGGTACGTGTTTACTAGTAATATAGGAAAAAACTGAAGCAGTGTACAGAACTTAGAGAAGAAATAGTTGGTTAAATATATCTTGCAGCATCCAGTGTAGGTGCATGGAGTAAGCATAATATGCATAACGCTTGATTTATCAGCGTTAATCCTGTCCAAACACAGAAGATGGTTGATTTCTATCTAAATACAGGAGAGTGGCAAAAGGGCTTAATTCCAAGTACTGCTTGGCACATATATTTTCCAGTGATTTTAATGGCCCTGTGCAGGCTCAGCATTTGTCAGAGATCAGACCTTAAAAGCCCTCCTGTGAGCCACATCTGTGGTCCGATATTTGAGCAAGCTTATTAATATGTTTTGTGAATTATAGTATGTGTTTAATAGGAATTGTACAACATTAATTGGTGAACAGCAGATTTATTCCAACAGCAGGACTGATAATATAAGTCATCATTAGGTACCTTGGCATTTCTGCAGTGAATAGTTCCAGTAATCCATACTAATCGGTTCTTTGCTCTCCACAGGTGATTCACAGATACATGGATAAATCAGAAGAAAGAGGCAGCTCTGGCCACAAAAGGTTCCTGCAGTGAACACACACAGGAATCAGTTGCCTTTCTGCTAAAATGAGGAGCAGATGTTGTCATGCCCCTCTGCTCCCCTTAAAATGTCTTTGGTTTTTTGTGGTTTTTTTTTTAACCTCAGAAGATGGCTAAAGAACATAGTTAAGAAAAAAGAGCAGCTCTGTCAACCCTTTAAAGTCCATCTGCTTTGTAGGGATTGTCCTAGGGGTCTGATGTATTGATTTCAGATCTCTGGTCCAGAATTGCAGTCCAGTAGCATGTGTTTCTTTTCTTTCTCATGTGAACAGTAGCTTCCTTCATCTCTGTTAATTACTGGTAGGATTTAAAAGAAGAAAGTTCCACATGATTTCCTTGTAATCACATCCTCGGCCAGTGCTGCATAGGATATTTTTCCATTGTACTCGGAGATTTGCGGGTACTGTGCAGTGTTGGTAATTCATCCCTTGTGTCATTTGGGATATGGCATTGTCAGACCTTGTGCAGGTCTGTTGCTTTCTGCACTTTGTAAGAAAAAGGAGGAGTCCAAAATAAAGAACACAGTGTTGAGCTAAAGTCAACGGGCCTTCGTGTCCAAAAACGAAATCAGAGTTCCTCTCTGGAAACCCTTAGGGAACAGTAGAAGCTTCAGGGTCAAAGGTCTGATGGTTCTTCCTTGAAGAGCTTTGATGCGGTAGATGTGCCCTTCACGTGTGAGGACTTTATCATGGATTTTTCTACTATGTAGAAGAGAAGGTTTTTTTGTTTGCAGTTGCTTTTCTGGTTCCTGACAAAATGGGAGGTAATTTTTCTCACTGTTGTCTTGCTGAAAAAAATGAATTTGTATCTTGGAAGCCTTCGGTGCTGATCTTGTAACTTTCTTTAGGAAAAATGATAAGGATCCTCCTTATTGAAGAGCGAATTTTGGCATTACTATGTCATTTTAAAAATTCCTCCTTTTTTTGAGAGGCAGCATCTCTGCCTGACCCACCAAAAAGGAACCTGGGATCCTTTCTGAAGAAAACATTACGTTACAGAAAAAGGGTGGGTTTTGTGGGGGTTTTTTTAATGCTTTGTAAGTTAACAGCTCTCATTACAGGGTTTCAATGCTCTCTATCCTCGTCAGTAAAGAAAAAAGATCACTAGTTAACTTCCATACTTTTTTTCCTCTCTAGTCAAGAAGAGTATCTTTCATTAATGCTGTTGACAGGATCTTGTTTTATTTAATCCTTTCCATCTTTTTCAGATTACATCTCTCCCCATCCCACATCCCAGAAAATTAGTATCAATTTACTTCAACTCAAAGAATGAAAATGCTTTTATGAAGGATCAAGCTAGGTTTGTTGATCCATCTTCAAATGAAAGTATTAGAAGATCTGCAAAAATTAGCCAGTGTTCCTTCAGATATCTAAATTCTAAAATTTTTTGCTTTTTATTGCACCTATTAAGTATCTTTAGCATGATTTCTTAAACACACTAACTCTCAGTACTTAATAAGTGATTTCTTCCCTCTTTTCTTGATACTATGTAGCATTTGTTGATCCTCAATTTGAAGAACTGTCTTGTTTTAGTAATTATTATTGTTAGTTCTTCACAGGTGTTACGTTCTTCATGTGTCCTCTGTTCTACAGGTGTCCTCTGTAACGTTGTGATGTTCTTTGTGCCCCTTTCATCAGATAGATTAATACACTTTCTCACAGATTTTTTTTTTTTTTTTGAGTGAATGTCAGCTCTGATTTTTTGGGATTATGGCATATTTTCTGTCTTTTTGTAAGAGCTGTAGTGCAGAAAGCACGGACAGCTCTTCTTTATGCCTGCTGCAACATCTTATTGAAAACACCAAACGCTCAAGCTTACATACTAAATAATCTGTTGTCTGTAACAGCCTTTCTGAGCCTACTACTTGCCAAGCAGCATTTTAAGAATTCTCATATAGCAGCAGCTGCTTTTTCCTGCATTTTTTGTGCTGTATGTGCACAAAAGGAGGAGAGAATCTGTACTGTTTATCAAAGCTCCAGTTCAGGAAGTGTGGGGTTTACCATTGGGACTTACCAAAATTACCAAGGAGCTCTAGAAGTATGTGAGGTTAAACCCAAAGTGAACGTGTCTTCTGTTCAAGAGGGCTACCTACAGCAAGTCTCCAGGCAGGTCCTGAAGCACCTCATTTCTTGAAATCTCGTGTTTCCTGTATTTATTTACCGTGGAACCAAAAGGGGGAAATCCCCATTTCAAGAAAGTGCCACGAAGACCCTCAGCTATATCTCAGCCTCCTTTTTTTTACCTGAAATAATTGCTCTGTCATGTTCACACAGACAGGTAGAGATGAAAATCTTTTTGGGGAGGGGCTCCTATGCGAAAAGCAACATAAATACTTTTTGTCGGCAGCTGGGGAACAAAAGCAGCTTGCGTCAAACTATTCATTTATATTAGCTTACTTCATCAACCATCAGTATTCAGACAGATAATCCTCCTACCAAAGCTGGAGTCCGGATTGCAGTGCTAGTGGGAGGCTGAAGTAGTGTTGAAGTTGCTGTCTAGGAACTGTGCTCGATCTTCTTCCATGCCACTATTCTTGTTGGACAGAATTATTGTGAAAACTGTGAATTCTCAAGAGGTTTCTGTTTGTGCTGCTGACTGTGACCCTTGTGATAGGAAATCACTGGAGGTTTTTTGGGTTTTTTTAGTGATTTGTTGTTCTTCCTTTCAGTAATCAAAGGAAGGGGAAGGAAACTCTTAACTTTCTCTCATGGCAACTTGTAACAGTAAGAAGAATACTCTTTTTTCAGAGACGTACGTGTGTATGCTGTGTACCTATGGGTAGTGTTCAGATAGGCACTTTCTGGGCAAGTACTTTCATTATAGATTTTTCTCTGCATCAATATAGCTTATATTGGATAAATCACAGCAGTTTTAGCCTTATCTTGGACAGATTTTTAAAAACCCTCTAAATCCCTTATAAATGGTGCCTAATTTACCCTAATTTGTTCACACTATGAGCAAAATTTTTCTTGTCAGACCACAATTCTAAGTGCTCGTTTTTCTGCTACGTCGTTTGTACAAAAATTTCACAGGGTGCTTTACAAACAGATGTGGTGTTCTCTCACTCCCTTCATAAATCTTACCTGACTAATATGCTTTGTTAGACCACGTGCGGAGTTGAAAAAGAAATGAGGAGCTCTTGGGCACAGAAACACCTCTTGGGTCTGAAATGCCAGGGTTTTATTTCAAATTTGAAGGGGAGCTTTCGTGTCCCAAAGCTTATCTTCCAATATATTAATTAGTCCAGTAAAAGTTTCTTTCTCTCCTTTGCAAGCCTTGCTCTGGCTCTGTCTTCATTTGTAGACCATCTGAACTGTAGCAAATTACTGATGCTTTTTTGACATGCATTAGTTACTGTATGTCCTGCAGTTTATACAGCACGTAGCAAGTATTTAGCCTATGGTTGTTTTAAGATTTATTCAAAAGCATTGTTAAAAATTTATTCAATTTATCACTCTTAAAAATTTTCTTCTACAGGGTCTGTCCTTTATATGTTGTCAGTCCCAAACACAGGGTGCCTATTTAAATCAGCTGCTTGGGAGCATTATTCAGCAGTATTTTGGACGATTTCTCCCTTCTGCTCCCACTGTGCTTGGAGGCGGACAGCATCCTATGCTGACGGCTTTATGCAGTTCCATTACAGCCCCCCAGATGCTACGTCTACGGAAGACCACTCTGCATGTCATAAAGTAAGGACCAGCGAAGCAAAAAACCATCACTTGCTCAGATTTTAAAAACAGCTACTGAAAAAGAGAATGCCAATGTTTTCTTCTCAGTAACTGATCTGATAGTTTGGCTGTGGGAAGAGCCTGTGAGTTGCTGGGCAGGGAGCAAAGGAAAGACAACGTGTATAGAGCAGGAGAGTAAAACTAGGAAGATGTGGAGATTAGTGAGAGAGTCACTGAGGATGGAGGTCCTATAAGAAGAAATAATCACAGGGGGCCACATGAAAAGCAAGTATTTTTCTAGAAAAACTGGACTCCAATATACAGCGTCATCATATATTTGTGTCTCAGGCTGTATTTAGGGTCACAGAGTCGTAGTGCTCAGAGTTGCCACAGTACGTGGGAGGCCTCGTGGCTCTGTGTGTGTCAGGGTATACAGAGGTGTGCCAGCTGCCGCGGTGAAATGGAAAATTTGGGGAGTGGGAAGAGGAAGACAGAGGCAAGGAGACAGTACTTGTTCACTGTGCTGTCACTGCTCACACAATGTCAACAGCAGCTATAAATGCTGAGTCTCTGCTGCTGAAAGGCCGAAGCTTTGTTTTATATATGCAGAATAGGGAACAATCTGTACTTTTTGCCTACATTGCAAGAGGAATGACACCTCCTTAAATATAAGGTGATTGCTTATATCCAAGGTAACTGTATTTTTCTGTGTTAAAGAGTGTGTATAGATGTCGATTAAGAGAATTTTAGTGTTCATCTTAGGTAAATATAGTAGGCAATCCTGTAAGTAAAGCCTGTATTTAATGGAGTAAATTCAGATTTTGCAATCTGAATTCGCAATTTTGCAATTCTGTGATTTTGCGTAGTCTTAATTCTGACATGTTTTTAACTTGTGAATAGACAAACTTTGTCATCTTGATAGAGTTATTTGTGAACGCATGCACACAGGTGGGAATTTTAAAATTGATAGTGGAAAGAAAGTTCTGAAAGTGTGATTGCTCTTAATGATTTTTAAGACATGGAACGTTCTTCAGCGATCTGGGAAGAACATCTCCGAAGTGAGCAGCCGTCTGATTTGCACGCTGCTGGGTGGTCGGGAGGCAGTCACGAGGACTAGATGTTAGTAGGTACAGAGTTCACTACCCGTTTTGACATATGGAAGCTAGTAAATATCATTTTGCCACACAGAGGAAATCGAACCACATCATCAGGGGTGTATTATCCAGGTCAGAGAACTGTTTTAGTGGAAGAGCACCCCCAAAAAAATTAGTGTGAAATTTTCATAGTAAATTAATGGGATAGAAGATTTCAGAATTGCTCACATTAAAGTAAGTAAGACCATGTAATGCAAGAAATATAGAAGTGTTACAGCTCTCGTTTGCCAAGTTATACCAATGCTTTGAAGCTGTGCGATGAAATACTCGGACCTGTGAAAGTCAGGTTTCATTTCAAAGCTGTAGAAGCACACCGTAGTAAGTCTTTAACAAGGATAGTGGTTTTTAATTATGCATTGCTCAGTAAACATGCATGCCTTGTTTGGGTAACTGATGGCACCTAATACAAAATAGCTAAAAAGTTATTTTGAAGGTTCTGGGAGTGCTTTTGCTAACTGATTAATAAATAAATGCTGTGTTCTTTTTATCTGCGCTCTTCTCTCCTGAATGCTTCAATTTAAATATATTTTCTTCAGATTTCAGTGAAATAATTTGTAATGTCAAACCAACAGTAGTTCTGATTCTTGTATCCTTTCATAGAAAAATAACAAATCAAGCTGTTTGAATTTGAACACTCAATTTGTGCGATATCAAAATTTGCTCTTGCTCTTTATGACAAATTATATACTGGAGATGATTGTGTTAATTCTGACAGAGCAAAAGCAGACTTTGGCTGTCCCGTTACAACACACTGTTGACAAAAATAAAATAACAGTACCAGTATAAAAGCAGAGCTGTTACCACAAGTTGGATTGGGACTTGACAGAAGCACGTAAAGCTAAATAAAGAAATTGAACAACAGTTGTATTTTGAATGTTGTTTTAGGGTCTTAGAATCTGGACTCCTCCCTTTATTCAGTTATTTTATGAAGCTGCCTTTGTATTTTAACTTTTACAGTCACACTTGGCTTTCTAACTATAATTATGATAGCTGTTATTTCTCACTTTCCTCTCAACAGCAGAGTCAGAAGGCATCACTTTCCTCTGATAAATTGGGAGTCTTTTCTGAGACTAAGACAAATAGAAGCCATTAGTTGAGACTAGATAAAGATAGAAATCTATGTAATAGGCCTCCTGCTGAAATACCACAAAGTTATTTTAAGGTGTATGGTGCTTGCATTGAATGGAAAAAAACCCAAATTATACACTCTGTTTTGGTTTGCTTTGTCTTTCCAGTGAACACTACCTGCAGTTCAAAGGTAACGCTCCACCTCCTCGCTTGGCCTCAGTTCTTGCTTTCATTCTTGAAGTACTTCAGAGAACTCGGAGCACTGAGCTGTGTGACATTGACTTGGTTCTCCCGACTGTGTTGAAATGCATGGTATTGGTTAATGAGCTACAAGGTGAGCTGCTTGTTTACTTCAAATTCATCTCTGCACACCGGTAAGATTTCTGTATTGCTGAGCATCTTTCATCCCAATATTTAAGGCTGTCAGATGAGGTGAATGAGATACTTCAGCTGGATAAACTGGACAAGCTTTCTTTTTTCATTAACTGGTCTGGGACTTCTGTCTCCCAGAGGCAGAGAAGTCCTGCGTTGTTTTACTCTCTAATGAACTAATGACTAATTTCTCAGGAATCTGAAAAGCATTTCCTTGCTCCCCATCCTTCCCATCTCACTTCTCTCAGACTTGGTAACTGTGGAAGTTTTCTTGTACCTAAAGGTTTGAGACTAAATAAGACTAGCGTATGTTCTCCCCACAGAGCCATTATAAATGGATTAAAAGTAGCATGTTGCTGTCTGAAGGCATCTTTGAGTCGTCTTACTTCTTTTAGCATGCTTTGTTTGGTAGTGAGAACTTCTTTATTTTTAGCTTCTTAAAAAAAATGAAGCACTCTGTTCACCCCACAGTTGTGTAATGAATGTGCATAAGCTCAAAATTTCCACTTCTTGCCGCCGGTAGAGGCATTAAGCAAAATGGGGATTCACCTCTGACTTCTCCTGTGAATTTTATCTAATAACGTACTTTTTGATTCCGGTCTGTAAAAGTTTCAAGGGCAAGACATGCTTAGGAGATTAGCTGAATCACCACACAGCTTTCATCCTTCTTCGGCCACCACAGCCATATCGGCCTGGAGCGGAATGTCCTGTGCTGCTGTAGCCACCAGCACTCTCTGCCTGCCTGCACCAGGCTCCACCACACCCTGGCAGAAATGTCCTTTTGGGCCAGTTCCACCCTTAGAAAGGAAGAGCTGTATCTTGCAACTTGAATATTTATTTGGAAACAATTAAAGAGAAGAAAACAGTGGGGTTTTGTGGTGTTGGGGGTTTTTTTGCCCTTAAAAAGAGAGATAAGGTGGATTTCAGAATACCCACCGTTGAAAGTCAGGAGTACATCTGTATAGCTTTGGTCAGGACATAATGCCGTGACTGCTTTTCTGTAATTCAAGTAGGAATGATTAAAAAACACAAACAGAACTTAAATTTAAATAAAATCTCTATTTCCACTAAGTGTGTGTCTCTGTGCTTTAAGAGATCATAGTGTACTTAAAAACCTGTATGCTTAAAGGATAATGGTAGTGAAAATAAGACTTTTGCATAAATCTGGGCTTCATTCTGTTCTTTATAGCCAATCTGACTAACTGCTCTCACAGTCATTTCCCTTGCATCAAAGTAAGATAAAACCATTTTTTTTTCTCATTTAAAAATTGTAGTCTTCATGAAAGACATTCTCCAGATGGTCAGTTCAAGAGCTCTGTGTGAATCTTGTGATTTTTCTTTTGCAGTTAAAAAAATATCTACAGACATTCTACAGTACGTGGTAGAAGGCTGCCAAGCAGGGTCAGGAGGAGAACGTGCCACCCAGCTGACTTCTGTATTTAGGTAACCAGAAAATATGCCAATTGGCAGTGAAGTTACTGCAAGCCAATTGACAGCAAACATGTTTTTTGAAAATAACTAATTATCCTAAACATACTGCATTGTCACTTATGATATTTAAATAACAGTACTTTTGGCACCGATTTTAAACATAGCTTGGCCAAAAAGCCAGAGAAAGTAAGTAGATGAGAAAAACATACCTGCTTCTTCACGGATTAGGTATTATTTTAAAGGTATGTAATAGAGAGGTATGTTGCTGCTGCAATGGGGAAAAAATACTCATGAATGGTGACGGTCAGTGTTAGGTGCTGTGAAAGGTGTGTATGCCTAATTTGAAGTGCATATAATAGAGATCAAATCTTCATATGTAACGAGCTTAGCTTTTTTTAAAATTTATTTGATTTTGTGACAAATAAATAATATATTATTATAATGTAAATTATACTTATTGCATACCTCTGCAAATGAATCCCGTTTCTCATGCGGATACAGTAGAAGAGCTGCGTGAGCTGAGACTCGAAGACATTTTGCAGACCCTAGACACTGGTGCTGTACTGGGTCATGTCTAGATGAAAGCTCCGGAGACTCACGGAAATAGGAGCGGATGTTTTTGGGCACACCAGTCCGTACGGACACATCACTTCCGTGGGATGCGTCATCCCTAGGGCGCTACTTCTGATTCTAATGTAATCTGTGATCTTAAAGACCTCAAACCCTCAGGAAGACAAATGGGTACACTTGCATCCAGTGGCCTGCTCTGTTTAAGATCCAGGGGAGCTTTATAAGAAATGCCAACGTTGTTTCTACAGACTTGAATCTAGATCTCTAGTTTTGCTGATTTTTTTTTTTTTTAATATTTTATTAAATAATAAATTCATGTTTTAGTTTTGCATTCAGACATATTACAAAGTGCAGTGCTCTGGAACAAGTCAGCCCTGGTGAAACAGCAGCAGAATCTGACAATTTGCTCAAAAAGAAACGTGTGGGATTTTTAGCATCAGCCTTCAAAAGCATGGCTTCGTTTAAAGACAGTATTCCACGTAGAGTATTTCAGTGTAACAATATGAAAATTGCCATGCAGCCAGATTGCTTGTTCTGATTAGACTCTTCAGTTGTTCTTGGCATGTTCTCTGCAGCTAGTTTTGACCTTGCATTAAATGCCTCTGTGTCCCCCTCAGGCAGTTTATCCAGGACTATACTGCTGTGTATGATCACCGGGTTTTCAGCATATTGGAAACAGTGGCAGTCTTGGATCAGACATTAGTTACCAGCCTGATTCCCACAATCACACAGTCTCTGAAGGATTCGGAGCACAAACAAGGTCTTGGAAGAAATGCTGCACAGAGGTTTGATTTTTATTTAATATTGTTTTTTGACAATGAGCAGTAGAGGTTTATTCTCTTGAAAGAAAGTGATGCTAGACAGCGGCACAGATACACAAAAATGAGTGATTTTAAAGTGCGTTCAGTCAGAAATCTCCCTTTGCTGCTCAGGCTTTTCATGGTTTTAAGCCATCTATAGTTGCTAAATATTTTCAGAGATGTAGATGCACAAGGGTCTGCAGACCCCAGTAGAATTTACGCAAAGCTGCATTGCCTTTGCTCACTACACTGTATGTTGCAAAACAGAATAAAGAAGAATTCCTGCCCCAAAAAATTTTCCTGTCAGTCCCTGTTTTAGAGGACTTTATGGGCCCTATGTAAAACTACTGTATAATCGGGTATGATCTCAGATGCTTGGAAAAGAAATAACTACAGCTTAATTTCAAGAGTTCTCTCATAATATAAACATGTATTTACAAGGGTTGTGGGCATCCAGAAAAGGCTGGCTGCCTCTTTCAGATAGGTACAGCAGACTCACGCTTCCTCCATTTGCCCCCAAAGAACTTAGGACAGAAATATTTGACTTGTGAATCCATCTGGTGGTAGGAGGAAATGGCCCATGAGGTGAGCAGCTCCGCACAGAAGGTGGTGCCCCTGGGTGCAGGTGCAGCACTGAATGTTCCTGCTGTTACAGAACTCCAGGAAACAATACCCAGTGTGGCACCCAGGCCAAAAGGGCTCCTTCCTCCTGTTAGTTCTGCTCACTGGAAGGCTGACCTTGACCCTTGTGTGATCTGGGCAAGGAACTCACCTCAGTGTTTGCATTCATGGACCTACTGGGACTAGTGAAAGGGCAGGATCCCAGACACGCCTCGGGCTGGAGGAGTTTTGAGGTACATGGTGGCAGGGCCTGGGCTATAAAAAAAACCCTGAAAGACAAGAGTTGTGCAAGAATGTAACTACTGAGACAGTAAATGGTAGTCAAAGGGCATAAGTTTTCCATTTAATGAAAAATATATTTAACTAATTTATATTTTTCACTTTTTATTATCCTCTACCAACAAATGCATTTGCTTTTATTTAAGGGAATTCACCCAAAGTCAGACTGAAGTACCATTATATGCAGGATTTTTGTACGTGCTTTTGATCTTTTGATAATGTATTTCGTAGCTCATTTTCATAGCTTTTTTTATACTAATAAGGTAAAATTCATCCCTTCACCTACAAAATATAGAAAAAGCAGGTTGGTTGAACCTCCTGAAATATATGATTGGAAATTACTGAAGAGCTAAATTTCTTTTAGCCTCATTGCATAACATATATATTGTCTTATCTGTTGTTCATGTTTTGTATTAACAATTTGTATTTAGAATGTGCTCCATTAGCCAGCAGTCTAAGGTGATCCATGAACATTTTATCATAAGAACACTAATAACTGATTTTTCGTTCTTCAGTCCTGACCACCAAGTAATATTATATTAACATATTCTGTGCAATTACTGTAGACATTAAAGTGCAAACCCGTATGTATAAAAGAAACAAAGTTCAGAAGTTGCATCAGATGCTTGTAGTGGTGATGTCTAATGTTATTGCAAGGATTGAGTATGAAAACTGTAGTTTTGTTCGCTCAAGCTAATTTTTCATGATAGATAATTAGAATAGACCTAAATGTCAGAGACAGTACTTTAACGATCATTATATTGTCTAGGTTGGAGAGTATTAGAATGAACTTAAGGTGAAAAGTCTTGTCAACACATATGCACGCTTCTGGAAAACCCGCTTGAGTGACAGTCTCCTTTGGAATTTGAGGTTTATTTTAAAACAGTCGTTGCCCTTTGTTGGGGATGAGGGTCTAAACCTGTGTCAGTGCCAGTCTGCACCCTAGTGCCAGTGGCTCACATCGCTGCGCGGTAGCATGAGTCACAGAGAGATTTCTTCTGTAGAAATAAGATAGCAAACATGACGAAGTTTGAATGCCAATTTCATCTAAGCCTTGGAAACTCCATGTTTTAAAATAAAAAAAAATCTATTTCACAGCAGTTTGCTCTGCAGGTAGACTTCTAAGCATCTTCACTACACTTCCAGCCGTAAACAATGCAAACCTTAACTCTTCTTCCAACCTGGCCACGCTAAAAATTCACAGCAAACAAAGCAATTGAATAGATGGGGGGTGGCAGGGGTGGGGGAAGTTAGTGTGTTTTAATATCCTAATATGTACACAATGTGTTTGGGAATTACACGCTTTTACTCCTAGGATGTGTGAGATTGTTTCAGTAACATGTTACATTCTTTTGTTTTTTCAACAGAGAAGCCTATAAAAGACTCTTATCTTACCTTGCAGAGGCTGGACAAAATGAGATACAAAAACTGGAAAATGAGACAGGTTAGCAGTGTGCCGGTGATTAATCCATTCCTCTTGAATGTTCTGACAATGTCGATATCTAAAACTATAGTCTGTGACACCCTAGTTCTTTATCTTTACAGTGGCAATACATTTCTCAATTTTGTAGGATCTTTTTCCCCTCGTTACATCTTAATTTTAATAATTTCTGTGGTATTTGAATATTGTCATGCATCCGAAGACTAACTCTCAATATACTGTTGAATGGCGACTGAAAGATACAGCAAACTTATTACGTTAAAATGTCTGTATGAGCAGAGCCTGAACTGCAACATACGAGGTAGGATTTCAAAGAATCAAAGTAATTTCACAACTCAATTCACATTGAGTGAGACCTGACCCTCTTAACGCTGTACTTTTGAAAAATCCTATTCCGTATGTTCTTAAGAAAATCATTACTTTGTAATTTCTAATTTATTATTTTAGTAGAATGAGGAAAAAAACTGTGATCTCTCGTACTGAACGTGTTGGATGCCGTGCATTCACCAGGAGTTGCACCAGTATGATAGAGCTACTGTTTGTTAAGATGTCGTTTGTTAAGTGTGCGCATGTTGCGCAAAATGTATACAGCTGTCTTAAACTTCCACCTGTATTAAAACACTTAAAGTCCTAATTCACAGTGTAAAATCTCTTTTGTTGTCTTTGTGGGTAGTATAAGAAAAGGTAGATTCAGATATCCTGGTCTCTTCCTTTTCAATACTATGTTCTTAAAATTAACCCCTCATTTCCAGTGATCCTGTGACCTTTTTATTAGTCATGACACTGTTAATTATCTGTTTAACTTAGACTAGGTGAAAATGGTGTGAGAAAAAAGAAGAGAGGACAGACTTCTAAAGAAAATGCTGATTTAGGGAATTTATTCCATTTGATCATAGGCTAGTAATTATTCCTGTTTGCCTGGGAAGTTGGATCTTTCAACTATTTTGCTGTATTATGGATTATCTTTTGGGGCTTTCCAGGACAGGTCTAGCGCTCTAATTTTTTCTATGTTTTTTAAAGTTCTCAGGAAACTTTCATTAATGGCTGTGGTATTCACGTTTTTCACTTCCCTCAAAAACCTGTATTTCTGCAACTACTTACTGGACATTGGGAGTGAGAAGTTTGCCCTTAATGGCAACACTGGTGAACAGGCTGCTTACTTTGAAAGTTATTCAAATTTTAACTATACACTATTAATGTGAAGGAAAGATTATTTTTGTGTGTAATAGCTCCACAAAAATCCCTGAAATCTTGTTCAGAGCAGCTTCACTTTCATTACAGTAATCTTATCAAGTCGAACTAGGTAATCTTTTTGCCTAAATCGGCTATCGTTACTTCAGATAATGGAGTAACTAAAAGCCTCTTTAGGCTACTTAATAGTGCAGAACATGGAGGTTCTTTTCATTATGAAAGTGACTCGCTGAACTTGCATTGTAGCATCTTGTAAGCTTCTGGACCTGGGAGGAGTTTTAATAATCTCAGGAGGACTGTGCTTCTAAAAAGCTTTTTTTAAAAAATAAATAAATTAAAAACCAAAAACCTATCCAAGAGACATTAATAGAGATGTCTTAGAAACTTGAGTCCTGCCACACAGTAGATTACAGAACAGATGTCTGACTGTAGTATTACTTCTTGAAAGTAAAACTTTTGACGTTTAAAGGATAGACCAGATATTGTAATAAAACATTTAATGATGTTTTTAGTAGGTTGTTAAAGACATATTTATACTATCTAGTGGTTGGAAGTCTCCAAAAAAGCAACAGAGCTTTATGTAAATGTGTTGCGGCTCAGGGTGCATGAGAAACTAATTTAAACAGTTTGGAAATTATCATTCTTCTCTGTCAAAAAGTTAATGCGAACAGAAATAAGGCATTTTGCATCGTATTCATCAACCACTGCCACATGGGCAGTCAGGTTTGGTCTAATTATTTGGTATGGACATTTGCAGATGTGACTGACAGTTCTGATAACATTAATGAGATGAAGGCTTGCAGAGTGCTAGTCTAGACTGACTTACCAAGTATACACCAAAGCAACAGCCCAAAACCAGCTAGGAGGAAAGAAGAAAGTGCTCATTTTTAAGTACAATATAGAAAAAGTAAAGACTGAAAACCACCATGAACTAAAAGAAATATGTATTACATCATCTTAGGTGCTGTCTGCATAAAGGCTACTTAGGACACTGAACATTATTTAAATTAAACCTCTCTGTATTATTTTACATATGAACAGTTTGGTTTAAAAACAGTACAAATGTCTAGTTTCCTTACACAATACAGGGAGAAGTGCTTAAGCTAAAGAGCGGGAGATCCTTGAAAGCTTTTACACCGGTTACTGCCACTGACGGGAGCAGTTTGTCTGCCTCTAGATGCAAAGACTGCCTCTTCACTTTGCTTTAATCAGCAATAGCGTAAAGCCTTGCTATAAATAGGGTGAAGAGAGGAGATCTGAAAATAAGACTTCCACCTACTGGTGAGTGCTATCCTTAACCTTTGTCAGCGGAAAGGAACTCTCCCCTGCCAAACTTGCTTTCCTCTTCTTTCTCCACCAGAGATTCATGCCCATGGTCGCTTGTGTCAAGGCTGAAATTGAGGGGGTGGGAGGGGGGTTGTGCTGAGGCATCTGCAGAGGATGATCCGTATGCAGAGTAGGAAAAGTGTGAAAGCAGAAGGAACTCAGATGCTGGTTCTGCCAGGGATCAATAGCCTGGTAGAGTGGAACTTAGCTCCTGGACAGCTGACATCATCATCTTAGGGGTTGTCCAGCAGATACTTAAGTGTGCAGTGACTTTAGACAGCAGCCAGCAAGAATTTTGAACAATTCCCTAAACTTACTTATACCACGTACTTCCAGAGGAGTTTTCCTGCCCGTGTGTGTATAGGTCCTTTGTAAGCATTTTAACTATGAAACAACCAGTAGATGCTTCTGGTATTACCAACAGGTCATATAACAACCTCAGAGGCTCACTGGGAGATCATCACCTCTGCATTGCGCGTGTTGGGACAGGCATCTGTTTTCAAGGTTATATGGGGAACGTCAAGGCAGAAATTCCCTGCAGACCACAGAGTGAAGCTGTGGCACTGCCTTGCCTGGCCTTACAGTTTTTGGAGTCATTGCCTGTTGCTTCTGAGAAGCAAAGAGTTACCAAAAGCTCCCACCAATGCTGGGCAGATGTCTTTGCTGAGCCACTTGCAGGATCATCTGCTCTCCACTAAATAATATAGACCAGATCCCTGTTTTCCACTTTATCCCAGGTGAGTATCACTGCAAAGCTATTAAGCAAGGCTTCCATGAATCTGTGACAAGATTGTTGATTACATGAAAAGGCTTATGCCTCAAATCTGTGATGATTTCCAGGAGATGAAGAAAGGTATGTCCCAAGATCATGTCCTAGAGCTGTATACTGAGCCTCATTCTGTAACTAATAAGACTGGTAATTAATAGGAGCTCTGTCCTTGACTGCAGAGAAGAGAACAGAAACTGCTCTTTGGATGTCACCAAGCCCCTGAGGGCAGCGGCTGTGTGCATCAGTTGCTAGTCGGGGCTGTGGTTCCAGCAGCATGCCAGATCTTAAAGTAGGTGCTTGCCACAAATGAGCAAAGGATTGTGGATTTGTTAAGGGTCGGTGACTCTTGCAAGCACGTCTTGAGAAGTCATACACATTCTTTTCTTTCGCCGAGCATCTGCATTACAATTTTACAGGAGTCATTCAAGCTGTTCTAGAAGATAACGGCTATTTCTGCCATCTTACGGAAAATACGGTGGCCGAGATCATGCTGTCTACCACATGTGGATGCAGACCTGTGCAGGGGAGGCTTTGCCCAGTTGCCTGGTCCTGTTTAGAGCAATGGCCTGAGTGTGACCTAATCCTGATTTCCAGGACTTCCAAAGCCATTGCATAGTTAAAATTGACTTCCAGGAGAATCTGTTCAGTTAGCCCCTGACCAACCGCACAGTATGAGACAAGTGTGTGCTCCTCTGATGAAAACCTATGTGGTGATCACTAACTTGCAAGCTTCATATGAATACAAGACCACCATACCTGTCCATTTATAAATCCATGCTTTTTAAAAGGCTTTTAAAAAAACCTATTTACAGACCTTGCTGGTGAATTTGCTTATATGTTCAAACACTACCCTTCAAGAACAAGCCATCTTACTATTGCTAGACAGACACCGCTGCAGTTCTGTTTCTTTTACCCAGCTCCTTCAGGCTTTTGTGTTCTCTTGCATGCCCAGAGCAACCGCATTGCTAAGAGAACCCTACCTTGTGTCCGTCCGTCCTTCCTTCCCTTCCTGCAGCTGCCCGTACGTGCTGCTGTAGAAGGCGATGCCGACTGTCAGCCTGTGGTCTGCCAGGAGCGTTCAGTATTAGCAAAGGGCTGAAAGGCCGAGCACTGCTGGGGGCAGGACAACATGTTAGAGACCGCACGGCTCTGAGTTAAAAGTCAGATCTGACGTGCCCGCTCCAGACAGTGTTTTATTTTGCCACACTTTGAGTCTGAAAGTGGCCGTCAAGTACCAGCCTGATTTTGCCTTTTATAGGCTCCTCCTTTGGCCTGCGTTTTTGTCGCAGTAGGGCAGCATGGTACTTCGGGGATGGGACAGGTCTGTGTTGCAGTGTGTTGTCTAACTGCTCGCAAGGATGGACGTCTACTGCACCCTCATAATTGAGGGTGAAAAGATCTGGAAAATAAGGTCGTAGACAAGTTCCTAATGAAATCAGGGACACTTCAACATATACACCTCGGCTTAGTCCTTTTCCCCTTCTATACATGAAAGGTTCGTGGCATTAAGCCATTTTGAACATTAATTAATTACTCCAGCTACAGGATCACCATATGTCAATGGAGTTTTAACAAAGTACTAAATCTCAGTAAGCTTTCTCTTCCCCTAAGCCTGTCGCATGGTCCATGCCCAGCATCTCCTTTTGTTTAGAAACGCTAATAGTGGTGACAGGAGACCTGTCTAAGCAGGCGTGAGCCTCGGGAGCATTTTCTACACTGATCTTATTGGCCAGAGCACTGTTCCAGGATATGAGGACTACTATGCCTTTTTCTTTTTGCAATAGATAGACTTGAAAGCTGAATAGAGAGTATTTTGGTTTTATATTTTCCCTATTCCAGAATTCAGGATACTCATTACCTCTGACCCATTATCATCCTTGTGATATCAACCAGCTGTCCAGCACATCATGAACAATGGCAGGGAGAGGGAAGTCTGGCTTATCTTGCCTTTAGTAACCTTAAAATGATAACTGAAAAAAAAAAAGACACCTTCTGTTCAAAATTCACATGCAACTTCCATTAGTCCCACAAAGTTGTCCCTCTATTTTATAAGAATTTCCCATTTGTTATTGTTATTAAAGAGCAGGAACATGGTAATTCAAATTACTCCTTGCTTTCATTTTCAATGACCAAAAAAAAAAAAAAAAAGATAGAGGGGGGAAGGCACTTGTTTCAATAAAAGAGCTTCTGAAATAGAAAAATTTATGCCTTTTATACCGGAATAGAGCAGCAGACCTATGGAAAGAATAAGGTTCTGCCTATCTGTTGTAATTGCAGAGAAGAGGAGCTGCCAATAGCATACACTACTTAGACCGTCATTTAAGGAACTTTGATAACTGTCCACCTAAATGCAATGTGTTTCCCTCAGGAAACAGAAGAGAGGTTTTCTTGCGTTCTGGTTTTCCTTCTTTCAGTAGCTCTTGAAAATTATGTATGCATGGATATTTTCAGTTTAATCATATTTTATAATTTTTAACTATTACTTAAAACTTAAATTCAGTGTAATCAGCCCATCTGTTAGCGATGGTTATAAAATTGTGTTGAAGATTAAAAATCTGATGCGGTGTCAATATGTCCTAGCATAATTAAGCTTGTTTTATGATGAATGACTAGGATATGGCTTTTGCCTACTTGAGCAGCTTTAAAATGGTAAACCTTTTGTAGACTTAATGTACCAAACACGAAGGTACGTATAGAACAACAACAACAAATTTAAACTCAGATGCTGTATTCATAGATGTGATGTCTTTGGTGGCATTTCCCAGTGCCTGCAAAGTAATTTCACATCGCAACCAAATTCGCTGCATTTTTCAGTCCATCAAACACTATCTTGGATCTACCCTTCTCCCTTCGAAAGTCACCAAAACAGGCATTAAAAATGCAACTTTGCTAAATTCATTATTCAGTTTAGAAAGAGCCACCATGACCCGTACGGGCACTGGTGGAAAATCTAGCACAGCATTCGCTTACCTGAATTGAGGGTATTGCTGAAAATACTTACGTTGTTCTTCAGCACTTGAAGCATTGCAATGTAGCCTAATCTACCCACAGCAAGAATGAACATTGTAAGCATTTTACTTCTGGCATTACTATGAAACAGCTCTATATAATCATCTCTATCGGAAAACCATTCTTTATGTGGACACTTTTTGTCCCTTTAAGATGTGTCCTTGTTGGGGGGGGGAAGCAGCCCATTTTGCAAAAATAAAACTGTATGAGCCCTTTATATAGACTATGTGCTAAACTTCCTGCAAAGTCTTCCTCCTCTACAAACTCTGCCTGCAGATGAAGTGTTTTAACCTTGCCCTCTTAATTTATTCTACATTCTAATTTTCAATAAACAGATGCCGCCTCTTTTCGCGCTTGTTTCCACATTGTTCCACATTCTGCCTGTCTTGTTTCTGCATGTGTGAATATTCAATTATCTATTTCTCCATGATTCTGCAACTGATGTACTAAGTGTCTGTACAGGTTTGGGGGAGGGTAACTGGGGAAAGCAAAACTTAGTGGAAAAAGAGTCACAAAAGTTTGAATTATCCTAAGAGTCGGGTAGTTTCCCTGAAAGCTGCTAAAAAGAAAATCATAGGCCACAACTAGAAATGCAAGGATTACAAAAACACTAGTGCACAGAAGCAGAATTGCTGCACAGTGGCTTGTGACGTATAAGTGTTTCTTTGCTCAATAGAGACCAAAGGGGCAGAAGAGGCTGTTGGTGCTGCTGCTTCTGAAAATTGCATCTTTTCTTGATAAAAAGCACAAAGCAGCTGATTGCCGTTGTGGTTATTTACAGCTCAGAAGAGCTGATAACATCTTAGGACTTAAAGTATGCTATATAAAAGATTAAATACTTTATGGGGATGGCCCAGAAATGATCTCACAGGACAGGCATAAACGTGCAAAGACTCTTCAGTACAGCTCGCAAGACCTTGTGGCCCAAAACCCTAGTTACAGATGTAAGTAGCATTAATCTGTAAATCTAAGGAATTCAGGGCACAGAACTGCACTGGCTTCCTAACTCGACCGTCAGTAACTGCTGCTGCATCATTCCCTTGTAAGGATCCCTCTTTCCTGAAGCACTAGTGAGCTCTTACCGGTCGCAACCCGCGCCGCTGCCTTGCACGCTCCCAGCTGGGAGCCCCGGTGATTTGTGTCAGCAGCTGCTCTGACGCTGTGCCGATCTGACTCTCGTCACAGAACCATCAAGCTTGGAAGTTATTCTCATTACAGACAGCTTTGTGGCTCTCTGGGAAAAAAAAAACACAAGCTAAACTGCATTTCAGAGGTATGTAGCAAAACTGGTAGGCTGGGCAGGGACAAAGGTTGGGTTCGGAGGTTTATGTTTGCCAACGAAATGTAGAACAGCAGAGGTGGATCCGGAGCTTGCGCGCAGGAGCCCTGCAACCGGGGCAGTTTCAGACATGAAATGGGCAAGTGGCAGAGCTGATGCACGGACATGGCGATGGAGAAGCTTCGGCTCACTGGGCAGCCCTTGCCATCCCAGCCCTGCCTCTCCCTAGCAGAGAGCTCTCAGCCAGAGCAGAGCCGCTGCTGGCACCAGCCTGCTCTCTGCCTGCTCTTGCATCAACATTGGTCTCTTTTCTTACCTGGCGATAAATAACCATTTTTTGCTCACCTTGGCAAGGGCTCTGAGACATTTCTGACGTCAGGTGCAGCAAAGCACCCCCATCTGTCCTGTAGGTCCTGCAACAAAAGCAAAAGGACCCAGATAGGACAGTGTGGCACAAAAACTTAGGGGCTAAGAGGTTGCCGTGAAAGACTTCTCTGTAATCAGTGGAGCCTGATGATTAAGAGCCAGAGCAGAATCCTGACACTAACAGGAGCATATGTGTTGTCCTGAGGCTCTGTGGCTGTGGTACCCTTAACTAATGTAATGCAATCACACACAGCTGTTTAAGACCGCTATTCACCAGCACAGACAATTGGTGATAACAACCGGAACAGTAAAAGCTTCGAAAGGGCAGAACAAACACGATAAATAACTTTCTTGCCAGACGCTCCTGTGCCTTTCCGCCCTTGAACCAAGAGGCACAAGCTGCTTTGCATAAGGAAGCTGCTCCCCTCCGCTTCTGACACCCAGGCCTCTGTCGCAGCTTGCTGCCGCCGCTCAATAGCCGGCCGGATCCATCGTAATCCCTCGCTCTCCAGAAGGAGCAGTTCAGAAATGATTTCATAGCTACAGCTGTGGTAAGCTACGAAGCCCAAGAATAAAAGCCTGGAAACAAAGTTGAGACATACAAAAAACACACTTTGCGCTATTGTATGGAAGTGCACTGGGCTTTACAAAGGCTGAGAAATTAATTCTCCCACCACCTGCAAAATAGGAAGTATACGTCAGTTCTGCACCCGGAGCGAAAGCCGATTGCTCACCTGCTGTGGTGCTTCCAGGATGAGGCTCAAAGGCCCCAGGATCTCCACACACGCGTTTTGATCATTTAGCCACCCTGCTCTTGAAAACAAGAGTTTTGTGTCCCTGCAAGTAGAACTTTGACTATTTGCCAGGCCTGGGCCCTGCAGCCCACGCAGGGCAACAGTCAGGATTTTTAAAATGTAAATGGCCTGGTAGGAGAGCTGGCCCTTGCACACTGATTTCCAGGAGATCAAAGAAATTAAAACAAGCCAAAAAATTGTGCTGCCTCTACAGCTCCCGTGCAGCTAGAGAAAAGTACTGCCTGGCTGTAGGCTTGCTTTGTGCACAGAGGGAGACGTCAGCGCTCCAGCTAGCGCGTCAGGTGAAGAGTGTGCAGCTGCGGCTCCGCTCTGCGCAAGGAGAGTGAGAAAAGTCAGCAAAAGAACCCACAAAACTTTCTAACCTGAAAATTACTGGAAAAGGACAGGTGCTGTTCTGTGAGCACGCTGCCCAGCTGGAGTCGGTGATAAAGTTCACCTCTGTGAACCCCCCTGTATCGCTAACCAGACCCTTCGAAGAGAAAAGATGCATTTGATTTGGAAACACGGCTCAGTGGACGACATCAAACCTGTTCCTGTCCAGCAGGCACGGGCTATTGCCGTGGCATATTCTGCACGGGGCATTTGCATGAGCGTCAGTAGGAATTTCATAGGTCTGCTCAGATAGCACGGTGGCAGGGAACAGATCAGTAGGTAAAGCAGAGAAGTGCAGAGTACCCGTAAATCATAAATAGAGAAAGATTTAATTACATGCTTGGTTAATATTTACAAACATTGAAGTTGTTGTTAGATATGTAAATAAAAGACAGAAGTAAGAGACGGGGGCTGCAGTAGCCAAGCAAAGCCAAAATATAACAGGTTAGAGTATTTATTGTGAACTGGCATATGCGTGGACTATGGAATGGAGACACACTACATAAACTGAAAGAATAAATAAATAAATATTGACATTGTTCTACACCTGTTTAGCCTCTGGAGACCAGTGATTTGTGGGACCATATGTTGGACAAAATGAGACTGTTTGTTGGTAATTGTAAATGTGGTGACCCCTTGCAAACTGGATATTAAAAATATTAAGTAAATGGCACATTTTAATTATACAGTAAAGAGGCTGTTCTCCACCATTAAAAGACTGCAGGTGTCAGGAGGAATTGATCATATGACAGAAGGTAACATTTATTTGATAGTAGACCTTGGTAAATGACATCCCAAATGATCTTTAGATTCTCAAACACATTCAGTTCAGACTTGGGTTTAACCACGAGGCTTCGGTGTCTTTGTCTTTCAGTTGAGACACTTTTTATCTGTTCCTCATATACTACAGGACCCGTTTGTTTTTTATTTTTGTTTTAATCTGCTTTGCGGTATTTAAATTTCAAATGAAGTATTATTAAATGAGAACCTGTAAACGATGGAGTTTGGAATTAGAAGTCAACACATTTGTTATTCTTTTTGCCAAAGGTATTGAGTAAGTTGCATAATTACCATAGTATTATATCATCTTTGTCAACATAAACACAGCTTTCTATCAGCTTTGCAAGTGCCATTGGTGAACAACTGAACGTGCAGACTCCAAAGAACAGCCCAGGAGGAGCCGAGAGCATTCACAACGCCTTACAAAGTTGCATAAGGAAATGAAGTAGAGACAGGTAGCAAGTAGTCACCAGCAGAAATGCCAAACGCTCTCATGGATACGCTTCTATGGCTGAGGCAGATGAGAGAAACTGCAGACAGTGTTTGTCGCTTCCTTCCTGCACAACAGGTTATGATCCGACTTTAAGACAAACGTGTGAAGGTAAAGCAGCAGCCCATGTGGATTGATCTTTTCACCCATCCAGGGAAACCCTTCTGTACACAGGGTTTGATTTTTTTCTTTCCCCCTCTGCTTCCGATTTTATGAAGCGGACGTTCCTTTGTCTCACATTGTGCCGATCCTGTGGTGAGGCACTTGCAGAGTCTGAAGGTTGGGGCACGTGAAATAAGGAGCTGGAAGAAAACAAGCTGCTATTCCGTTGGAAGCAAAGGGGAGTGTAGGCCCATAGAATACTTCTTCCTTCCCTTCCTTGCTAACATCCAGCACCTGCAGGCCAAAGCGTACAAAATATTTCAGGGATCACAGAAGAAAGCCAAAACAAATTTGCTGGCATGCACCATATTGACGTACTATTAATCCCAACAGAAAGGAAGTTTCAGATCATTTTTGGACTGTATTTATGGAGCTGGTGATCTATCACTGTCTTCATCACCCAGATCTTACCCTAGCTCAGGCACTCGGGAGCAGACAGTGACATTGGCTCCTGCCTGCTGGCAGCAGAACGTGCAACCATGCAAGTAGGGTCGTCGGCACAGAAATGCTACTGTTGCCGCAGAGCATGAATCATTTGTCAGCTTGGTGGTATATAGGGAGCAAGGGAGCTCTACCGAAGTCGGAAAGGCCAAATAAATGAATGACTTAAAGAAAATGAAGCTATATGAAAAAAGTGGATTTTTTTTTTTCTTCCAAAGGAGAGGGCAACCTCAAATCTGCTGATCTGAAGATAAAAGGGCTAGTTTTACTGATTAAAGCCAGGCGCGTTGCCAGCAAGTGAGAAGGGGCTGCGCACACAGCTCTACCAAAGCACTCGTTACACTCCTTTTCCCTTTAATGCAGGGACTGTCGCGGCTGCCAGCTCACGACCAGTTTGGGGATGTGGACAAATGTCCATTGAAGAAAGCAAGATCCCAGGATCATTTTCACTTGTCCCTAAGTGCTGTTTAAAACCAGGCGCAATACGGCAAAGTACCTTCTGATTATAAACGAGCGTGTTGGTGGAGTGCAGCCACCGCCTTGATATTGTGCTGCTACTCCATCTGAAGCACTGTATGTCACCTAGGGAAGCCAGTTTGAATGAATTCTTCCAACAACAACTCTTAAGTATGGTATCCAACAATTAAGTCAAACAAAATTATACTATGACCAGAACATGGTTTTTACTTCTAATTTTGCATGATCTATTCTTTACAAACTCATGCTAATAATTATTCATTGTAAGGTCAGCAGCTCAACATCTAATACATTCTCTTCTTATGCTAAGTCCAACTTATACTCTTATGGGACGTTTTGGAGCTTAAATCCTAAAATCCTTAGTTGGAAGCAAATGAAAATGTTGTTTATCAGCAAAAGTGCAGAAACTGAGATGTAAACAGGAGTTTCTGTCTGGAACTGCCCAGCTGGTCACAAAGCGATGGCTGTGATGCAGATTTGCTTCACTCAAAGATGCAGAAAGATAAGAATTCCTAGTTTCTGTGCAGGAATATCTGAAAGCCATGGATCTGCAGGCAAGCTGCTCTTATACAAGATGAGAGAGCAGAAGAGTTTGTTGGACAACCTATTGCCTACAGCAGGGATCAAAAAACTTCCATTCAAGCTTTGAAGCAGTAAGCACTAGGGCAGGTTGCAGGCTGACTGAACTTTGTCAAAGAACAACTCGTTAACTCTGGCTGCTCTTCAGAAAGACAACTCGGAGAGAAAAAAAAACATAAAATAACAAGATGGGCTGAAAAATTCTTAGCCCATGCCCCATCATCCATTTCTGCAGCCCTTGCACTTTTGAACTTGATTGTGTAACCTGAGAATATATACTCACTGCTTTACTCGAATCTTGCCAAAGGAGAGACTCTTCAACTCTGGTTTTTTTTAGAAGATCTTAGAATAATTGGATCTAATGGCTTATCTAGAAATATTTTTAATATCCACCATATTTCCTCTCTGTGTTTATGCAGGTTCAGTGGCTGCATAAGAAACATCCTTAATCTCTCCACTTCACATGCATTTTCCTTTTTGAATAACCTCTGTGCAAAATGTATCCTTGCAAAATTATTGGAAAAGACTTTAAAAGAAACCTAAATCACTCACCTGGATACATGCCAAAGGCTCATTTGTCCAAATCGAATAGCCGCCAACTAAATATATTCTACCATTGTGGACGGCGACTCCAGACTCATTTTGACCTAAAGCAAAAAAGGAAATAGAAACCACTTTCAGTGTTTAATTAACCCTTTGAACACCAAATATTGGAGTTCTGTAACACGATGCAAACGCACTTGGCAGTAAGTGACCATTTCAGAATTCACAACGTCCAACAGTGAAGGTGAAGTGCGAGGGCTGTTCTTAGCTCTCCGTGGGAGCCCCGTGCGGTGCTGTCTGGAGAGATACCCCAGGTGAGCAATAACCCGAGGCTGTGCAGGGGACCATCTTCTGTCTCCTCAATGCCACAGGTTTTTGTACACGTGTATTTCATAGGTGATAGGCAAACTCCCCACCTGCCTCCCAGCTTCTATCACACACGCACGTCCAGATGGACACGGAGGCCAAGAGCACTGAATGCCCCTCACGTTCTGCCCACACCCGTTAACCCCCCCATTCCTCCAGGTACAAGTATGGCGAACACTGCAGAAGCTGCTGTGCAAGCTCATTCCCATAGCAACAGTCTCCTGAACAAGTCTGGAAGTTCCGAAAGATAAATACAGCCTTAAAAAAAAAAAAAAATCTTCGCTACACACTGCAACAGGCACCTCTACCACCAGTTGCAGAGACGACACAAAGAAAAGCTTGGTTGGTTTCTCAAGGTGCAGGTTGTGGAAACAACCCAGCAGGTCCTATCTGAGGAGAGGCTGCTGTCTCACAGCACTGAGTGGTACGGGGTCAGCTCCAGAACAAGGGTACCTGCAGTGCCACTGCTTTTGCAGTTGCAAATCAGATGGTGTCCTTCTCAAAGGAGGTCAGTTCCTCCAGATAATAAAATAAGTAAATGGAGAGCAAAAGGGATACAAAAAACTAGTTCTCTTTGACCATGTGTAACTCCTCCTTTTTAATCCATGCCTCTCGCCCCAGTGTCCGTGCAGTACTCCGGCAACCCGACTCAGAAACGAAGTGACCCTTGGTTAGCAATCCTAGAGATTCAGAAAATTAATGCAATAGCTTAAAGAACAAAGTTGTCCCTAGAGCAGCTTTTAAACCTACCAGAAGGACAATGACATAAGGTGATGTAAGGTCTCATTTGTCAGACATTCACTTCTCTGACTTGGTATTTCTAGCTATCCTGAGCTTCTAGTTAAGCTCCTACATCCTTTATATCTTTCTCAGTGGTAGATCTTAGAAATCAATGCGATGCCAAATGGAAGAGGATGAAAACTGAGGCAGGCTTACTTCTAGGACTCCTATAGCCGTCTGCGCTGAAATGTTTTGGCAGCCGGTATTGTTATTAATTGACCTCCAAGTCTGCTGCCCAGAAGGACGTCCCCAACATCAACACTGTCCTGGAAACGCATCCTTTTCTGCAAAGCTGCTGGTGGTGCTACTCTGAGAATGTCTCACATGCCCATCTCTCCCAGGGATTTGAGGAGGTGGTACATCTGGGAATTGTATTAAGTGGAAGTGAGATTTGGTGGCAGGGACAGTGAATTGCAGTGCTTTGCAAGATGCTACTGTAAAAGTTCCTCCTAATGATGGTCAAGAGGAACTTTACAGATCCATCGCACACCAAGATACTCAAGTTCTCCCTGACTTTACAGAATTCTAAAAGACACCTCCTTTCAGGTAATTTATTACTAAGATACTCTTTAGAAATAAGTGATAGTTAATGGAGTCCAATGCTCTATAATGCCAGCACGAAACACTACAAAATGGTATCATGGTAGACATGGATCTGCCTGCTGAACACTCAAAAAGGGAGCTAACTCCATCAGTACAGGCAGTTTTTGGAGAATCAAAACCAAGTACTGGTAATACTACGACAAAGAATTTTTGATCGCTTAATTAAATTACATTTATGTACACATTCATAAAAATTTATCCCACAATGTCCCAAGACAAATGTATTGTAGAACACTGAATGCCAGAACAGTAATCAAAAGTGTCTTGTTGGCCAATAATGGCCCCTAAATCAGAGGCAACTGAGGTAAAGTCATGGAATTCCAAATACTAAAGGCACCTACAGGGAAAATAATTGATGTTTTATTGTAATACTAGCGAGTTTGCTCTCTTGGTGTACAATACTCACCTGTCAACATGTTGAAGCTGCAACGTGTCCATTGATCAGCATCTATGCTGTAGGAGTCTATGTGTCGAACCAGTATCCGATCGTTGTTGTAGTCCAGATCATTCCCGCCTAACACATAAAGTTTCCTTTGGACAGCAGCCATGGAATGATACACTCTCCTCTGCAGCATCGGGCTACGGCTTAACCACTTGTTCTGGAAAGGAAAAGAGAACTTGCCTCAGCACTGCTCAGAGATGTACCTGCGTTAGGAGCACAAGTAGCAGGTTACTGGTGGTCTCCTTGCCCTCAGCCAGAAATCACAAGTGTAAATACTTGTGCTGTTCATACGTTAAACGTGCACGTTGGTTATAACACTGACTAGACACACTGGACTTTCAACATGTGGTTTACAGTTCTCACATTTAAATTCACTAATTTAATAGTATTTCTTGCTCTGTATTTTTTCTGTTTAGCTCATCAGGTTTCAAAGCTTTTATTCTTCTTTAGAATTCAGTAGCAAATCCTCATTTAAGCAAGACTATTAGATGTCTCCTTTCATACAGCACTAAAAATTATCTGTTCCAACTAGCTCTGTTATGAGAGAAGAGAGATTCTTCTACCTTTCGCTATTCAGAAGCTTATTTGATCTTATCCCTGGGGAATGAAGCAACAGGGAAAAATAATTTCCGAGAGAATCTTCTCAAATGATTCCTGTATTTGGTTTAATGCTAACCCTTTATTTGTGGGCACTTACAAAGTAACATCCTTTTGCATATTCTTCTTCCCAGTTAACAATATTAAAGAATTCTACCTGTTCAGGGGAGGGGGAAGAGGACACGGAAGAAGAGGGATTAAAGCACAGTATTTTAAACCTAAGAAAACAATTGCTCCTGCTACACTTACCTAATCAAACAACCTGGCAACGGACGAGATTAATTTATTTAACCGGAGGAAGTTAAAATCTGTGAGAAAATCCGTCGCGTTCCATGTGCTACCACTCGCGGTAACTCAAGAGCCTCTAATACTCCCGCCTTTTAACCTCCACAATATCTAGCTATACATTTCAGTGCGTAATAGTTGAATATTAGGCATTAATGTTTGCATTAGTAGTCCGGTCTCTTAACACCAGACTATAGACACCATCTGCTTCGCAAAGCCTGCCTGCATCCCCTGATTATATCTTTAGCTTCCTCCACTGCAGTGCCTGCCAGGTGAGCCGCAAAGCACCGCAAAGGCAAAGAAACAGAGGGGCCTGGTGGGGTCATTTCTAATAAGCCGGCGTGTGAATACTAATCAGTGGTGGGGAAGCAGAGGTCACCCCAGCCGGCTTGTTGGCAGGTAGCTGTGTGCTCCGTGGCAGATGGCAGGCATTATCGACTCGCCACAAAGGCCTCGCGCAGAAGCGAGCGCTGGTGCCGAATGATAGAGCTATTGAGATTCTGCGCGAGATGCAAGCAGATGTGATGGTTTCCAGTACCCACTGTAAACAATATGCCAGCAGAATTTTTAAAAAGAGCCGGTGTGTACAAACACGAAGCGGGCTTCATTTGAAGAATGCGAGCGCACACTTCCCCTGTAACTCTTTGCGCGCCAAGCCAGGCTTCTCTCCGCCAGCACAGCAGGCTGAAGTAGCCCTGCCACTGGCATTTTGGGGTGTAACTTTCACATCCGCAAGGAAAGAATCAAAGCAAAAGATACGCCCGGATCTAAATAAGAGCGTCCCCCCCGTAAGCAAAATAAGGTTGCTGCCTGTAATTGCTACTTGGATCTAGGACAGAACCAGTGTTTGTACAATCAATGCATAAAACTGCGGCTCAAAAAGAAAGAGGCAGGTGTGTCATTGCTTGTTTTCTGCTTCAGGACCCATATGTGCTATGCTTTAAAAAGTCAGTGGGAACCACACAGAATTATCTCCTGGCACAATTTGGTTCCAAATACAGTAATCAAAGCCCCTATCCTACAATCAGAAAAGTCAATACCCTTCCACGTGGGTGTAAATCAGGCTATGCAACTCTGATTGCAAGCTTAGGACTTTTAATTCCTCATACAAGTAAGAGGGCATAACCATGCCCTAACCCTCTGAAATGGTTACTGAGCCACGCTAACCTAATCAAAACACATACATAATGTATGAAATAATCCCTAAAAGATATTTTAGGTGCTTGGGTAATGAAATGATAGGCACCCTTGCAGTCAGCAGAATAAGTCACAGCCAGGTAGTATAGTTCTGAAAGTACGCAGAAAACAAAAAGCCTGTATATGCAATTCAAAGCAGAAATGCCAATGACAAGGAGCAGTTTTGTGACACTGACTTTGAGTATATGTTGCCATGGGCTGCTGGATTACAAAAAAATGAACAAGCAAAATAAATACTGATAAATACAGGGGATTTAAAGCACATTTCTGTATTTAATCTAAGATGTTTCTAACGCCCACAGGCTTAAAAAGCATAACAAAAAGTCAGGGTCTCCATTACTCTGTTAAACTCACACATCAGCACAAAGTGAATTTAAAACCACTAATTCAAATGGTCAGCATTTTTAGCCTTAAAAAAAAAAAAAAATCATTGCGTGTATTTGCCAAAAGACCTGTTTGAAGCAAAACGTATGAGAAAAACCACATACAATGCAGATACCCACCTGCTTAGGGTCATAGACCATGAGCCTGTTTTGATACTGTGCAGTATTTGTTACTCCTCCTATGAGAGAATTTATACAGGTTACAAATTTTCACATAAGCAAAACCAGGACCAAGATCAGGTACAGCAAACCAACCAATTCTAGCATTCGTTTGCTGACATAATTATGTTGCATACCACCACTTCGGCTTACATTCCAGTGCGCTTTTTAATCTGGTTACAAGGTAATAAGTAGCACATTTGTCAGACATCTAGAAACAAAATAGCAACAACAAACACCCCCACACGCTTCTAACTTCCTTTGTGAAGCTAATTCTATGGGCTAAAAATGAGATAAAAATTGATCTGTTTATAAATGACTGTGCATTCAGCCGTCATCAAGACGTGAAGATAAAACCATCCCTGTTCCAAGGAGCGCGCAGTGTGTGACACAGTTCAAAGGCGGAGGAGGTGGGCTTGCATCCCAGAGGAGCTCTGCCTAACTAGGAGCGAGACGTGGGACACCTGCCAGCTGGAAAGCATAGCACGACCCTGTGCAACTGGACTCACCTGTATGTTTGAAGGAAATTCTGTATTTAGTCTGTATTACAGAGAGAACCTCTCCTGGCTTGGTTGTAGACTTACGTTGGGAGGTTCCTCCATAGTGACCAGGAACCATTTAGCACACGCGCCTTTCAATAGTGTTTGGAAAGCCCGGTATAAAGCACCTCAGAAAAGCCTGGAATAGCATCTGACCCACAAGCAGATGCCACAAACCAACTATTTACCTCAACAGAGTTAAAACCTTTAATGCCCGCTACTCCTGTTCTCTGTTGGTTTCAAACAGCAAATCTCACTGAGTATAAACTAGTGGAAAACTGCTTCAGCATCAAGTCTGTAATTTCACCTGCATAAACGTGCTCTTGAGTGTGCTCAAGCCTCCTGGGGACATGGTGTCACCGCAGCACTGCCACAGGTCCCAGTCCCCCCACCTCTGTCACCACCCTAGGGCCATGGGAAGATGGGACCAGGAATGCTGCCTACAAGCTGCACCTCACCTTTCACCCTACCAGAAGGTCTGGACACAACTAGGGCATGCCAGTGACCACACACCACTGAAACGCATGCCGACAGACAAAACTTTCAATACTACACTTTTAACAGCATGTGCCAATGATGGACAAAATCCACGGCAACAAGAAGAGGAATTGAATCTGTCATTGTATCTGTTGATGCTTCTCTTTTGGAGAGGACATCTCCTATTTCAGACAGAGCAGCAGCACAGCTGCTTTCATTCCTGGTGGTGGAGCTATGGCCCAGTCCTGCTACGGCCACTGGGTTTTTTTCTTTTATCCCCAACCAGTGTTCAGGTGGCTCCAGGCTGGGGAATCCTCATTTTGCCAGCCTCCAGCTGCACCTAGCGCAGCGTTTTGGTTCAGAGTCATACTGCGATTTTGAAGCAACTCCCTCATCTCTTCCATGTCATTTTAGGCTGCAGGGTGGGAATGGTGTGCATTCAAGTTCAACCAGAAGCTCTGCTGCAGATGTGCTCCAGTTCTTAACAGGGCACAAGGGTATGAAATAACAACTGGTCCAGAGGATCAGAATAAATCTAGCCCAAAACAATATATGTGACCTGTACATGGAGCAGATATAGAAAACTCGGCACCAAAATTTTACCTGCTGATCTGCTGCTACTGGGCTGAGCTACTTGCTAGCATAGATGATCACTCCGATCACTCCAAGTATCTTGAGTGAGGCCAACAATCTGATCAACAGATAGCAGAAAGTACAGACAAACCTATTCAGGAATCTTGTCTTCAACCGCAGCAGCAGCTATTAACCTCAGTTACTTGGTCGCACCTCTGCAAGCACCAGTCTATACTGGGGCCCCTACACATGGATGGCAGCACAAGCTCCCAGCTCGGAGACGCTTGTAGGCTACAAGACAGCCGAGGTGAGATGCAGTCTTTCCAAAGTGTTTCCCATCACAGCATGCCACAGACTGCCCATCACAGCACCGGTGAAGTACACGCGCAAGAACACGCATTGGAAAGCAATGACTGTTCCCATGTCTAATCTCACAATCTGTTATTTGTCTCCACATTGTTGTGCAGCCTTCACAGTGTTAGTGGCCATCAGCCACACGCACAAGGCAATCTTTCCTAATATCTGTTTTGTAATTTGATTTTCTTTTACATGGTTATTTTCACTCCTAGCATAATGTTTAAAAATGAGATGTCAGATTAGTATTTTGAAAAATAAAAATCATAGTTATTTGGATGATTACATCCAGAATGTTAAGCTACAGGAGATGCATCAGAAACAATGCTGGATGTTGTGTTTGCCTTCAGAAAGGACACCTTAATTTGGGGGGAAAGATGTGGAGGCAGAAGAGAAAGAAGGGGGTCGTCTCCTTGTAAAATAATGAAATAAACAAATAAGCAAAATTATTTGCCTCTCTTCACAAAGAGCCCCTCATAAGTAGTACACAGCTTACATTTTTCCCCTGCAATATTGCTCATCTGTGGTGTTTTATCATTACATTCCCTTCACATACCGCTCTTCACTTTTAGATTAATCTGCCAAAATGAGATGCTAAGGATTTGCATACAGATTTGACTACACAAAAATAGATCTGGAATTAATAACAGTCTCTATATGTTTTAATTTCTTCTAGACTGGAGTACCCTTGCCTCCAGCAGAATTCTTGGCTTTGAAAGTCATCAAGCTGATTTGTCTGCTCTTAGGTTATGATGCCACATGCTGCTACACTGTCCCCTGCAATCAAAGTGCTCGCAGAGATAGATTCCATGCCTTCCCCTAACAAGTATATTTTATAGATTGGCAGTTTTGATCTCCCCTCCCCAGGGGGATAATCTGCATCTTAACAGGTTTCTATAGATACATCTGTCATTAAATATGCCATCTTATATCTGCATCAATTTTCAAACTCAAGTTCCTCCTAACTTTGAAGTGCTATAGCAAAAGTTTAAAATTTTCTGCCAAAATTCAAATTTAACAAGTCTACAATGTCCTCTTGAACTATTTTTTTTTAAAAATACTCCAGACAGCTGGGAAAGGGCAAAAGAAGAGCAATATGTCTCTTAAAAAATAGGAAAAGGGAAAAAAAAAGTTTAAATTATACTAAAAATAATACATACTTTCTCAGATAAAAAACTGAGTTTGCAGTTCTTCTTCTGCAGTGCTTTCCATGAGGAAAGGAGGGGAAAGACAGGGAGGCATCGTAACTACACTTGAAAAGAAGTATTTAAAAATACAAACCATGCTATTAAATTTGATGTCAACCCATCAGGTAAGGAAAGAGGAAAAAATGTCTGGCTGGGTAAGTGACAGAAAATTTACAGCGTGGTCAGCGCTCATTGGGTTTTATAAACTGAGAGCAATGATTCCACCGCTTTGACATGCACAGCTCGCTTTCAGGACTAGAGTTTCCAGGAAGCAAGAAGGGCTCTCAGGACAAGCTCTTACAGCTGGGAGAACACACTCACGAGAAGCCCAACATCCACAACTTGTGGACTTACAATGTCTTTTCACTCCAAGATCCGTAAATTCCCAAATCATGCAACAGTGCTCCTCTACATGGAGAGGTCCTGCAGGAGTCCAAGACACACCTTGTCCAGCCCTTCCCCACACACAGGAAATATTTCGGTTTGTTACAGTCCTCCAAACAGACCACAAACTGCACTGAAAAGCACCTTCAACAAAGACGCCTCCAGAAAGAGAAGGGTGGGAGGCAGCAGATTCAACACCATTTTCCCAATAGAAAATTTACAATCCATATTTATAACATGTCCTAGTAAGACCCCCCATATGACTTCAGAAATCTATTCTAATCCAAATCCCCCAGAAAATCTCACAAGTCTCTCTGAAGTCCCCAAGCGCTAGGCTGCATGCACGAATCTGAGTTTGTTGGGAGACGTGTAAAACTACATGTTGGCAAAGAGCTCCCACGTGTATTCCTTCCAGCAAATCCAGGGAATATATAGAAACTCATGACACGCGCCCCAAGGTGCTCTGCTATTTTAAAATAGAAATCTCTCCTCTCTTACGTGCCTGTGTGCTAAACACGAGATAATCCTTCCTCCACATGCGAGCCCGCTGCCTTTGCTTCAGCCAGCCCAGGTGCAGCGAGGACAGCTGAGCTGGAGCATATTCTCCCACCCTAATCAGTTCCCTGGAAGACACCATCAGCAGCCCTAATTAACACTGTTCCTGCTTGGATGCAACCCAGCTGCAAACAAGAGGGGCACAAGCCCTAGTTTGTTTGTGGGTTGTTTTCTTAAAAAAAACCAAAAAAACCCCCCACACATTAAAACTCGATGTTTACATTCAGTCTAAGAAGTGGCATCAAACCTATAATGTCCATGCTTGAAAGGTGCGAGATCCACCATCTTCATTCAAATATAATAATAATAATAATAACAATAAGAACAATAACAACAATAACAACAATAATAATAACAACGATGATAACAATACTACTACTACTACTACTAATAATAATAATAAAAGAAGAAACACTGTTCCATATACCTACTAAGACTGGGTCACTGAGACAACTTTTACGTACTGGTTAAGCTCCTGCTCCTGGTAATTTCCACGCCAGGTGCACTGCAAAACTTGAGTTTGCTAGACACTATAAGTTCCTATTTATTCCAGATCTATTTTTCATAAAACAATTCTATAGGCATTTACTAAGCAGAAAATTTTCTTCTCACAACAAACGGCATACTCATAGTAAGGTAATACTTTTCCCCTCAAAACACTTGCAAACTCAGAATAATTCTCCAAGATACGTGATCTCCATCATTTCCTTGGTCAAAACCTCCACCATTAGGGGAAAAAGAAAAAAAAAAACAATAATAAAAAAAGAAACTAGAATTTTGAAGAAAAAGCTGTTAAATACAAAGCAATTGTACGTGGTTGACTTGTTTACCCCCCCACTCCTCCCAAGTTGAGTTTCCATGTGCATGTCAAGATGTGATTTTAGCTGACACACTTAAGGTCAGGCAACTGGGAGCTCTGTGAAACAACAGCATAATGCTTGGCTTTGGAGAAGACTTTTCACGTGCTAATCTCTTCAGCACTTGAGGTGGAGGGGAAGCCTAGTTAGCCCCAGCTGCAGGTGCAGGAATGGCCCAGAGCTGAACTGCCTGGCAGAAGTTCCCTGCCCCTCTCTGTCCCCAGGGATACTGCACCTCTAGGGGAGGAGGAAGGTGAACGTGTATAGAAAAGCAGGTCTCCACATTTGCATGTGCACACCATGGAGGATGTAGGGAAATGAGCATAGTTCAAGTTCTCACTCTTATGGAAAAAATATTTCCCTGCTTTTACAGGGAACGATTGTTAGTAATGTTGAACTCCAAAGGGTTTAGTGCGTTTTGTTTCTCTTTCGCTCAAATACTTCACTTTTCAAGCATGTGGCATGCAATTCGTTTGTGAAACGGGTCACGGTGTCAGATGTTGACTAGGGCCTGTAAGATTCATCTTTCTATAAAATTTCAAAACCATCTGCCCGATGCTGTACTGTCAATACAGAGAATTTATTTTAATGAATTCCCATCTACTTTTAAAAATAAGAATATAAAATAAAATGTGGGCTGTGAAAAAATAAAAAAAGATACGAAAAAATAATATACACAAATATAAAAATATATTCCACAAGATACGGAGCTCAGAAAACTTGAAAGCTAAACCCACTTGTGCTGACCAGAGGCTCCAACTAGTCCAGAAGACTCCCTCTGAGCCTTCTGGCAGGTTAAAAACCCCAAAGGGGTGGTGGCAGCTTGGGAGTCCCTCTGTCACCTGAAACACCAGCCACCCATCTCCTACTGCCAGCATGTGCTTGCAGCATTTTGTTTAACACGCATCCCTTCCCTGCTACCTTTGCCATGATTTTACGCTCTATTATTTTTTATCCCTTCTCATATTTATCCCAAAGGAGCAGCAAAGTAAAGCTGACGATGAATCCCAGTAATAGTAATAGAAACCCCTTAAGTCTAGTCAGCTTTTGTTTAGCAAAGCCTGGCTGTAGCAGAGGCACCGGTGCTTTGGCTATCGAGTAAGTAAATGGTCTGTGTGCGGGTCATGTCTTGATGACTCTCCACAAATAAAAGAGCTACCAACTTATATCATCCCTATTTAATTTATTCACTTACTAAAAACCTGGGCACATTTTCATGGTTACCTTGCCAGCTGGTAGCAGCAGACTGACTTTGAGAGCTCTTGCTGATGACCTGTATTTCCCAGAAAAAGCAGCAGGGATACAGCTCAGAAACATCCCTAACTCAGACTAATTTTTTAATTACTTAATTTTAGGCCACATACTTCAAAATTACGTTCCCTTCTGCATTACTGATTACTCTTATGCTAACACTTTACATTTGATTATGAACAGTGGATTTTTTTGAGCAGTGACTACTGATATTTTTGAACAATAAAACATCTACTATTCCCCTGTCTCTGAATATACATGTACAGCGAGCTACATTGTAGCCCTAAGCAATTAATTAATAATAGAAAGCTAGCTACATTTATTGCATCTCCATCTACTTTTATTTATAAAATAACTCTATTCAATACACAGAACTCAGTTTTCAATCTGTGAGTACATAATTCAGATCAATACCCTACTGAAGTATCGCATAGAATGCTCTCGTAATTCATAACCTGTCAGAATCTAGCAACTCAAAACTGCTAAGCATTTGCTCAAAAACTATGTAAAATACAACTGAAAAGTCCTGTCTATCTTGTTCCACTGCCAAAACATTGCTCCTTACTGTGACTTTACAACAGAAGTTACTTTGGTAGCATTTTCAAATGTGAATGGAACAATACTGATAAAATATTTTTTGTTGTTTTGCCCAGTTTTCGAGTTTATCTAATAGACTTCCACTTTACCTCTTCCCGTGATTCTACAGCTGTATTACAGGCGTATCCTTGAACAGAATATCCCACTGCTTCATTATATAAATGCAGATAGTATTTAAACACACAGGCAGGCATGCATTTCACTTACATAACTAAGCACATTAATTAATCCTCAGTATAATTTTCCCCTTCCTAGTATACCTGCAAATATTAAAAGTAATCTTCAACCAGTCCCACATTTGACTTAAAAATCCCTATCAAATACTTACTTAGGTTTGGGTTTTTACAGAAAAAAACCCAAAAGTAAGGAAAAAAATTTCATGTACTGGAGCCAGGACTACACTCTGATGGATGTTTCTAGTGCTCATTCAATTATTTTATATGAATATGCTATACGTAATTTCCTAAAAAGCCTTGTTTTTCATACAGAGACTGACAAATGTAGACCACAAGTGTGGGGGGGGGCGGGAGGAATAATTCAGACACAGCACTACTAGAGTCCATGTATTTGAATTGCCCATCACAGGCACACATCTCTTTCCACTGATGAAATATGGAAGGTAGTGAATAAACAGGGTAATGCTCTGAACGTGCCCAGCCGGTATCCTAAAGCAGAAATCCTGTTTCTGTACCGTACCTGGGTCTCAAAGCCCACCATGTGCACATTTCAGGATTAACACACAGCGAAAACTTTACAAGACTCCTTTGATGCTAATTGTTGAAGAAAGTGACCCAAAGCACCTGCCAGGGATCTTGGTGATTTTCTGTGTTCTGTCACGCTTTTAATTTTAATGTCGTTATTAATGATTCTAGTGCATATGTATAAAAATACGTACCTGCTACCTCGCCCTCCAGTGCTTGGAAATCCATTCCCATAAAACACTTAATCCACATGAGCAGAAAGATACACCTGCAAGGAGCTCCACTAACCTAAATGACATATTTTGAGAAGCATAGCAAAGGCCTAAGTAACTAACTTTATCTTTCATTCATAAACCACCTTTTCACCAGAGGGATCCCAGACTATACTAAAGTCCCTAGAGGGTATCTAGAGTGAAGACAGCAATCGCTGAACCTTTTCCTCAAGGGCTGGCCCCATTTACTCATTAACTTCCATGATAAATATTACAACTTTATAACCTTCCATGACACACTTCTTCCTAAAAGGTAGATATTTTTCAGTGAAATCTTCTGCAGACAGCATCGACCTTATTCACAAGTAACTAATACCAGAAAAGTCACTACAAAGGCTAACGACACAATGTCCTCAACTCCCATCAACGTGCACATGTGAAATAAGAAGTACACCACACTGAGTTGCAAATGATATGTTAGTTTATGATTACAAGGTCTCTACTATCTCTGCCATAAAGCTAAAATTACATCCAGGCAGTCCTGTGCACTTGTTATGGACAGTCAGAGCCATGAGTGATTTTTTAATGAAGGTCATCTTGGCCTGCTACAACGTGCTGCAGAGCAACTGGGAGCAGTTCATACACCTGCCTTCAAGCCCTGGATGTATAGAAGCCAACAAGCACTTAATTCTCCATTTCATTATCAGGAATAAACAGAGTGGTACCAGACCATACTATGGAAACGGAATCTTGTTTTTTGTTTTTAAGAAGCACACAGAATTTGCCATCTGAAATTTTTCCAAAAATGCCTTCTCATTTCGATTCGCTGTGATTTATGAATGGCAACTGGAGGTAGCACATAGGATATATGCAGCTTGGAAACACAGAGAGATATTTAGCAGACAAAAAATACTGTATAAGGTACGGTATGCTGCTATACTTCTAATCAGGCTTGATTGTATGCTTCCAGGCTTAAAATCTTTGAAATACCCATCCTCTAATACAAAAGTTATCCCGACATAGAAACCAAAGAAGATTTATTAGTTTCGAGACAATATTTTTGTGTTTTGTTAGTACCTCAAACTGTGTGAAACGTTTTCTACCTGATATCCAAAGAAGACCATCCACCACATATCCTGCATGGCATGAGAGCGATCGATCAAAGGACTGTACAAAGGTCCACTTGTTCTTCTTGGGGCAATAGCGTTCCACTGTAGGTAACACTTGACGCAATTCATTCCTGCCCCCTACCGCATAGAGGTACTCGTCCACTGCTCCCAGCACAAAGTGTTCCCGACAGTTCTTCATTGGAGCTATTTCAGCCCAAGAGTTAGTGCGGGGGTCGTAGCGACAGGCAGTTCTCACCGCACAGCTGCGCCCCGTGGAATGCTCTGCCTCTCCGCCGGCTACAAACAGAAAGTCTCCCATGACAGCAACACAGTGGTGGCTTCTCCCTACAGGCATAGGCGCTAGCTCGCTCCAGTTTGCAATCCCTGCGATATGAACGTTCTCTTGATCTACCGGATTGAAGTATCGCAATTCCTTCACTTTACAGATTTCACGCTTTTTCCCACCAATAATGTAAAGAGTGTCTGACTGGAAGCGAGGTTTTGTCCTTCTGGTTTGCCAAACTGGCTGTGCATAGACGCTCTGGTGGTACGCCAAGGCCTCATTAATAAGTGCTGTCGCAGTTTCACTAGCTTGGACGAGAGGATGAGAAAGAGCTACGGTATGCAGTGTATCCACATCCATAAGGCCAAAGCGGATGTACTGGAGAAGTTCATCCATGTACTGGTAGCGGCAGTTATGTTCCAACCACCTCACAGCCAGCTAGAAGTGGGGGGAAGGAAGGGAAAAACAAGACACCAATTATTTGTGTACAATTCTGTCAAAATTTGGTCTTTCAAAAATTGCGCTTGCATTCCAAAAAGAGCTATATACTTGGTTCAGTAGTGAAAACAATCAATATAAAAAGTAGTTATGCATGTGTGTGAATCAACATAAAAGATACCTACTAAAACTCCACCTATAATATACAAGAAAGCTTTGTATTGCACCAGTCCCCCTACAGAATTTCCACAGCATTACCAGATTGCAATACCGCTATGCAATACTCCTGCTGCGCAAACTGTTAGCGATGCTGTGGGACCACAATATCCCACACTATCCCAGAAGCAAGCTGCTGGAGCAACAATAAAAACACAGGGACTATGTGGTCACTGGAGATCCTGAGCACACTAGAAAGAAAAGTAAGATTGCGATTAGATGATTGGAAAAGCCCTTTCTCCCCTCCATCTTTCATTCTATTTGTGACAAAATATTCCTATTGTGAAGAAATACAACAAAATACATACTGAATCCTTCTTCAATTATTTTATTCATAAAGTGGAGAGGGACCAGAAATTAAGCTAGAGAAGAGAGACGCAAAGAAGAGGCTCTGCTGGTTTGGTACTGACAGAAAGTGGCAAGGAAGACTCTTAAACTGCTCAGCAATTGCAGTTGATATCAACAGCCAAAACTAAACATAGCCTTTAAATTACATGAAGCATATTGAAATCAACCAGCTCTAAAAAGAGGCTAGGAAGGCTGTAAATAATTTCAAGAATTGTTGTATAAATTATTCTTGAAAACTTCCAGTGACGAAGATACCTGAAATTCCTCAGGAAAACCATCCCCATGCTCAGCTATCCTCTCAGACAGATTTTCCTTTGACCTCTGCAGGAGCTCTAAACTCTAAACCCTTCAGCTCACCACCTCACTTGCCACCTTTGGGTTTATACTCCAGAGCTCAGGATCCCCAGACCAGGCCTTGAAATTAATCCATCCATACAGGACAAAAAGCAGCCTGCTACCTTCCTTTTATCCTCCACCTCTGGTGCATTTCATTATGTGTGTTGCAGTGTCCTCTTCTACAAATGAAAAAGTCTCTCAATCCATCTTGGGTCACATTTTCTACACCTCTGCTGCCTGGCTCACAGTTCTCTGTTACTGAAAGGAAATGTCCCACTTTCTTAATGTTTACTGCTGAAAATTGGATAGACTCTTCCTCTTAAGGCTACAGCAGTAATGAATAGATTGGATCACTTTGATTGCAACAATCTATGCCATTCTTGTTTGCACATCACTACACAAGACTGTCAATGCACTGTGATACTGCTGATTCATGTTTAAGCTTATGATTCAGTACTCTTCCCACATCTTTTTTCTGCAGAACTTCCACAAAGTGTCAGGCTTTCTCTGTCATTACTGAACTCTCTATTATTTACTTCAGGCCACTGCTCCAATCTGTCAAGATCATTTTCAATCCTAATTATATTTTCAGAAGTGCTTGAAGACCATTCCACCTTTTGATTGTCTGAAAACATAAAACCTGTATTATTTTTTTATCCAACAAAGACATTGACTAGTTCTGGGTGAGAACAGACTCCTCTACTTGATATTTCATTTCAGCCTGACAAACAGACTCCTGGAGCAGGAGTTTCTAACTAATTGTGTGATAGCAACAGTTTCAGCTAAAACTTCCTGCCCTGTATTGCTCATGGGAATGTCACATGAAGCAGCTGGAAAGAAAGGCTTCTGTCTTACTCCAGGCTTTCACATACAGGTGGTATATCAAATTTATTGCTGTTTCTGTATTCTGTCAGAGAGGGAAGATGACAAACCAAAATCACCTTCTTCTTATTAAGATTCATTTGAAACACTGTTGCTCCACTGTGCTATTCAACACCTGTGAAACAAAGAATCAATGAAGGACACCAAAAATTACAATGGTAGTTCAGTCAGTTAAATGTTGTACTGAGTTTCAAAATGTGCATTAGCTGTATGTATTTAGACTTGTTAGTAAAAAAGGCATTAATTAAATACATTTGGAAGTGTTTATGGACTTGAAATCATTGAGGATTATATTCACATGTTCTAAATCCACCAAATCCATGTGTCAGGTGTCTCCTACTGAGTGGTTTTAGGCAACTCCCTACTCCATGTCTTGGGCCATGTGAATCATTCCTCAAAGTCTTCAGAGGCACTTATCTCTCATCATTGACCAGACACTTGAAACTGAAGTGGAATTCAGGCTATCTTCACCCTGATGAAGACACCAACTGAATTCATACCAACTGAATGATGTGTGGGTTGCTATAGTGAGAGAGAAGAATTTAGAGAAAACTCAGTTTTTAGCTGTCATCACTTGCATCTAACTGGTTTCTTTTGCTTATAGGTCATGCCTTCACTCACATCTAAAATGGTAGCATGGAGGTTATCACCTGTGCTGTAATGACAGACATCACAGACTCTTAGAAGACATGCACTAATGTAAACCAGTTCTTCGCAACCACAAGGCTTTTAAAGAAGTTTAACATTAATGCCTATTAATATCTTAGAACCTCACTGTTCCTCTTTCTTTTATTGTCCTCCCTCTCATCCCTCAATAAATACTATATAAACACACAACCAACAGTACATACATTCATACCTTCGAAAGACACAGTATCTGCATTCATTTCTGCATATGGGATGTGTGATGACCTACAGCAGAAGGGATGGACATCTCCATTACATTGTATTTTCTCTGCTGTGTGAAGTTTGTCAAAAAGCAACATGGTTCATACTGAGTTTGGTCTGCACTGAGAACATTCCTAGAGTTGTAAAAAATGTTTCACTGAAACCAATACTACTTAACACTTGTCTAAAAACATTTAATTTCTAAACCATCACAATGATGGAGCAAAGCGATACAGAGAGTCTGTTGGCACTGACAGGAGATACACAGTCTATTCCCGTCTTGAACCAAATTTCCTCTGTCTTTCCCACACTATTTCATCCCCACTCATCTGTCCTGCATCTTTATTTATGAAAACTTTTGAATCTTTCCAAATTAAGTTTATTGCAACCTCGTTGGGATCCTCTGCATGCTGCACCTAAAGGTATCTTTGGTCTATACTAGTTCTACCTTCCCTTTTTGACAAGCAACTGCAACAGGGAGGGTAAGGTGAATCCCAGGTGAATCTTTTGTGTAGGTTGCCACTGGCTCTTACCAGGCTCCTCGTCTGAGGTCAGTTTGCAGTGCAGTACTGCATTTTACCATATTAATTTAGAAAGCAGGACTAAGAACCCTGTGCATCACTGTACCACCTGGATGGTCTGTAGGCATTTTAAAATCAGCAGAGAAGCTCTAATGGGTCCTCAGGAGGCAACTGAGGTCTGGGAACCACTGTGTGCTTAGAAGCTCCTGTCCAAATCAGCTCATGCTACCATTGAACACAATTTGACTACAGTATTGTGTGTGACCACACCTAATCTGTGGCACTCCCAGGCAAAAAAAGTGGCCAGAAGAGCTCATCTCCTTGTCTTGCTATTGATAACAATGACTGTTACTCTATTTTAAATGCCATAAATCTATTTCGGGACACTCCTTAAAAATAACTGCTAAGAATTTAATCTACTAATCTAGGTATTTATATGTACATTCATAGAAAACAGGAAGAACTAACTTGTGACACAAGGCTATGGATCAGGTCATATGGTTTTAGGGACACTCAGAAACTAAGCCTTAGACTTGTACATTTGTTATGCAGCACACATTGTTAACGGTGCTCTCTAGCAGAACATGGGGTCTCCGCCTGCACTATGGAGGCATGGAAGAAAATTGAGTTATCTGGGTATTTCTAGTTACTGGATGGTTTGGCAGCTATCGGAAGGCTGGATAACTCCAATAGAGAGAAAATTAAGTTCCCAAACAAGTCTTCTGCTGGTAGTAGAAAAAATCACTAGGGGACTGTAATACATTTCTATATTTCCTTCAGTGTAAAGGAGGCAAATATAACTCTTACGAACATACAGCAGAAGCACAAGCTTCCATGTAGCATATCAGCAAATGACTGTATATTTATCAATGCAAGTTCTACTATCTTTACTCAGTTTTTGTTTAATCCAGACTTAGAAACATGGTGCTTACATGTTAACTCCAAAATTCACCCCGCCTATACACTAATTACAGTGCCTATTTTTCAGTCTCTCTGGCAGTAGTGATTATCAACTGTAATCAGTATTGGCAAAATAAACTCAAAGCCATTACATGCTTTATGACACTGCAAGGAAAGACACACTTCTCTACGGAGATACCAATAGCAATTGAAATTACAACTGTGTTTAAAACGCAAACAAGTAAGCAAGCAAAAACAGACACCATCCACAAATTTGAGTTTTAAAATATTTGTATCGCTGCTAAATAATTTACAAAAAAGAAGGAAAGACTCCTACTCCTGGTGCCATAAAGGCAAATTCTGTTTAAACTGCTAGAAGCTTCTTTTCTATTAATTTTAATGTATGACTGTGTAAGAAAAGGAAGCTACAGCCTAGTGCCTATATCAACTTTAATAAATAATATATTTTGCCATATTCATCTTCTAAACTAAGTAAATGACAAAAGTAGACCCTCAGAAGGACAGGAATTTAAAACCAGATTAATTCTCTTACTCTAAAGCCTTAACCTAAAGGATTTTTCTTCTCCAACATTGCATTATTTGATTTAGCAATGGAGTACATTCTAAAAACAGCAGAAAACAGATGGGAAAATACACTGTGGCACAACTGGAGCATATATTTAAACACTCCTGCATGTTGGATTGTGATTTCAGTGCATTTCCAATGGCTGCTTCTACTTCCAGCATGGTGCTTTGACTGTCCCAACTCACACAGCCTTGAAGTGTAGTTCTTCCCTGCCTGCTGTTAATGGTGGATGGACCACAGCCAGAGAGGGCACAGAGACAGTGGAGGTTAAAGCTGAATTAGAGCTTCATCCCTGTTGAAGATAACTCTGCAATAAGTAGTTATGTGGACTTTTGGGCTGCCAGCTGTCCCAGGAAGCAATAGAGCCTGGCGCGCCAGTCAGCGTTCTCCTGCAATCCTTCTCATGCCACTCAGCTGGGAAACGTGCCAGACCTTCCCTTGACATCACAGCAAGTTTTCTAACCAGAAAAGCCAAGCTACTTTATGAGTGCAAACGCTTCACACACTCATTAGATCCAGGTTCACTTGGCAACTACTTTAAGTCACAAAGTCAGCATCAGGAAAAGCTCATGTCTACAGTGCTCCGAGAAAGAAAACACTCCTCTAAGGCTGGGCTCTGTGAGAGGCAGGGGCCATGGGAACTCCACTAAAGTCATCTTGGTCTGATCTTTGGTAGATGTATTCCTGCTGTACCCACACAGACTGCAAAGGAATTTATGCTAGCTTATACCATCTAAGGTCTCTAATAATTGAGATGAAGCCAAAAAGTGACAGTGGTGGAAAAAATGAAGTTTTTGGAGGCAGGTGTTTTTTGTTGTTGCTGTTGGTTTTGAGGGGTTTTTTAGCAACAACAAATAAAAGGAAACATTAAATTTTCTAAGATTTTGAAGCAATGAATTCACATTTTCTCATTAAAAGAAATGGAAATCTGAAACAGAATGACATAGTGAACACTCTTATTTTAGGGAAAAGGACAACTTTAAATATGGAAAAGTGGAAGGAAGTATTTTCCTGGACTGATACCAGATATACTCAACATAAATTATCAGGTTTCTCTGTGATAATCTGATGATGATATAGACCAGGGAAAGAGAAAGAACCACCAATCTCTTAACACAAAGCTCACCCGAGCAGTCCTTTTGTTGCTTCACATAAGCAAAAACATTAGGCCAGAAAAAAATCAAATATCTTTGTATCGTTAGCATACTGGACAGCACTATAGGTCTGCTCCTATTGATTGATAAGCCAAAAAGAGTCACAAAGGCTACGCAGTTACTATAGCAATCACTTTAAGGTACTGAGGGAACTTCAAAAAGCAAAACTTGGAGTTTACTACTTCAGGGTTTGAGGGCACTGGAAATACATATTTTAGCTATAAACGTGCACATGATTTGGCCTCTGCTTGGAGTTTACCTACTTCAGCAAGCCTTGGGCATTCCTGACTGGAATCTCTCACCTCGGAACCACTCTCTGTCTCAGTTGGTTATCATCCGCTCCACCTTGGCTCTTCAAATTTCAAGTCCAGGAGCAGAACCCATGGATAAACCAGGACATTTATGAAAGCTCTGAAACAAAGTCCACTGAAGGCTATGGAGAAACTACCACTATTTAAAAATGAACAGGGATTTCCAAAGGCCCTGAATTTGGATCTCTAAAGGATCTCAGTCCTCCTCTCTCTCCAGAGACTACTACAAAGGACAAAACCTGGATGGTTGAGGATATCAATGTAAGCATGTTATTTAAGTAAAGCGAACCACGTTGGACTGTATCACCCATTTTAGAATAAAGATACATGGGTAAAGAATTGTTTCTGGAAAAAAAACAAATGACCAAATGCAATTTTTTAAAGCCATGAATTGCATGTGACTACTTTTAGAAGTTAGTACATAACCACACAGGACAGCCTCCAGAATCTCTTTGCAATTGTATCAATCAGGTACTACCCTACAGTTGTAGGCAGCATGGAAAATGAGTGGCTCAAATCTAGATGCTGGAGAGCCTTAAGCTAGAAATCTTTTTCTTCTTTTTATTTTGAATTAAAAATGTGCATAAAAACAAGACTGTAATGAGCTGCATGTAGAACAATCAAAATTATGAGGTATTTGCATTTCTTTTGCACCTTGAGCCAAACAACTACAAAATTATGCACAGGATTCTCTCAATCTGAACACGGTAAATATTAATAATCTCTGAATCAGCAATGAAATGCCTTTTACCCCTGAACCTTGAAGAGAGACTTTCCAACTCAAAAAGTTGTAATACAGTGACTGAGACCATATTTTCAAGGCACCAGGCTGAAGCATATGCATGTAGCCTGTGAAAATAAAGCTGTGCCATCCCCCACCCTCTTTACACAGAGACATTTTAAAATTACCTGTTTGTCAGTTTTACAAACATGTGTCTATGTAAGCAGCCCCCCTGTGTGGCGCTGCCTTAGCAAGCAGGCATGCTTTCATTTGCACATCCTGATTTTACAATCAGAATTAAAACATTTGCTCTGTTCGGGGTGAGTTGATAAACAGAGATTTTAAAATTTCCTTCTTTATTTTTTTTAATGTGAAAAAATGAAAGAAAAATGTTCCTCTAGATGTATTATGCCTTTGGGCTCCATTTGAGGGAAGGGAAAAAAGACAGAGAAAGCTACTGTGAAGGTCACAGAGCGAAAGAACTTCCTCAGGGCACAGAATAAATTAAATCCCAAGGAAAAAATAAAATGTGATTTCCAGAGTGTGAGGCACAAACTCAAAATGACAATGATTGACAGCCAAACTATATCCGTGCAATATCGAAGACTGCACGTTCTCATTTACCTCAGTGTAGCCAGCAAGCGCCCATTAAACATCCGTCTGATGCCCAAATTAACCTTCTTGGCAAACTGAAAGAGGCACAAACTATCATAATCAACCTTTCATTATCACAGCAGCCTCTAGTTAAAGGGTCAGAATAATTGTGCCATCAGAGCCCTGATTGTTTTCAATCAACAGACGACTGGAGTGACAGCTCAGTGATGGAGTAGTTTGATGAAACCGCACCAGGCCTAATCAGAGCAGATGAAAGGAAGGCATGATTGGTGCAAATGAACAGTCGTGCCTCTCTTTTTCATTTACAATCTGAAATTACTCTTAAATTTACAGGGTTTTTTCTCTTTTATGAGTACCTCTGAAAGAATGTTTGACTTATTATGAGTTCTGACAGTGCAGAGTTATAAAACACAGGTAGGGTTTTCAGCCCGGGCTTTAAGTGGGTATTCAGCATAATTTTAACAAATTCACTCTTGAAAAGCACAAAATGACTAAAGACTTCCAATGACCTAACCTTTCAGTGCTGTTTGATTAGCAGAACAATTTATCATGGCTCACATTCTTCACGATAAAAGAAGATTAAAAAAAATGGGCGAGGATCTCTTGCAAATGTTTTCTCTTAGCCAATATATTTATTGCATTATTGCTCTCCTGTTCTCTCTCTCACACACACAAAAGAAAAAAATTAAAGAACACTGCATTAATAACCCTTTTCCTCTTAGAATGAATAATGGAATCTAAGCAAGGGACTGTTTGGAGATGAAAGCAGAGACCAATTATCATGCCGCTGACAGCATTAATATTTAGTTTTCTGGTGGGTTGGGTTGTTCATTCCTACATTCTAAAAGATGGGAAATGAATTGATCCCACTAGGTGTTTCTCATCTTACGCATCAGCACAGAATTGAGTGCCTCACAAATGGAAAGAAAAAAGAAAAAGAAAAAAAAAAAAAAAAAAACAAAACCACCAGAGAAACTGGGGGCTGCTTAGGCAAAATTTGCAAAGAATGGATGACTGATGTTTCCTGCACCTCCTCAGCTACAGTTCACTTCCCCTCCCAGCCTCACCCAGCTCCAGCCACGTGGCTTCCCATCTTCACAACTGCACTGTAAGAAAGGTGCAGTAAATCAAAAGCAGCTCTCTGTACCTCTGAAGGAAGCACGTATTTCAAGTGACAAGTGGTAAATCTTTTGCTCTGTGATCTTGGTCATCATCAGATGTTCTCTAGTCTGTCAAGCATCACAAAATGCATACCAACATTCAGGTCAGCATACCAAAACAAAAATGCAGCTCAGAAGCAAAGATTAATGTTTGCCTGAAGGGGAAGTGGATAGAGAAGACTGATCCTAACGCCAAACGCTTTCAAGAAATTTTGTTTCCTGTACCTTTTCCTCACACTAGGGAATGGAATTTTTAATTTCTTAAAAGTTTGAGCCTGTAAGCAGAACAATCATCTAAGTGAAGAGCACAAAAGTGCCCTCAGCTGAAGAAGCTGTGAGCAGGCTTGCACATCCTTGCTGACACAGAAGGTGCCATTTTCCCTTGTTCCTGTTTCACTTTAATTTATTGAAGTCTACTGTTGGTGTAAGCAGGTTGACAGGACCAGGCTCTCTGGTGCTTTTTCTTTGTATAGCGCAGAAAGTTTTACTACCCTCAGACAGCATGAAAGCTCCAACCCAGCCCAGATAAGGAATATCTATTAGCTCCAAGTCCTAGATAAAAGAAGCATGACAAAAGTTTCCTAGTCTGCCAGTGACTTGCAAGTACTTTCCCCAAGTGCTTCCATCCAGTTGAGAGCTGCGTTCCACCTTTCCTGTTTCAAATATTAAAATACCCAACCTTTTCCAAGTACAAAGACACTGTTTACAATATGCATATGGATTTAGTGAACTCTTGGGAATGACCCCAAAACATTCCTAACATGCCAATGAAGAAGGGAAGTAACAGTTTGGGAAGCTGCTACCACATGCTTTGTTGGATGGATGGACCAGAGGGAAGGCTCAGAAGCAAACATGCTTCTCCCTAGGCAAACAGCAAACAAATAGCAAAGTCTCACATTCACATTTCCCCACCCTAAGGATCACACCACATATTCAGATGCTGTCATTCCGCTATGTGTCCCCAGTTCCTACCCAGCTGGCCCCACACTAGTGGCCCCACTACTAGACCCCTGCTTCAGCAGTGGCACCGGCTTTGTGTACAAGGGGGCCCATGAAGTGCATTCCGAAATGGGAATCTGAGAGCACAGCTGGCAAGAAAGAAAAAATGTGCATCCTTCCCGATCCAACCATAATCACTAACATCCAGTCCCCGACTCAGAGCTTCACAGATGAACTTGTTTGGGAGGAGAGGGATTGGACAGTAGGCTCAGGCAATAGGGAGGGAAGCCAAATAGAAATGATTTACGGCTTCAAGAAATACATGGCCTAAAAGGAAGATTAGAGAACCCTAAGGTTCATTAGATCTGGAGAGCGAAAGCACTTGTTAGTGTATGTCCCCCTGACTTCTTAGTCTCCAAAAGCTGCAGTGGATTTGTCCCGAGTACTACTGTAGGAAGCTCTTGGTCTGCTAAGAAGAAATGCTACACCTCTTGGTTAGGATCTATGTGAAGTCAAGAGGACAACCTGCAGCTTTCAGAACACCAGCCTGCAGTCTGTGAGAGACTTCCCAAGAGGCAGAAATTTGATTTTGCTCTTTCAGCACTGAATAACATACAGGAAACAGAGCTGTCAGCCAAATTCTGTCTAGCAGCACGAATGATGTATTTCATGATATGATACTGTGATTAAGGTAGAGGTACATAATGCGGCTGTATTAATAGCAAACATTTATCAAAATTAATGGCATTAAAGTGAATCACAATGTATTAAAAATATTTCTCAAATTTTCCCAAGTGCTGATAAGATCAACCTTCTTAAAACATTTAAGTTGTAAAGCATCAATCACCAGTCGCCTGATTTCCTCACAGGGCTGCTAGACAAAAATATTGTCCTGCACAGTCTTCAACAGGTACAAGAAACATAACCTATATCACTTTGGCAGATTTCTTAGTCACAATTAAACAGCTCCATTAGTAACAGCTGTATCTACGTCTCAAGAAGTTTTAATAAATGTTACTGCACAATGTCTTTGTGAGGAAGGGAGGAATTCTTTATCCCAAAGACAAACTCCCCACCAACCAAACACAGCCCCCTCCGATCTCAGACCAGTGGTTTACCACGAGTTTCCTTCCTCCCTGGTGCTACATAATGATACTAGGCTTCCCAGAAAGGCCATTATTTTATAAAAAAGGTTGTGAGAGGCAGAATTAATTCCAGGGTTTTCATGTATGTGTTTCCTATGAAACACACAGGGAAAACATACGTGTTTCCTATGAAACACATAGGAAAAACATACGTGTTTCCTATGAAACACATAGGAAAAAAATGACAATTTTACCATAACAATTAAGAATAAATGTACACTTTTCAAAATTGTATTCACTTCTTTGACACACTTTATCCAATGCATTTATTTTACCATTTCCTATATTTACCGGAAACGAGACTAGACAAAAGCCTACCTAGAAGACATTGACTAACCTCAATAAAAATATTTCAGCTTTTTAGACTTCTAATAAAATAGCTATGATCAAAAATCAGCCTTAGAGAAGGTTAGCTGAACTACAATAATATATAACATTATATATGGTAATGAATCACATTATATTAAAGCAAAGAGTTGCTATAATGGAAAAACTTTTCATCTACTCGAGCTTGAAGTGAAGTAAGGTAGGGACAGAAGGTAAACTCTCAGCTGTTGTAAATTATCACAGCTCATGGAAGTTTGCCATTTTACACCTTCTGGGGAATCTGAACTTCAAAATTATACAGCACTTTCCTTCCAAGTATCTCAAAGCAACTTATAAGCAGTAAAGCTCGAGCTTCTTTGAGAGAAGTGTACATTTCAACCCTTTTCCTCACATGGCAACTAAGAGAGAGAAAAATTAAGTGATATGACAGAAGACAGCAGTGATATAGCTGGCACATAATCAAATCTTCTGTCCCCTTAACTTGTGATCAAGTCCTCAAACCATGGAGTAGTTTCCTTTGCAGCCATTTGGAGCTTCTCTACAAAGGGAGATCTACAAATGTGCTTCTTGTATCTAACTCATTCTTCTGCTGTGACAGGAGGAACAAGCAAGGCCCAGAGCAGCCCCTAGCAATGACGCTCCATACGTACAATTGCGTGTTTAAAGCCTGTATGAGCTAGTATGTAGCCCTTACTGCTACAGACTTTACAGCTACCCCACTCCTGACAACCACTCTATTTTCCTGTGCACTGCAATGACTATCGCACCTGGAAGTGTACATAAAATACACGAAGTAGGATTGATCACACTGGAAAGGCTCTACTTTACTCCTGCAATCAAAGTAAATTTTGTTTTAACAAGATCATCAGAAAGGAGAGTGTGCGTGTGTGTGTGACAATCTATCCAGAGCAAAGCAAAGCAATAAAGCCAAACCTAAAATATGGCATCTGGAGACAGAATCTCACTTTTTCTTTTCAAACACGTCCAGCCATAAAGATAATTAGAACTAACAAGCAAGGCCCCCCATCATAAACATTACTAAAATGTACCTTCATAGGTTCCTAAAACCTGTGGATCCCAATAGATCTGCCTCTCTTTAATAACTTGACCGAATGGCAAGAAGCTCTTTGGTAACAACTTCTTGACATCCATTTTGGATCCTCTATCATTTGGCATGATGGTAAAACCAACATTGGTAGGTGATTCATCTCTGATAAGTTTTTTTGAAGTTGCAATGAACAGAAGCTTATCTCTTCATAAACACAGCTGTTTAACTAGGACTCAACTGTAATTTGATTTCAGTTTAAGGAGATCAAAGTTTACGATTACATTTCTCTTTTCTCAAACAGGGTGAGGAACAAAGCGTGTGGGAGGTGGAAGAAGAGGGTCTCCCCCCACCCAGCAGCCATCATTTCAAAATGTAGAATTGCTCATTTTTATTTGTAAAGGAAAAATTCAGGCTGACATCAAATGCACTGAAACTTAACATAGCCACATTTAGCACTAAAATAAGTTGCTGGTACATAATTGTAAGTGGAAATTACAATCTTTCACAATCCGATACACATTGTTTTTATTCCTATTTCTCGCCTGTTATTTTTCCCCTTGAAAAATGTTTTAGAAGTATAGTGGCTCTCTACGGAGACAGCAATCTACAAGCTTTCACCAGTAAAAATTGTTAGAGAATGAAACAGGCAAAAAATCGACAAAATTCTATAAAAATGTAGTTCAGCTCTGTGAAAATTAGTCTAAATGGTTCTTGAATGTAGAAAGATTCCTATTCCTTTCTTCCCTATTGTTAGGGTATAATTTTCTATGGATTTAATAGGCAAATCCAACAAATCACATAAAAATGTATCATTTTCTATAATAATCTTGACAACAGCTATACAGAAGTTGTATGTCATTAATATCCTAGGTCACACAGAAAAACGAACATCAAAGTACATACTCTCCTCAGTCGGTTTATATATATGTATGCTTTCAACATGCCACGTTACTACAAAATCACCAAGGTCAATTCTTCCAAGCAAAATCACCACGTGGTTTGTTTTGTTGTTTTTTTTTTTTTAACCCAGTGATATCACCAGCACCTTCACTACAGGAACATTATTTCTGTTTTGTTCTGCTTTATTATTTTAATGATGTACTAAGCCCTCTGAGGAGGACAGTGTTGGCTTACCCATCTGGGTCTCACAACCAAAAGCTGTCTGAGTATCCCCTACTCTATCCCGGCCACTTCATCGCTACAGTTACCAAACATTAGCCACCAAAGTCCACATTACGTATTAGTGAGCCTGATTCTTCAACTCCAAAGCACTGCTGGAACCCCATTTTAACACGGACAAGCCCACTAACATGAACTGGGGGAACATTTAGGCCTTTTCCTGACAGGAGACAATTTACTTCTGCTTTCTCAAATTCTGGGAAGAATGTGTCTCAGAAGACAGCATGACAACAATGAAGTTACAGATTTATTTTAGGAGTTGGTATTTCTTTCCGCTCATTTTTCAAAAAGGGATATTTTTCCCTATTGCCTTTTTAAATACAAAAAGAACAATCAAGTACCCTAGCAGAAGCTCATTCAGCTTTTTTGAGAACAGAATGATTTCCCTTTTAATCAAATCACACTTTCTTAGTGATGTCAGTTTTATTGACTTTGATTCAATCCCCACGCGTTGGGCTTCAGATTAACACCAGACTCATAAAATTTTTAAGTGATGAGTTAATTTTTCAAGATCAACTGATTGTCCTTAGAATGTTATTTCTTTTAAAAAATGACTTAAACACTTAGAGCCACAGTTGTAAATGGATTTAAGATCACAAACATATCTCATGAATTGGGGATGTCAGGGCTTCCCTACTACAAGATTTAAACAAACATAAATTTATTACTTAAACCAACTAAATCACATCTGAAGCAACCTGAAACAACTGCAACTGCTAAAAGGTGAACCTCATAAAATTCAGACCTATGCAGTTTCACACGAACGTTAAAATAAGATCCACCCTAAAGGAGCAGTCTGAAGGCTTTTCAGCACAGATTCTCACTTCAGAGACTGTGATCTTTCCATCTGTCATTACTATCCCACATAGACCTCTAGCTTGGAAGCCACTTCACAGTGAAGCTTCTTAAGATCTTTTTGACAAATGTATTCGTCATAATTTCTTCCGTTTCTCCAAGGGAGTCCAAGGTGATCAAAGGAGTATAAGAACCCCCTTGTCATGAGGCAATGAAACTCACAGTTCTGCAGTTCACTCACATCTGAAAGCTGCCAAGGGTCTCCCTGTCGGAGTAAGCAAGGACGTGCAGGAGTGCCACTGGTTTTTCATCTCCTTGCCTCCTCACCCTCCTGGAGCCACTAGTGCCCTGGTCCTGGGGCAGGAAAGGAAGGCAAGAGACTGGCATGGCTGAGTCGAGATCTGCTGGTCAAACTAAAGGACAAGAAAGAGATGCACAGGCAGTGGAAGCAGGGACAGGTATCCTGGGAAGAGTATAGGGACACTGCCTGGTTGTGTCGTGATGGGGTCAGGAAGGCCACAGTTCATCTGGAGCTGAACTTGGTAAGGGACATAACAATAAGGGCTTCTACAGGTATGTCAGCCAGAAAAGGTCAAAGAAAGCATGTGCCTCCTGATGAGCAAGACTGGCAAACTGGTAACAACAGACAAAAAGAATGCTGAGGTACTCAACAACTTTTTCACGTCAGTCTTCACTGGCAACCTCTCTCCCAACACCTCTCGAGTAGATGGACCCCAAGGCAGGGACTGGGGGAGAAAAGTCTCTCCCACTGTCAGAGAAAGTCAGGTTTGTGACCACCTGAGGAACCTGCACACTCAGAATTCTATGGGACCTGCATCCCAGAGTCCTGAGGGAATTGGCTAATGTAGTTACCAAGGCACCTTCCATGACAACTGAAAAGTCATGGCAGTCAGGTAAAGTCACCGGTGACCGGAAAAAGGGAAACATTGTACCCATTTTTTAAAAGGGTAGAAAGGAGGATCCAGGGAACTACTGACCTGTCAGCCTCACCTCTGTGCCTGGGAAGATCATGGAACAGCTCCTCCTAGAGGCTATGCTAAAGCATGTGGAGGATGGGGAGGTGATCTGAGACAGCTGGCATGGCTTCACCAAGAGCAAATCCTCCCTGACCAATCTAGTGGCCTTCTATGGTGGAGTGACTACATCAGTGGACAAAGGAAGAACTACAGGTGTCATATGCCTGGATTTCTGTAAGGCCTTTGACAGAGTTCCCCACAACATCCTTCTCTCTAAATTGAAGAGATAGGGATTTGATGGGTGGACTCTTCAGTGGATGAAGAAATGGTTGGATGGTCACATCCAGAGGGTAGTGGTCAACAGCTCAATGTCCAGATGGAGACCAGTGACAAGTGGTGTCCCTCAGGGGTCCACATTGGAACCAGTACTGTTTAATCACAGAACACTAGGGGTTGGAAGGGACCTCTGGAGATCATCTGGTCCAACCCTCCTGCCAGAGCAGGTCCACCTACAGCGGGCTGCATAAGATGGTATCCAGGTGGGTTCGGAATGTTTCCAGAGTCGGAGACTCCACCACCTCTCTGGGCAGCCTGTGCCAGTGCTCTGCCACCTTCAAAGGAAAGAAGTTCCTCCTCATGTTCAGATGGAACTTCCTATATTCAAGTTTGTACCCATATCACTGGGCATCACTGGAAAAAGACTGGCACCCTGCTCCTGCCACCCTCCCTTTAAGTATTTATGAGCGTTGATAAGATCCCGCCTCAGTCTTCTTTTCTCCAGACTAAAAAGACCCAACTCCCTCAGCCTTTCCTCATAAGAAGGATGCTTCAGTCCCCTAATCATCTTTGTAGCCCTTCGTTGCACCCTCTCCAGCAGTCCCCTGTCCTTCTTGAACTGGGGAGCCCAGAACTGGTCACCATACCTGAGTTGTGGCCTCAGGGCAGAGTAAAAGGGGAGGATGACCTCCCTTGACCTGTTTGCTACACTTACTATCTTCATCAATGGCATACAGTGAGATCAAGTGCACGCTCAGCAGGTTTGCGGATGACATCAAGCTGAGTGGTGTGGTTGATGCCTGAGGGACATGATGCGATCCAGAGGGACCTGGACAGGCTTGAGAAGCAGGCCTGTGTGAAACTCACGAGGTTCAACAAGACCAAGTTCAGGGTCCCGCACGTGGGTCACGGCAACCCTTGGTACCAACTGCAGGCTGCAGGATGAAAGGATTGAGAGCAGCCCTGTTGAGGAAGGCTTGGGGTACTGGTGGATGAAAAGCTGGACATGAGCCGACAATGTGTGCTTGCAGCCCAGAAGGCCAACCACATTCTGGGCTGCATCAAAAGAAGCATGGCCAGCAGGTCAAGAGAGATGATTCTACCCCTCTACTCCACTCTCATGAGACCCCACGTGGAGCACTGTGTCCAGCTCTAGAGCCCTCAGCACTGGAAAGATATGGACTTGTTGAAGTAGGTCCAGAGGAGGGCCACAAAAATGATCAGTGGGATGGAACAGCTCTCCTAGGACAGGCTGAGAGGGGGTGTTCAGCCTGGAGAAGAGAAGGCTCCAGGTAGACCTTATTGCACCCTTTCAGGGGGCCTAACAGTAAAGATGGGGACAAACTTTTAAGCAGGGTTTGTTGTGATAGGACAAGGGATAATGGCTTTAAACTAAAAAAGGGTAGATTTAGACTAGATAGAAGGAAGAAATTTTTTATAATGAGGGTGGTGAAACACTGGGACAGGTTGTCCAGAGAGGTGGTAGATGCCCCATCCCAAACATTCAAGATCAGGTTGGACGGGGCTCTGAGCAACCTGATCTGGCTGAAGATGTCCCTGCTCACTGCAGGGGAGGTTGGACTAGATGACCTTCAAGGGTCCCTTCCAACCCAAAGTATTCTATGATTCTATGAGTGACAGCATGTGACAACAGCTCATCAGATCTCAGCAGCCATGCTGAACTGCACCCACTTAATAGCAAGTCAAGACATATGGGTGCAAATTTACTTAATCTAATTTTACATACTTAGTTTAGGTACAAGCAGAAACACTTAATCCCAAAATTGGATTCTAGCTATCTTAACATATTGATGACAATTTGTATGGTTTTATGCAACCTGGACTTCAGTTTTCTTTCTCCGTCATCTTTGACTCCGTAGTTACAAATAGAAGTAATGCTGCTACCAGATCTCAAAGAAAAACTGTTGAAATTTGAGCTGGGAATTCTCAAAAGAGCTTCTCATTTTCTATCCTTCTCAACAAGCTGTCATGATTTGGGCCGCACTGGCCACTGAAAGGAATAACGGATGCTCTCCCCAGCATCTCTTTCCAAGAAGGGAAGGGAGAGAGAGGAAGCGATTTATGAGTTCTTATGAGACTTCTACGAGTCTAGAAAAGAAACTAAACTACTTTATTGGAAATATTAATAAAATAATAAAAAAGAAAATAATTAAATACATACAAAACCATGTCTAGCTCCTAGGATGATGATCATGTCACCATCAGGCACTGGGAAACTCCCAGACTGGACTCACTAACGGACAGCAACTGGATTCCAGATCTGTATTCAGAAACGCACGGATCAGGATTGAAGGCAGACAAACAGACAGAGTCCTCCTTGGATGCTGGCCACTAAAGAAAGAGGGGTGACCCTTTGAACGCTCAGCTTTTATCCTTCACATGAGGCAGATGGGATGGAATACCCTGATGGTCAGTTTTGGGTCACCTGTCCTGTCCCCTCCTCCCCGCAGGTGCCACCCCTCTACGCTTTTCTGCTTCCGATCCTCCAGCGGGGCAAATAGTTGTTACAGCAATAAATATAAGCAACAGCCTCTCTGCATACCGCTCTGTGGCATAAATTAGAAACAATCAGGTCTTATCTCCAGTGTCTGGACAAGACGCTGTTAATTTCAGAGAGTTCAGTTAGTTAGAAGAGGCTTAGCTGCAAAGTAAAAATACTAAACAGAATATTGGTTCTGTTTTACCTCAAACCAGGACACGAACTTAAATCCATCACAGTGTTAAACAGCTTTACTGGGATTTTGAATGAGTAGAGCTTACTAACATTTGTAAATCTGCATGAAAGATATTAATTAACATAGTAACAACAGATTGTGGGTATCTGTGGGTTTTAGACCTTATTTATGCTGTTCTTTTCTTTAACTTAAAAATCAAAGTAATGTTTCCAACCATGCCTGGCTTTCACAACAGCCTCACCAGCTTTCTTTTGTGTAACCATATACTGGTGTATTAATACAATTATATTTCAGTTAATCTCCAATAGATCAGTGCCACAAAAAGCATAACAGTCAACACGAACCCCACCACAACAGACTAATTCAAATGCAGAATGCAGTATCACAGGTCAACAGTCTTGCCGTGTGCACACCTTGGTGTCCTTTTTTGGCTTTCTAAATCAAAGCACAAATCCATTGCTTACCTGAAGAAGTGACCTAAATTCAAGAGCTGTGGGCACAGCAGCCTTCCTAAATACTGGTGATGCTCTGTGCTGTTCTGAAGTTAATCTGGGATAAATAAGGTGAGGCAATATTACCGCAGGACACTGAGGCAAAAGTAATGCCCTCCAGTAATTCTCTATTGCTCACAGCAATAGCAGCAAAATAATCAAGTTTTCTGATTGGAACTGACATGTATCAAAAAGAAAATTAGAAGAGCACACAGTTGCTCCTAACATAAACCTAGTTTTAATATAGCAAATCCCTTTCTATACTGCTGTACTTGATAAATAACAGTAACAAGATTAGCTAACATTCAAGAAATAACAGGCAGAAACTTTCAAAAGTTCAGAACAAAAGCATATCTAAAGTTCACAGAACTGTACTGTAAGGGACAAGATTAAGAGCCCATTATATTTAAGCAAAGGCAGACAAAGGGGGAAGCTGTTTCATAAAGTAAGGGGACATTCTCAACAGGGGCAGCATTCATTTTCACTGTAAGCCAAAATGCCATTACTGTTACAAATGATGCAGAAATTACATCAGGAAAAATGTGCGTGACCTGAGCACATCAGCAGAGCAGATTGTGAGATCCACTACCTTGATCCACTGTGGCCTGCATGAACCCTGGCTAGTCTGCAACTGCAGTGGATACTGACCTCCTTGCAGATCCTGGGCCACAACTGCCAGCTTGGCCTATATATCATCGATATCCCATCAAAAATGCTGCACATGCCTGTGTTTATAAAAATTAATCCCCCCCAGATAGTCTGGAGAGACTGTAAGGAGTATTACCATTGCACACAGTCAGTTCAGGTGAGATACCTGTGATTATGAGGATTAGCCTTAGGAAAAGGAAACAGACAACCTATCACAGGTTATGTTTTCAGTCTATTTTTACTTGAGGATAACTATATATTCTTGCTTACAGCTAGTCATGGTACACAGTGCAACCGTCACAAATCCAGCACAGAGGATACTGGGATTCAAGGGTGGCTCTTTGGCACTTTTAATAGACTACTCATGAGAAAGGTACTAAAAAGGGGGTGAAAACACAGCAAAATATGCATGGGCAACGCGCTGATTTTCCCATACAGCCTCACCAATTCACCTCAGCCTCAATATGCATCAAACTCCCTTTTTCCCTCCTATGCCTCTCTTGGTAAGAGGCTGACAGCCATGTTTTAGTGTGGTGGTTTTCTACTTAGGCTAAATACTCACTAGGGACAAGCATTAGACCACCAGACATGATTTCATTTATTGCCCAAGAGAGCACTTAAGCTTATTTCTTGAACAGTGAAAGACTAATACACTGTTTAAACACAAAGTTGATTACTGAGATGCTTTCCTTCACTTAATATTTTATGTCGTTACTTGTTTTGCAGTAAAACTTAAGTTCACATCTAGCAAGGCACTTAGTCCACGTTTCATCAAAACATATGTATACCCCTGAGAAACATGAATTTTGCTCTCTCCATGTTAAAAATTGCTCTGCAGAATCAAAAGATTGACAGCAAAAAAATTCAAGTACTGCACTGAAGAAATGGCAAGCGTGTACTGGAACATGACAACCCACTTTAGAAACTGCTGTTCTGCACAGGAAAATGTGGGCATCACTGGAGATGTATGGAAGATGTCTGTGGGACTGTGTTCAGCAGAGGACTGTTCCGTTGTAACAACCTGCTATAACATGTACACTGCAAAATTTCTAACAGCACTGAAGTCTGTGGGATTTCTGCTGGAGAACACTTTTGGCCCTCCACAAATACCACCAGGAGATTCAAAATGGAGCTCAAGTGTAAGAAAAGGTAGTTGAAAATTGGGCACTTCACTCTCCCTTAGAAAATGATAAACAGGACTGTAATAAGAAAATTGGATTTATATATTTATAATTTTTACCAAATAGATACCCATATTGACATGTAACACTGCAGTCTTTCTGTCTTTTATTTTTCTATGTATTCAAGCAAAAATACTTCTCTACCACAGAGACTGAAGACTGATCTTGTACATCATATCTGCAGTAACAAAAGGAATAACATGCTACATTTTCATAGGTGGAAGACCTGTTTTATGAACACAAGTTTACAAATTGCACATAAGGAAGTTAACAGGGCTGGAATGTCTTGGGAACTTAGCCCTGGAGAAGAGACACAACACAGTTCCATGCTTTCTAGCCAATAAACTACTCACGCAGTTTTGTCTACCAATTTTTCCTACACTGATTGTTTATCAGTTGATTACCAAGAAACTGAGTTGCATGGCAAAGTAAAAAAACATGAAAAAATTCCTAACCTTAACTTCAGAAGTAGTATTGGCAAATACTAAAATGGATCTATTTTTAACGTTAGCTGTTTAAAAAAAAAATACATATATATGTATCTTTTACCAACCTACTTAACCAGTAGCAGAGAAGGAAGAAACTAATTTATATTGCCAAACGTGATTCAAGAGTTCACCTTGGATCAAGCGCAGTATTTAATACAGAATCATTTGACCAGTGTACTGCAGGGAGACAGAATGATCCAGTAGATATTTTGACCTGCAAGTATTAAGTATGATCCTTGAAATACTAACATATAAGCCCCATGACACTGAAGTTTCTAATAATGAACATGATAAGGCATAACTATACTACCACAAAGGCTTAAATCTTTGCTTTTTCTTCTACTTGCTAAGGTTCCAGCAAGAAGCCCTCTACTGCTAGATTTCTCCAAGAACACATTCTGTCACACAGGGTTGGTTACCTTTTCAATTATCAAGGGAAAGAATTCATCTGCTTCCTTAAAATAGAGCCAATGAGCCTTCCTAGTAATGGCCAATTATGAAAAGGTTCACTTTTCACTTCATGATAAACTAGACATTTATGTCCTCTTCATGACCATTTTCTATAAAAAAGGCGTACTATACAGCTCATGATGAAGAGGAAAAATACCAAAGAATTTGCCTTTTTCCCTCCAACGTCTTCAGGACTCTTCCTTGGTTTTCTTCTTTTTTAAAATTTTTTTTATTTTTTATTTAATCCTTTCTTCTATGTCACTGCTTTAAGTTTACTCCCATTTCAATGTATCTGATAAATCATAAATTTCATATATATAAATTAATATTTCATAATCTCACATGCTACTAAGAAGTAAAAAACCAATATGAAAACAAATTCTGTCACCTAATAATCATTGTTTAATGCCTTAGCCTAGCTAAAAACTCCCTAATGATGGAGGCTAGTAAATTGCTCCAATTTCACAGCCTATGAAGGTTTTCTGGTGGGTTTTTTTTTTGTTGTTTATTTGTTTTAAGAAATACATCATTGTATTTCTTGTCTATCATCTCCACTAAAAATAAGACACCTACATTAGTCCAAAGAGTTTCATAAGATTTTAAGAGTTAGAAAGAAGAATGAACTACTTCGTTTGTCCACTTTACCCAGTTTGGAAGACACATTTTTCTTTATGAAAGAATAAACAGGCATTACAGTAGTACTCTACGTTAAACCACATCTGGGCATACTGACATTAGTATTACTGTTTAACTTTCTCAAACTTGGTTTTTTCCAAGGTTATATTTCACAATATTCACTAAAATTGGGCAACTGTGAATTGGTAGTCTAGCAAAAATCCAAAATGCACCAAATATAAGCAGTAGTCACTTCAGTTTAAATGACATTTACGCATCACTGTCTATACACATTTTGACGCATTAAAATAACCACCTTAAATCTTTACGTGCATTAGGATCAAATCGCCCACTGGACACTGGGAATTTAAACTAGTGACAATAACTGTGCTCTGCAGACAGTGGCACCCTTTCTAGAGATTCTCTGAGGGAAGCTTTAATTCGTGCTTAGGGTTTCATGGGAGCCCAACTAGTAAAGGTGCCTCGGGGACACACTGAAATCGCATTGCTGTAACACACATGCATGTGTGTGTGCAATAGGCCACACCAGTCCCAGGTAAGACAGACAAATCAAATGGTAGCATCCCCCATCAGCTTTTCTATTATCTGCCCCACTTTGTGCCAATTTCCTCCAGCTTCCCCAACACCTCTTGCTTTGCTGTTCTTCCTTAAGACATGGGATGGGGATTTGTCAAAGTCAATGAGCACTTTATTACAGTGAGAGTGCTCAGTAATGAACAATTCAGCAATTTAATGAGATTCTGTAGATCTGTCTCCAGCCTGTCCATCAAGTTTCACTTCTATAAAGCACCCTGACACTAATCCTCTGGCATACCCAATCTTCACCCTGGGCAGAATATTAGATTCTTCCATGGTATATTGCATTACCACTATAACCTTAGCAAAAATGATGAACTTAACTACACTTGAGGCAATATAGCTGGTCTGATTTGATTTTCTTCTATTGGGTTGACTATGAGGGAATTACTTATTTACTAAGATAAAGCAAAAACCCAGTTTCTTATTGCTTTCTGAATGCCTAAATTGGTAAATATATACGTGTGTCTTTTAATTCATTCTGGGGACCTGGAATATTTATAGATATATATTTATTCCTGGTTGTACAGACTGAATTAAAAAGACACACACACGTTTTGCCTGCAGCAGAAAACTAGTTTAAAAAAAATTCTTTGGAACAGCATTAGTAACCTTTAGAGAGGCAATTATGATAACACTTAAATGGACAGTGTGGAGTTTGTTGTCACTCAAAAAGCAGCATATTACCTGTAAGTATCTCTCCCCAGTATGACCCTGCAACAGAAACAGACGCTTTGTCATATTTGCCTGATGAAATGTTCATTGACTGGAGTGCACGCAATTAAGAAAATTATTTCAGAGTTCTTCCTGCAGGACAGGGCAATGACACAAGATTTAAAAACTCCCACTTTCCACTGAAACTTTGTTTCAGCAGGTTGCATAGGGCATATTACACTGTACACGCTTGTTCATTACTGAGTTGGCATTAAGTAATAATTGTGTGGCTTTCCGTAACAACTTTTCCAGCAAAAGTATACCCAAGCATGCAGATAGGATATTTCACTAACCCTGCAGAGAAATTAGGATAAAACCCAACTGGCAAGTCAGCCATGCCCCAAATATGAACTTGTACATCAAAACCTTTTCTGATAAAGCGAATACGAACTAGTAATCCAGAGTATCATGCCTAAAAAAACAAGCCAAACTCTCCATCATGGGTAGTGTGCTGCAGGTTCTGTTGTACAGACATCCTCCAGAGACTAGGACAAGCAAGGCTCTAACTTTATATTAAAATTTGCAGAAAATAGCATCTTTGTAAAATTCTCCATAATCTAAAGCCTCAAAACTTCAGAAACAAACATGCCAGTCATTAGATGGAAGGGTTAAGTTACACTGCACACTGCCTTTGTGGTTTGAAGAGCTTAACTAGACATTTTTAGTTTTTAAGAATAAATATTTTGTTCCTGCATGATGTTATTTATCTACAGAATGTGAAGTGCCCCACAGATGAACACGCATTTTGCACTTTGAGAAAATGATAGCATATAGCTGAAATTATTTGCTTAGAATAATCCAAAAGATAAGTAGATAAATAACAGAGGCTGAAATATAAATCAATATTCTGACTCTCAGTCTTCTCTGTTGGAATAAGATAACCCACTTGCTTGAAAAGAAACCTGTGCTTTCTTTTTAGGAAGTTACATTCAATCTTGAAATACCTTGGAATGCTTTAATTTTATAAAACATGACAGCAAAAAGGACACAGAAGTGTTAGGATAACTAGTGTTACAGAGATTTTCTCCTACTGTACGGTGAATTGCAATTTTTACAGGCATATGATGGGAATGTTTCCAAGGACAGATTTTGGTTTAGTTTTTGTGTTTATCTTTACAAGCTACACGTTGTTTTTTTTTCATATTAGGTTTCCCACCCCCCTCCACACTAAAGGTTACAATATAATGCCTTCATCTCCTTAATATTCTATGGCTAGCAACTTTATCTTTTTCTAGAGTCAGCTTTTTTAGAAGAAATGATGACCACTTCCAGCTTCTTGCCACAAACCTTCCATCAATGCCTCGACTCACCTCTGAGCAAAGCAGTCTGTGTGATGATTCATTAATTTGCTTCAGCCAAAGGCAGCTGTGGTGGCCTAAACAATTTAAAGGACTGCTGAGTTACACAGCTGAGTTTGTCTGCAGTGAATGGGAGAGACCGCACAAGCAGGTTTGCAACCAGACTTGTGGCACTAGACTCATCGGAGGCAATGACAATCAAGTTGCATGTATTGGGCATCCCTTCCCACCACCAAGTTGGATCTGGAAGGAAATATCTGGGTGTATCTGAGTAACACAAGTTAAGCAATAAGACAAACTTCTCATTCAAACAAACTAATTGCATTAACACAACACTCTTTGAATTTCATTCAAAAATTTCCCTCAGTTGTCATTCACAGTTTTTGCTCTAGTGCTTATTCTCCCTCGAGATTGCTCCAGGGTTTCCAAACAACAGATTACTGCTATGGTTTATAGAGCATCACACATTCTGCTTGTTCACCAATCTCCTTACCTGCCAGATTTGTTCTTCACTGAGTGAAGTGAGTCTATCGCTTTTAAAAACCTCTCGAAGGAGACAGTATGGGAGTGCCAGAACTTCTTCAGGATGACTCTTCAAGAGCTCAGAGAGATGTTTTACTAAGAAGTCAACCACTGCATTCTCCAACAAAGTGAGGTTGAAGAGGTCCGCAAGCTTATACAGGTCCAAGTAATTAAAACTATTTAATTCCTAAATGGGTGAAGCAAACAAAATATGTCTCAGAAAAAAACCCCAAAACAAAACAGAGAACAAAAAACTCCACAGGTCTTAGATAATGAAAAAAGGTTGTTCTTTTGGAGCTGTGGAGAAGGAAATATAATTTGAAATTAATTAACATACTCTCATTCAAAATGTATGCATAAATGTTACCAGTGCATATGCAAATATATATGATAGTACTAATTTATATTGCAACTGCTAAAGTTATATATGCATCTGTAAGAAATATGGATTAGTACACAAAATAATAAACCAATATGATTTACACTGCATGACAAGAGCTCGCAGGCTTTAACAAGTGGATTAAAAATGTATTTGTTAACTACAACGGTTTGTTACAAAGCAATTGTTTGCTTATTATTTACTGTTTTGATTGAGCTAGAGCACCTGTGTAGCATGACTTTTAGTTCCATGGAACCTCACAAAATATGAGATGCTGAGCTACATTTTATTATATATAAATTTATCTTCAATGAACAAATAGACCCTTTTTTCCCAACCACTGATATCAACCTATAGTGGATGTTGGCCTTGTTTCTTTCTCCCTTTCCTTCTAGCAGCAGAAAATCTGTGGGGACAAAAGCTACAGTAACTTAGGGCTGGAAGTTTTTTCCATCCTGGTAACAGATAATCTATATTCACGGGCTAATGTTTGCAATCAGCATCCCTTGCAAATTAGCGTCTGGACAGCTAACTACTGCTATTCTACACCATCCGCTCTCCACGGGAGAGGCCAAGAATTCACCTGTATTAGAGAAAAGCACCCAGGACAGCCGGGAAATAAGAATGTTTATCCGTTTTCTCTGTTCTTGCTCTGTGCTCACACCTCTCTTCCTCTCCCCTCTGCAATCCTGGTTTTCATCTTCCAATTTACTGCATTGCTCCCTATCAGCTGCCTTCTCCTTGACCAGCTCCATGTGTGAAAATGACAAGGAGTCTTGTCAGTTTCACTTTGCTGGTTAGTTAACATAGGGACTAGAGCAGGAAAGAGAAACAGACTAAATTAAGTCAATTTCACTTTCACTGCTCTGCTGGATGGAATGGCAGCACCAAATGAAACTGACAAGAAATCTTGTAAATGTCAAATGAGCTGCACGGCTGGCAGATAGAGCAGAGCAACAGGGAAGATGGGAAAGTGCGAAGAGGGGTTTTTTTGGAATGTTTTATGGACTACATCTTGAACGTGTGAATTGGGTGGCTGTCCCAATGACTGTGGAGCTGTTTATGCATATGCAATGGAGAGTGGAGAAAGAATTTTTTTCACCTGCTTAGAGGAGTCAGTACTGGAGGAAAATGAATCAAATTCCTGTGGAGGCTCCTGATTGTTACATACTCTCCCAGTCTGAACGGTGCACCTTCCCTGGCAGGCTTGTACATTAAAGATAAATCCTATTCATTATCTACTTAAACTGCTGCGCAGGAGTTTCATATTGTTTTCTTGGAAGAACAAAGAAAAGTTCTTTACATGGTCAGAACAAGCACTAACAGCCATCATCCCAAAAGCCACAGATATTCTAGTGTCGGTTCCTCTTCACCTTAACAGAAAAGGTAAGGATAAATCCTCCCCAGTTGCAGAAGGAGAGAGAAAGGAATGAATTTTACACGAGAAGTATCCGGTCTGTGTGATTGCTCAGTGATTTAATATCCACGGGTCACAGATGGTACCTCACACCACCTCTTCTGTGATGGCCATGCCATGGTGGCAACAACGCATAGGAGTAGAATCAAAGTAAACATCACAGCATTTGACAAGCGACAACCGTGGTTTATTGTCCCTGGTTTGGAAGACTCTCTTTTCAAAGAACTCCCTGACTGAATGAATGGCAAACATCCAGAAAGAAATTCAGAAGAGCTCAGTGTATATTTATTGAGCTCTTTTGTAGTCAACAGCTGTATCTGGGGAGGATAAAAATAAAAAAATAAATAATGAAAGATTGTGATCTGAGGATCAACAGCCCAACTAAAATACAGACCTGATCAAACCCCACTAAGTGTTAATGGAGAAGGACAGATGGCTTTTGGTGGACCTCAGAAGAGGTCAATAGCAGAGATAACATAATAAAATCTTTCCTCGTTAGAGACAGTAATATGACACACAAATGCAGTCTTCCCCTGAAAAATCTTCATGTTTTCAGTGAAAGCTGAAGTATACTGGTAAGCCTTCATTTTTGGTTTGGGTATTTTTGATGATCCCCCAAACTCCCCTGTCCCCTCAAATCAACAGCAACTGAAGCTTTTCATGAAAGCTGTCAAACAGTTGAAGAGGGCCAAATATACTTATGGATGGATAAACTGTCTCAGGAGCCATTTATTTGCAACATTATTTATTTTTATTTATATATGTTCACTTATTTCAGATATTATTTGTCTATTTATTTATTATGGGGATTTATTTGTTTACTTATTTTCATTGGTAAGCATCAGAAGATTTTTGATGCTTCGCCTAATATAACGCACTAGTGACCTGCTGGACTTATGGTTTACTGCTTGATGAATATTGCAAGCATACTTTGTCAAAACTGATCTTGACCTGTAATCAGAAATATTCGTTTCTGTTTTTATAAGGAGAGACTTGATCTACAGCTTTTTATTTCACAGCCAAAGAAGCAAGTAGTGCATTAGCTTTTACAAATGAAAATTATCAAACTGTTATACAACATTCAAATCAAAATTACACAGTACTGTACATTACTGTCTCTGTGATGATAGTAGATAGCAAAAATGTTACACTGAGATTGTAAGATGTATACCACAGATCAGACAACCTTGGTCTTCACGGGCAGTAAGAGTTTCAGAAACATCAGACTACAATGCAGCATGTAAGTTAGTTCCAAAAAAGCACCTTACCTTCTAGCTTAAAAAAAAAAATAATCCAACAGGAAGTATCAAAGCAATCACTGTCAACTCAGTCTGATTTGAATAGATTTTCAAACTGAACCCTTAATTGAATTAAAAACTTTGTTAAAAAGTTAAATAGGTTACTAAATAGGAAATTTAGATGTGGTCATGAATAATTTCTGGCAGTCTCTGTTTTCCACACATTTCATTATATTGTATAAATGAGCAGTTACAAAACTGAAGTCACGTGCAACTTTCTTCTGGTACTGTATCATAGCATATGGTCTTTAAAAACATGCAACACAAGACAGGCTGATGTAAATTATTGAAACTTTTAATCTTGTTTTTATAAACTTTTAAATATATGCCACTTATCTTTTTTGAACTGAAGGATGAAATACGAACACAAGCAGAACTGTCACTAAGAGCTGAAGACAATTAGGGAAAGGTAGTGATCCTATCGCTTCTAACATAAGTTACACTGCTGAAACCCATTCAGACTAAGAAAATATATATAAGATTACATATACAGATCTTATAAGTAATAGTTGAAATAGTTCTAAAATATCACAGTAAGCTCAAACCAATTCAATAAATTGGCCAAATTATTTATCAGTGTCTACTTCTAAAATAAAGAACTACCTTTGATCTTATGCGTTCTACTTACTATACATCCCCCGGCTTCCCTTCTCTCTGAAGTTAGAGAATCCATTGTTCTACACTACTGGCCTTCTGATTCAGTACTATCAACCTTTAGATGCCAAACCAATTTAACAATGAGCTGACATTTAAAACCCTTGTAGAAGAAAATCAGTTTTCCGAACAAACATAATCTGAAAGATGACAATATTAAATATTCAAAATAAATTATGTGACATTGTCCACATTTAAGTACAGAAGTGTATTTTAATATATAGATATGATAAATTGTCAAACAGGAAAAATAGATATAAACATTTTATTTAAATTGCTTCCAAATCCATCTTTATTCATTTGTACTTTAAAGAATAATTGCCTTGCACAAGCCACAGAAAAGGATGTAACAGATTGATAAATTAGAGTTAATCATAACCAAGTACACAGCAGACTACAATATACCTCTATTCCTCTCCTCTGTGTTATAAATAGCAGAAAAAGCACAAGGAGAACTAAGGGGAAAGAATGCATTTCTTTATGACCTTATTTGAAAGATAAACTCCTTGGGGAAATACAATTTATTCAGATTATCAAGACCCTGCTGTGCAAATCTACAGTCTGGGAGCACACTACAGAGATCAAACAATATTTACTTTATTCTGTTGGGTATAAAAGCTTTTAATGAATGCATAATTAAGACAGAAAAAGTATATACAGCTTTAGAATTCCACTGCCAAGCCAAGCCATTAATATCCAAAGTATCGTACCCAGTTGTAACTCCACCTGCTTCCTATTCAGATTACAACACTGTTATAAATCAAGGTATTAAATGACTAGCTCTGCTGCTGCAACAGAGCAGAGTTGCATGGTGAAACTATTGCCCCTTTTCCTAAAAGGGCTTCAGCCTCTTTAAAGCTGAGGCGGGGGGGGGGCGGGGAGATAAAGGCGTGAGGTCTCTGGGACAGGGACACGTTTATTCAAAATCCTTAAGCAGCATCTAGCACGCAACAGAGCCTTGATGCCAAGTACTCCTGGTTCTCTGCTATATTAAATACTATAAACTAAGCTGCACCATTCAGAAGAGAACCTTGACATAAATCATAGCAAAGACAAACTCTAAATAGATAAGGGATAGTAACAAAATGAAAAATTGTAATGACAAAAATATCTGACAACAAAAGGGAACAACACAATTTTAAAGGAAACCCAGTTCTGCTGGTTCTAGCTCTTCCTTTCTGTATCAAGGGTTCTTGTTCTGCAAAACCTCACACATTTACCTAAGATCATGCACATACTCAACAGCACAGCAACAGATACCTATTTCGTAATAAGCACAAGCATAAATCCTTTGAAAACTACATTTTTAGATCTTATTTGAAATTTTCCTCCACTAAACACCAAAGCCATCAGTTGAACCATGAAAAACATTTTGCTGAAGCCTGGTCACAGTGGAACAGCTAGGCGAGAATTTCGCAGTGTATAAAACTGTGTTTACATTTATTATAAGATCAGTGCAGACTGTAGATGTATTTATAGGCACAGTAAAGGATGACTTTTTAAAGTACTCATTTTATATAATTATTTTTTCTGGTAGATCACTGTTTTCTCAACACTTTTTGTAATTCTTGCTGCTTTTTTTCTAAAAAAAAAAAGCATTAAAAGTTATTTTGCATCCTTGCTGTTATTTCAAGGTAGGTCTGGGGCTAAGTACAACATTAAAACATTTCAGCCCTATTATCTTCTCTCTTCCCTGTGAGAAGTAATTTCCCTGTATCTGCTTACTTTTCAGTTTCAATCCTGTGGGCTTGTGCTAGTGAGCACCCTCTTTGAAGGCATGGAGGAGGCCTGTGACCTTCACAAGCACAGAGGAAAGAGGTAACATTCTCAGATCGCTCATGTGATGAGACACACATGTGGTCTTCGAAAAAGAAACTGAAGCATGCCATATGCAGATACTCAAAAGTAAACCCCCAAAAGTAAACATTTTCTAGAATCTCAGATTAATTGAAGCTACTCAATAGTACAAATATTTTCAAATGGCAATCCAATTAAACATTTTAAGTGATCCTGACTATATATAATATATATATTATACTTACATATTGCATACATGATTATGTGTATCATGAAAAGAAATATACTAATGAAACATTAAGACTACACAGTTAAAGTTTCGTGGTACCACTGAAACATCCACAGGTAACTTTCTGGAGAGTTTTCAATAGCTGCTTTCCCGTACTAAACAGATGCTGCTGTGGGATTTTTTTTAATTTTTTTTTCTTTTAAATTTTTTTTTAACTGTACTTGGCACAGCAACTCCTCAGATGAAAAGCTTCACATCTCACCTGGCTTCACATCTTGCAAGGTATTCCTGGCAACATAACTGTAGCAATCAGTGTTATTTAACAAATAAAAATACAGTGATGAAATGGAACATGGAGATCATCTAACCCTTCACCTCGCCCTTTTATAGCACTTCAGACAGTAGAAACTCAAAGGGAGGATTTAATCAGATTTATCAATGTTTTAGGTTTTTGCCAATTATGAGAGCCTGTCTTTTCTTCAAATATATTACGAGGAACAACATAATCCTGCATTCTTTACTCCAGCAAAAGTTACAGAATATTGGTACATAGTCTTTACAGATGTTTCATTACTTTATATTTTTGCTAACTCAGAGTTACTACAGTGCTTGAGGAAAGCTGAAAACTGTTTGCCTTATCCATCCACCACCAGAAATCTTTTATGGTAGATGTTCACTTTTGTTGTTGTTGCTAATATTGTCAAATCCAGAAAGAGCCAGTTTTGTCCTTTAGAAACCCAAAGTTCACAAGAGTAGCAGTTAAAAAAAAATTACCATCCACAAGAAGATTAGAACTGTACAATACTATTGATTCCAATTCTTTTGCAGACTCTCCCATCTCTGGAAGTGTTCAAGGCCAGGCTGGATGGGGCTTTAAGCAACCTGGTCAAGTTGAAGGCGTCTCTGCACATCACAGAGGGGCTGGAATAGATGGTCTTTAAGATCCTTTCCAACTCTAACCATTCTATGATTCTCTAATAACAGTGTAAGGCCATGAGAACACAGAATTGGAAGCCTATTCCCCTACTATACTGGACAAGCACATCAAATCTTCTTTGTCATAAATTCAGAAAGATCCATCTTAAAACTCTCTCTGTTCTTGCTCCCAACTACTATTTCAAGGAGGCTCAGCTGATTTTGAGACCCTAGCTCCTAATTTCCAGCTTAATTTACTCAGTTTATATGCATTTGTTCCTGTGCCAACATTATCTTTTAGTTTTAACAGTGCACTGTCTCTCTCCCTGCTCCCCCCTCCCCCGCTATTTATTCCCTTGATATATTTACAGAAAGCAATCATATTCCTCCTCAGCCCTCATTTTGCTACACTAAACAAGCCAAGCTCTTTTAATCTCCTCACGTAATACAGGCCTTCCTGATGATCTTAGCTGCCCTTTCCTACACCTCTCCCAGTTCGACTTCATTTATTCCTCTGCATGCGCAAACTCTTCGCAGTACTCATGATTTTTCAGCAGTACCTTGCGTTAGTATCATTAGCATTAGTATTTCCTTAGCTTTATAAATTACCTTGCATGAGACATCCTAGACTCAAAACTTCCTTTTTTTTGATGATATCACATTAGTGGCTCAAAGCCATCCTATGACTTAATACACAAAAATTCTCTGTAAACTTGGTCCTCAAGTGAGACACAGTAAGCCCTCTGTCAGGCAGGACAAAAATAATATGACATGTTACAAATTGGAATTGAGTATGATCCACTGAGATGCAGCAGATTCTACTGAGGATGCTCAGAAATTATTTTCCATTTCTTTCTATATTTGAGTAACAAATCTTGTAATTGCCCTAGCACATACCAGTTACTTATTGGGGGAAAAGTTATTTAAATCATTTTCTTAAGATTCGTTTCAAAAGTAGGCAAGGAAATCTCCTTAACATTCTGAAAAACAAAGAGAGTTTTAAATCAATATAAAGTCTCAAAAATTTCAAACACAGTGAAAACAGAAGTAGAAAATATGTTTCCAATACATAGTATGTTAGAGTTTGATTGTAATTCTTAATCTCCATCTCCATTCAAATCTCTTGAAAACACCTCAAAAAGTGTATTACAAAGAATGAGACTAACAGGAAAAGACCATTGCTCTTCCACCTTAAAAATATTCAGAATGGAAAGAGCTCATAGAAATTGGCATCTCTGTGAAAAACTTCTGTTGACCCCCTTTATCAGCCTCTAGAAAAATAAATAATTTGGATAGACTTAGTAATCACTTCTTTGAACTTTGTGGATAAAATTTCGCCCCATTCTAGCTGCACTGTCCATAACCTATTCTACAGCTAAGCAAGATCCTGTCTGCATCATTATTCACAGATCACAATGACAAAACCTGAAGGCTGAAAGTCTGTTTCTGTTGTGCTGCTCAGGATCAGCTTTGGAGCTCTGGCAGGTCAGAGAAAGATGCTATTATTTTCAAAAGCAGAAGCATGAAAAAAAACCACCCCAGACTGAAGAACAGGAGAGCAGATGCAGACAAGAAGCCTGGAGATAACAAGGCGCAAAAAGTACTGGAATCTAGCAGGAGAGTTAGAATCACAATATGGAGAAGACGTAGCTTCCCAAGGAGGCTGGGTGATAGTTACTCCAACTGCTCTACGTAAACGTAAATGATGAAGATGGATAATAGCAGGATAGTCACTAACTAAAAAAGGAAGTCAACACTCAACGATACTGTGCTAAAGAACAAACAGGGAGCGTATGTAAAACTATCAATATACTAATGTTAACACTCTTGGTCTAAATAGAGAGGTGTTCGTGTGCAAGGAATATATAACGTGATTCAAGCAACTCAGAATCTTTTAATGACATTTTATTTCTGGCACATTTCAATGACGTATACATGTGCTCTGTAATAAACCCAGCAAGGGACCACTTTTCTTAAAAACTGGTCTCTGCTTTAAAATCCCAGGCAACAGCCAGTCACCAAATGCTTAGTGATTACAAAGTTAATAAACACATTTGAAAATGGAGAACTGGAAGAGGGTAACTGCAGTGAGCTGGGCATCTAATCTCACCAGAGAATGAAATAAACTGTCTAAAAATCTGTGGAATGATGGGTTAATTAACAGACAAATTCAAATCTCAGAAATATTTGCTGAACAACCCAAATCAACAAAACTTTCTTAGAATTTTAAGGCAATGTGTGATACTCTATCTACAGAAAGCCTGAATCCAGTGCAGGATAACTCAATACTGAGTATAATTTTGATAGACAAAGTAGAATCAGTCACCAATTTGAAATCAGGAGTTCCTAATGCATCGTAAGAATCACATCACCCCAGCTATCTACTAACATTTGAATATATGAAAGGAATAAGGCATCAGCAGGGGAAGATATTTTTTGGAAACCTCAAAAGAGCTCATTTTCACAAGTCTACAAGAAATACTGGCAGTATAAAATGGGACGAATTTAACACAAGGAGTGTTAGAGAAAGTTGGGCATTACAATATTTCATAAATTTCATACGTTACATGCATTTATTAGGACATATCTTAGATGGATCAAAGATTTGTTCAATGACAATCTCAAAATGAAGTTGTTAGTAGTAAGTTACGAAACACTGTAACTTTTTCCAGTCCTCAAGGAATTGATGCTTGCTCCATTACTGTTAACAGTATAATTGAACTACAGAATGGCAATTTTTGCCCACAGAGTTTGCAGAAGACTCTGCAAAAGCTGGGGTAACAAATCATGAGAATGAAAGAATATGAGCATTGTCTGGCTTTCCTGCCAAAGTGATCATTAAAAAAAAAACAAAACACCTCAAACCACCAAACATATCTGAGAATCAGTAACATAGCTGATACAGAAAATATACCGGACTCTATTTGCAACAACCCTTGCAGGCCATCAGGAGGGACTAATAAGCTGTCATAAATAGCAACATTGGCTCTCAGAGCAGTGCTGCGGCAAAAAAAAAAAAAAGGCTCATGTCACAAAATGCACACTGAGTACTGCCCCAAGAAAAGAGACAAACACTTTTGCCACTTCAACATTGCATTTTTAAGGCTAGTGCTCAAATATTGGTCCAAGTTCCAAAGTCTGTACTTCCAGGATATGAAAATTCTATAGGCTGGAAAACCAACCTTGCAAGATTTAAGGTGCTCAATTTAATTTTTTTAAAGAAAGACTCCTGAAGGATTTGATCTTGAGCAAATATTATTTATAAAATGGAGAGAATATACGAAAGCAAAAAAGTTCAGACCAAGTTTTCAGAAAATAGTTTCTGGCTCATGGATAAAGGAGATAGAGGATCAAAGGTACCCTGGCCACTGGACTAGGAAGTACAAGACTGTTTGCATTGCCTTTGTGTGATTGTGAACGTTTTGCAACTCTGCATTAAAAAAAATGACTGCAATAACAAGTTTTTTGCCAATTGTCTGTACAGGTAAAGAAGGAAATACTTGTGCAATTTGACCTCTGAGGTTATATGGTTTCATATTCCTCTGAGGAGCAAGAGACCTGTTGCAGCTGCAGGAAGATAAGAGAGTACTCAGCAGTTAAAAGAACTTGATTATAAGTTGTGAACGATAAGAAGGCAACATTAAAGTGTTGCAAAATATATTTTATTTGGAAAACTGTTATTTGTCCAGGTATCTCTAAGCTCCTGCAATATCTGACCTCACCACAGAAATCACTAAGAAATTTTTTGCTCACAGCACTAAACCAGGGCAAATTCTCATTTTACAGAGGAAAAAAAGGAGGAGTAGAAGAATAATTAAAAATATTTCCCATGATGCAGAAGACACAAAACCCAGAACCTCAGATGCCTGGAACCCGCTCCAGTGCTCCAGTAGTTAGATAATTCTTTTCTTCCCCACCCCACCCCCAAATTTAACACAGTTTAAAGTTATTTATGCAGCTCAATACATCAGCAAATGTCTGTAACATGTTTTGTATAAGCATTATGCCTCAGTAAAATAAAACCCTCTACAACACTCTGTCCCTAAATTTATGCAGTGAAAAGAACATCTCTCTTTGCCATGACTAGGAGCTGTGCTGATTAGTAGGTTTACTACATAACAATCAGAACTGATTTTCAGGAGGTAAACAGGTTAAAAAAGGATAGTAGTTGCCCATATATCGGAAGAAAAGTGAAAGAATGAAAAAATTCCGGAAGCACCACTGAATTTAAAAAAATAATTCAGTATATGTTAGGATCAGGGGTGGGGGGAGGGAGGGAGTTGCTTGTATTTCAAGAATTACTGACTAGGGATTCACTTACCACTCTCTTGGTCAGAAATTATTATAAATATGACTCTGCAAAACAGAAAACCTACAAAGGGCAAAGCCCAAATGTAAAATGTGGACCTTGACTCAATGTCCAGTTTGACAGTTCCTACACTAACCTTCAGTAGTGCCAAAAAAGTCACAAGTACTCTCAAAACTAACACATGTGAATGTTCACACTGCTGAAGGTGCTAAGCATCAGGAAGGCATGAGCCTTCAAGGATCACGGTAAGTTTTGTTTATTTAGTTTCTAGCAGATCTTACCAACAAAAGAGAAATAATTCCTCCCCCCTCCTGCCAAATCTCAAACAGCTAACGTTCAGGATTCCATGCTTTACCACCAACTTCCCCCCCAAACCCCCCGAGGAATATAGAAGAAAAACCTATTTAATCAACGCATCATATATGCAAGATACCTAACCAAATGACAAAATTTTCACTGTCTAAGATTTCATCTTGAAGATGCCGCTTTTAAAGGCAGGACAGATCACTGTTGGCCTGATTTGTAAGTGTTCACAACTATAGACATTTGCCACCCTTTAACAGAAAATGGGAAAGGCATTTAGAGGAGGGACATAGCTGCAGAAATACATTCTTTTTGAAGTAACTAAGCTAACGAGAACACTGTTTTTAAAAATTAACTAGAGCTTACTAAAAAAATTTTTAGTCAATGATTACTCCGTACAATGTTGTAAAAATTAGTCATTTTCAAATACATATTTTAATAAGAAATGTTGCTAAAACATCCAAATTTCAAAGATTTCAACCACACCTAAAAGCAACATGCTAACAAGAGGTTATCAAAGGTTACACATACCTAATGGTGTTTGTTTTCCCCAACCCCAAAATATTCACCACACACACTGATCATTTTTGCTACTTGTTTTATTCCTTTTCAAGAAGTTCCATTAATCTCTTCAACTTTTGGTCCAGGGCTGAATGGTGCTATTTGAGTCCAGAACTTGATCAGGACTTTTAACCAATGGTATATAATCCATATGCAAGCTAAGACTCACAACAGTATTGAGGTAGTCAAATACTTTTGAGTATTTAGTCACAGTAAACATTCATTACCAGTCTCTGGGGGTCCTTGACATTGCCCATTGCATACACATGCTCCCTTCCTACTTCAGTTCCCTGTGAAGATGATAATGCTGCAAATACGAGTAAAAGCATTGCAAAGCAGGCAAAACCAAAATACAAGCACATACAGTACTGATTTTGGGCCTGGCATATGACATTGGGCCTGTCCCCCTAGCTTTCTCCACGTCCACAACATGCCATTTCAAAGCAGTGGTAATTCCAATTCCAATGTGTTTTGAGGGCTGAACCTACCAGAGGTTACTACAATACTTTCCCCATGATAAACAGGTGTGCTTAGATGCTATGGAAATTCACGGCTTTTTGCATGTATAATTAGAACAGATACAGCTTTCAGTAAACAAGGAGAAAACACTGAAATGGAAATTAGAAAAAACCTCCTCTGAGTGGCTTTGGAAACTTTCACAACAAAGGTCAAAGTGTTTAGAAGGCAAGTCCAGCCAATATGCTACTAGCCCTCTAATTCAGAGGACACAACAGCTCCTGTTAAAAATGACTGCAGAGACAATTCCATGTGTTACCAGATCAATTCACACTGAATCACAAAAAAAGTCCTGGTTTAGGTCATTCAAGATCCAAGGCCACCTATGCAGCTAGACACACTCTGTGGTAGAAATCACAAATTCCGTAAGACTCTGTTGAAACAGATGGGAAACTTAGCAGCAACTTCCTCCAAACTAATAAACAGATGTTTAGAATAGATTACACAAGAAAACAAGTGAATAAAGTTACAAACATTCTTCAGCTTGGAATAACACACTTACAGGACATTATTGATGGTTAATAAAGTTGTTGATACCACTAATCTTTAGGTTTGTATCTTTAATTTTTAGAATTAGTGAGATGAATGAGGACAGTTTATAACTTTCAAAGCTGTGATTACATATTGGCTGAAGATTCAGTAAGACAGCATGTACGCATTTATATTCATTCTGGGTTCAAGGCCTATTCAATACCTCAGACAAACAAAGTTTTTGTTTTAAATAGAATTAGTCTACATCACAATTCTGAAGCAAGATACCGGTTCTCTGACAAATTCTACTCTGATGCAGTTGTGCAAACAAAACACTGTAAATGATGGAACATGCTAAAATGCTGTAAATGATGGAACACGCTAAATTTACTGCTGCTAAGAGATCTACTGGAAAGAGATCTGGAAAATATCAACACCCTTACATGGAACTTGTTTCCTTCTTTGTGCTCCCCTACAAACTAAAATGGTTCAGAAAAAATGTTTCTCTATTAAGTACTGAAATAGTATTTAACAGTAGTTAAAACTAGATGATAATTCAGGGTACTTCCATTTCTGAAACTACTTAGGTACTACTTAGGTATACTTTGGGCTTAGGTCATTTTCATTACAAATCTTTCTTCTTAACTAGAACTAGCCAAGTGTGTTGTGAGCAGTTCAGATAGATGGATCAAACTGTAATGATTAAGCCATCAGAAAGACATAATATATAACGAGGGGGGAGGGAATCAACTACATAGATCTATATCAAGTTCAGACCTTTTGCCTTTAACGTGAGATGGTCACAAGAAAAGTCTAAAATGCGAATACTGCCAAACTGGGGGATGTAGCAACTTGGATCCTTGTGACTTCAGTCCATGTCCACCATTAAGTAAATAAGGTTTTGAAAGGATAATCTCTTCTATTAAACTGACTATAAAATGAAAATAAAATTTACAAGGTCTTTTTAGTATCTTTTAAAGATGGAGCAGACCAAGTCATTCACTATTTTCCTCAGTTTAATACAAGTGTTAAGTTGCCTCTAAAAGTCTATCAAATAATACATTTTCTCATTCATTTTCTTAAGGAAGATTCTGCTCCTGCTTAACATTCCAAACTTGAAATTTATCCCTGTGAAAATAATAATAGTGTGTTTAAAAATACAAAGTATAGAGGAGGTAAAAGATACTTACTTTATAATTAAGAAGGAAAAAAAGTCAGTTCTATTTTGGCTAAGCCAAAGTACAGAGGAAAGAAAAGACGGACAATTAACTCTCTACCACAGCGATACTTCTGAGATAAAATCAGATTGTAACTCACTTCAGGCCCAATGTTCTCTTCAGGTTCATAGGTTGCAAATGATTTATAGTCACCATTTTGTACTTAGCATTCTGGCTTTCCCCATATTAGTAAATACTTTAAAACCAAAGCGTTTTCATGTTTCAAAAATACCTTTGCTAAAACGGCTTAACGCAACTCAAATTGCTTTAGATCAAAGCAAATTTAAATAAAATGTCCCTCTGCTTCTTTACAGGAGGTAAAAAAAAGCTCTGTATATCTGCTGCCTGTATTCCTGTTCTTTCACATTAGAGCTGTAAGTCTCCTCTTTCAGGTCACGTCTTCCACATAAAAGTGCTAAACTAATGCCGCTTAATGACAAATTAATGTCCATGAATAAAAAATACACCTCTAATAGCATAGAGTAATTTGCCATTACAATATCATCATTGGACATGCCCCTGGTTTAATACGATGTATTTAATTCATAACTTAATGAGTGATATATAAAAAGAGAGAGATGAACCCTGCAATTACATTTATGTGAGTCTGTCACCTTATTTGTAAAACCTTAGAGTCATTTACATTCAAATTAGAACAAATGAGTGATTTCACAAAGTGCGGTGATAAATGACCATTGCTGCACAAGACAGAACTGTATTTCCTGTGAAAACATTAACAGTTTCCTATTATTTGTTAAAAATTACAATGCATATTTCCCAGTGTTGTGTGAATAATGACTTTTTTACTGATTAGGTCAGAAGACTAATACGGAGTAAAAATAAATAATTTTTCTTTTCATTTTTTCTGATTTTAGCTTGAATTTAGCTGCTCAAACTGTTACGGACTCACACTGCCACCTGCTGCCCACGCTTGGGGAGGAAGAGCCCCAGCTGCCTTATTTCAACTCCAGCTCAGCCATTCGGCCTGTCTGGTTTCATCTCTTGCAATCAAACAAATTTTCCTGCCAGACTGCTAACTGGGCATGTCGCCGAGGACACCAGCAGATAAGGGTAGCTGCACTACCCAATTACAACTAATGCCATTTTGGGGGTTCACGCACCTAAACTGCCTCAATTTGTAAGGAGAATTAAAAGCTTAAGACATTGCAGGGCAGGAGGGACGAGGGGGACATAAAACATTAGTATTGATCAGATGATAATAAAAACAAAGAAGGATTTTGTACACTAAGCATTCCAGGATTCATCAGCCTCTGATTACAGCTTTATAAAAATACGAGAAAGGTTCCAGAAGAGGGAATCTTTCAGGGCCTGAGGGACAAAAAGGTCAGGTAAGAAGGCCACACTGGCTAGAAAGACACCATGAGAATGGCAGGGAGGGAAACAGTGCTTTTTTGCAGTATTTAAAATACACAAAGCTGCTCTCCCTTCCTGACAGAAACTGCAAAGAGAAGCAAGACATATCAGTATCTGCTGCTTCCCAGCTTGTGACCTCTCCTGTGATTCCGACGCAGAAGACCGGCAATGTGTATCCATACAACTAGCTACACAGCTGGGGAGCTTTAATCTTACCAGCAACAGTAAACCTAGATATTCCAGCAGCATTTTTTCATACATCTATCAGCAGTTCCAGTTCAGCTTTGCCAACTATAATGTCACTGGCAAAAGCAGAACACACACATGCAAAGCCAGCAGGTTCCTGACCATAGTTGCACCACTTTCTCTAACAGTTAACACCCCAAGAACAGAATATACACTGCCACATCGCAGCTAAATAGCAGCAAGTGGATTACAGTAAGAATGGGATTCAAAGTGACTCGATATACCATTCTTACTTTTGTCACTGACACCAGCTGAAAAACAGAGAAAACCACCGTCATTTTTTTCCTTAGTCCCATTCTAATTTGGAATCCTCAGTAACTCATTCACTTCTCATATGTATAAATCTGTATCTCTGTAATTTATGTGTACGTTAAAGACAGAGAGGAGATAAATTCCCAAAGTTATTTTTGAGCTTTGTGCAAGAACTTTCCTAATGACTGTCAATAGCTCAATGACTCAATTCAACAAAACATGCTCCTTCAAAAAATAGCAGGCTAGCACAGCAACAACTGACTGCATAACACTGAAAACCAGCAAAATGCAAGATGACACTATTTCTGTCCACTTTGTATTCTTGGTATGGGAAGGTCACTCTTTCCACCACAGGCTAAAGTTGGTAGACTCAAGTTTGATGGTGGTGGCTTTATAAAACACCACTCTAATTCTAGGGGAGTGGGAGAGTGGAGAGCGTGCATGTGTGTACTTAGATTAAAAACTCAGTATTAGTTAAAAAAAAGGCAAGCCTCGGTTGCTAGATGACCTTTAGATTTTTTTCCAGCAGTTTAATTTGCTCTATATGAAAAACCCAGGAGCTAAAATCCCAACTGAGCTGGGGGTCCTAGCAATACAAAGGTGATGCTCTCAATCTCTGGTGTAAGAATTAATTCATCTCTGAAGGACTGTATCTTAGTGAAAGTTGGGATTGTGTTGTTGGCAACATTCCAACTAGAGAAGCTGGGTTTAAGTAAAATAAATATCTTTAAATCTCTGGCCCCACCACGTATGCACACTCCTTTTAATTCCACGGGCAGATTCATTTGTAGCTTCTTCCTTTTAAAAACAGCAACATATTTCAATCTGTAAACACATTCAAATCGTTTAAAATTGGCAGAAGAAAAGATCCAGATCATTAGGTGCTCCTACACCATGAAAAATGTTGTTTTATAAGCCTAGATTGACCACTACAGTAGAAGGTTAAAAATCAAATGTCCCTACCCAAAACAATTTACCTGCTTCAATTATTACCAAGAATTATTACAGGAGGTCTTATTTTATCATTTGAGAGTTGATTAATCTATTTTTTTTTTTGCATTCCAGGCCAATCCTGCTCACTATCTGCTTTTGTATACAAGAATCCAGAGCATACAGCACAGCTCCAAGGAAACTCCAATTGACTGCTGCTGTACAGTGCTTTGTTTTTTCAGGCTCATTTTAATCACTCAACTAAAATGTTCTTCTCAGCTTAAATTGGCCCTCTTTAAAGATGCTACAACTGACAGCAGTAGTAAGTGGACAGACACACTTGTGTCACAGTTCTATCCACTCTATTAGAAGTTTCTAAAAGGTAACCACCTAGCACATTTATCATTTAGCAGGGAACTTAATGCACTTAAGACTAACGGGAAAATTGGCATCAAACTTTTAACTTCCCACAACACAAAAACATTTATGATCCCAAGAACAAGTTTTAACAATCAGGGGAAGTTTAATAGCAGTCAGGAGCACTGCTCTTGTCTACTACGCTTGCTGCTCCTACAGCTACTGTGAGAATAGGAAATTATTTTTGGCATTGAGTACAAGGACAGTCAGCTAACACCACTTCTAATAAGGCTTTTCAATAAGGTATTGAAAATATGCAACTGTCCAGCCAATAACATAACCATAACATACGTGATATCCCACACTCTGTCCAGCACGTAAATTTAATTCGTTCTTCACAAAATGTGCTGGATTTGGCAGCAGAAAATCAAAGGGATAAGTGTTAACAATCATGCCATGTCCTGCCTCTCATAAACGAGTGGGTTGCCTTGGACAGTTCTGCAACTTCTAGACCCCTCACTCATACTTATCACCCCATCACCCTATTACCTTGAATGTAACTCAGGAGGTATACAGAACTCCACCGAAACAATACAGGACTTCAGAAAACACAGAAAAATCACTTGGCTTTAAGATTTCAAATATGGTCAATTTTATGTCTAAGGTCTCTGAATGCCAGTGAAAATCAACTTTTGGTTTAAAAACTGATTACTAAAGCTATACCCACACAATATTGAGTTGATGTTGATCAGTAGAAGGAAATTCCATTACAAACTTGTACTCTTAATAGCATTCCCTCCTTACTTAGACTCTTTGATTGTTGAAATAATTTGCAGTTTGTGGTTCTCTTTGGTACTGAATATACAAATAGCTGAGGAAAAAGACAAAACTTCTTACATCTACAATCAGTTATATAACACAGACCTATTTGTGAAACAAACATTTCTATACTCTGAATAAATCTTTTAACGTGTTTATTCTCTTGCAAAAGAATAAAGTTGTCACGTACCCTTCAGAAAAACATTTACAAGCTTTAAAGTGCAAAATAGGTCATCACCAACACACTACCTAATACCACATTCTCTACAGCTCCGTTTAAGAAGTCCATTCTCAAATCTCCATCACATTCAACGGCTTCAACTAGCCTTTCTCTTGTCTTCTCCAATGTCATAGTAGAATAGTTATGGTCCACTGGAATTCTAAAGGCTAAAACCTTCATAAGGGAAACAAGACATTCAGATAACCCCTTCCCATTATAGTTCAAAATCTACCTGTTGGTTGCAGCTCTCAGTGTTAGCCTCCTTTGAAAAACCTCAGCCAAAACTGACAATCAATCTGAGCTGGAAGAGCAACTCCGGAAACAAGAGTCTTAAAGAACTGGATGTGCACTCTGCAAGCCAACGCTGCATGTGTGATCGCAGACCTTAGTGCAATTCAGGATACACAAAGCTCGAATCTTCAGCTTAGCTTTCCCACAGCTACGTAGCAGCAATACAGTTAAGAACAATGACATTGCCTCACCGCTTGTTTAGGTTGAGATGGACGTGTGAGATTTCAAGCTTTGTTTCAATGTTTAAAGTACCTGTGAATTATGCAGACGGTATGATCAAAGAGATTCATGAATATGTATGTATCTAAAATAAAATATATCAGCATGCTTCCAAAAAGTCCTCTTCTACAAATGAAACTAAAACCAAAACCCCAAACCAGCAAAAGCTGAGGAGCAATCATAATTCAAGATACGACAGTGCTGAGGCAGGAGAAGTCTGCACAACACAAAGGTGAAATTAAGATCTAGAGTAAGGAACGCTTGGGCATTTCTCTTGTTTGCAAGTAGAAAAAATATGATCTACAATTCTTTTAAAACAAAAATCAGTAAATTCTCAATCTATGATGAGAATGAGTTTTCCAATGAGAAAATGGAATAAACATTAGATGCTACAGAACATTTGATAATGTGAAGTTTATAGACAATAAAATGCATTTAGTAAACTAGCAGTGCTGTCAGAAACCTCCATTGCGTCATGCTATCATAAACATCTGAGATAGGTATTACCTAATTGGCGGGAGGGGGAAGAATGTTCCTCTCCTTTTTTATGCCTTTCATCAAAAACTCTTCATAAAGGTGCCATAATCACGGTTCAAACAAACTATTACAGAAACCTTTTTAAGATTTATTAACAAATTAAAGTGCTCCAAGCTGGCTGATCTATAAGAAAGAGGATCTGTCTTGTAGTCAAAATAATGTCTTGTTTATTCCGAGACAACTGAGAGCAAATTCCTTAAAGAACAGTGCATATAAAAAGTCAGCATTGGCCGGAAATTAATCTGCCCCCGGTGCATTGCAAATTGTCTTCAACAACTAGACACTTCGACAATCATCTTAAATTAATTTAGATCAGTACGGTCATCTCTGGAACCTCAAAAACTACAAATGTGCCTTGGAACAGATATTTGCATGGGCCATGCCAACTGCACTTTTAGCAAAAAAAAATCCTTATTGAAATCCATGGAATAATTACAAACCCCGGATAAAAGTATCAAGAAGAGATGAAACCAGACCAAATTCCAAAAAATTTACAAGCTGAAACATCTAGAGAAAGAGAAGAGCTGGAATAAGCTCTAACAATAAGAGCAGCACTTTTATACGGGAAAAGCCTAGTTCAATCCAAACAGTTACAGACAATCCTAACAAGTTAAAACCCTGTGTCAGTATTACACAACAATATCAAATGATAGCTAGATTCCACATACTCTATTTCCTAAACTAAGCTAAGTTCATGATACCCGAACAACTCAAAACAGCAAGAAAGAAATTCACCAGTACAGTAAACTAAGAACTCTGCAGCACTCAGACTCATACAAAGAAGAGAAAGGGCAAGCATTATTCTTTTCCCAGCATCTGTATCATACCATGTGGGGTAATAAGACACTTCAGTTACCAACTGCAGCAAGGATAAGTGGCTTTAAGGAAGCCTTCTTTAACTACTTTATTTTAGATAGCACTAAAATAAAGCAATAGATATTTTTAAAATCACCAAATAGTATGCAGAACATAAACAGATATTTGATATAATTAATTTGGACCCTGAAAGATATCACAGTCTTTATGCACAGTACCTTGTTGACTTCTACTAAAAAGACTTACACAACTACTCAAGGTTGATTACTTGCATGGACTGTAACTCTGCAGAACGAACAAGACAGGTAAATTCTTACTACGATCCATTCAGACCGCAAATCTGTCTACAGATATGCCTTGTTGGGATGAACCTCCTAAAAAATACTCTAAAAAGAGTAAAATAGTCTAGACGCCAACACGATGTAAGCTACAGCCATTCCACACATGTCCATGAAGATTCAAAACCCTACAATGGGATCCTGATTCAAAAATACTTTACAGAACTACCACTGCTCTCTGTCTCCCACCACATATTCTCTTCCTTATTCCCCACCTTTCGTCCCCCACTTTATTCCCTACCTCTGTCACTGTAAATCCGGACACTGGGGCCCACTTTCTCTTCATTTTCACACCACTGTAGCTCCAGTTACCCTAGCTTGGCACACTACTCAGAGTATAACAGAATTCTTTCACATCATTTCAGTAACTGGGTATTGACCATCACCTCCAGAGAATTTTTACCAGTCTGTTAATTACAGAGTAAGTTGGCAGCAATGTTTGCTCACTCTGGGATTTTTTTTTTGGAGGGTGGTATGGTTTTGGGGTTGATTTTTGTTTGGGGTTTTTTGTTTGGTTGGGGTTTTTTTTGTTTTGGAGTATTTTTTTTTTTAATTCATTAGCAGTCTGCTCCTAACTACTTGACTATGGCTTGCACATCAAGGATGAGATTCAAAGCACTAATAATTCTACAGTTATCTTGGCACTGGAGTGACCTCAGGATTAAAAGCATTAAGAGAGTGCAGAGGGATGAGCTACAAATACCAGAGGCTACTCAATGCAGGTTATGGAAGAAGTTAGGACAAGGACTTACGTTGGGCATGTACCTGTTCCTTTCCTGCAGTCCTCTCATGTCCCTGCCTCACCAGGACTGCAATACTCAGCTTCCTCCCCACTCTTTAATATTTCCTCTAGCTTCTTTGCAGCAATGGCCCCTTTGGTTCCATTTCTGATAAAGACAGAGTATGTAAGCACTAGAGACATGCTCACACTGACTGATTTGTTAGGAGGGCATTAAATACACCATGTGACTAGAAGTGTTAGACTTGTATCTTCTTTCTCATTACAGTAACCCCCTTCCCATGCCTGTCTGACAACTGGCACGCCAAATGGTTTTGTGGCTTATTTGGCACCTCACATTTCTTATTTCTCAAACTAACCATCTTTCACATTACATTCCATGTCTACTTTCACAGAAAAATTAAATCCCTCCTTACATTCCTGAAAACAAACTACAGTACTCTACCAGGTACTGCAGTATTTTCTAATCAATTTATAGTGCACGAATTAATACCACCTGATTGTCTGAACATGTATTTTGAAGGCTTCCCTAAGACTAACAGTCAAAGAACAGATTCCTTCCCCGTAAGACACACAGCCTTTAAGTACATCCTGAAGATCTGAACATGAAATCCTGCAAGCCTACGGTACTCAGTAGCTCAGTGTGCTGCCAAGCACACTCAGACTGTTCAAAGGCAGTTATGCTGTTGGAAGGCGAATGCATATGGAGAGGATTGTACTGACATGCATTTCCATGCCCAACTGTTGCACAGATACAGGCAACACACCCTATTTCAGAAACAATACTGAAAAATTACAAAGAAAAGGAAACAGTTCTGTAGAGTTGCTACTGCCATTTTTTTTATAAGGCTTTTCAAAGATACACATCAAAGCTATGTTCTCGCTACCATCGTGAGCTCTCTCTTATACAAGCCAAGCACAAAAAATTATTTTACTGGATTCAGCTTTGTTTCTTCATAATGACAGCCCTAACGCTGATTATGTTATCAGCGTTATGGGCACAAGGCCAGTTGAGAATAAGGTGCCATTGTAGTAAGTCCTACCCCTTCAGTGAGAGGTAGCAGTGACCTGGAATATGCATCAATATTCTGTTGTGAACACTCATGCATCTGAATGCTTCACAATACTGACGGTTGCAATAGGGAAATATTTAACATTTGGTAAACTGTGGCAGAAGAAAGGAAATTCTCTGGTAAAGGTGGGAATTACGCTCCCATGTGCTGATACTAATCAGCGGACCTCCTTGTTTTCAGGACTGAAATGGACAAAACAGATAGGAGAAGAAAGCACCTACCACAAACCAATACCCAAATTACACTCAAAATTCAGCCCTCCTGAAATACAGTTTGTTGCCACTTAGGTTACACCAGGTGTTGTACTAATACTCTCCTACTGAAATTAGGCTTGAAACAAGAGTTCAGCAAACAGAAATGGCTGATAATCAGGCAAAAAAGCCTCACCTGAATGAGATAATGAGAACATAAACTGAGAAGCTCCAGCAGCTGCAAATGACTCCCAGCTGCTAGGACATCCTGTATCACCCCTGGTTCCAAGAGGATCTGTAAAGAAGAAAACAGAAGGTTTGTCATGTAGAACTTGTAGAAAATACTACGTGGCTTTGTTATTTCAGACATTTAAGCCAACATAGAGAACAGAAAGAGTACAATTAAGCACAGAGAGAAGTCTTTGCAGGACAGTGACAGAGTTTTTAAAGTTCACCTGAATTGCCCAAAGGATTTTTAAGCAGATTTTCCTGTGAGAGTCCATAAGCCACATTTCCATAAGCCACATTACCCCCTAAATTCTTTAAAACTAAATACATGTTATTTATTTACAAAGGAGACTTTTCAAAAGAACAGAACCTCCTTTTGTTATCCATACACCTGGACACTTCCATACATACTGATGAATCAGGCCAACAGAATTGCCTCAGAAGTCTCCAGTATTAATGTTATTCATGCTTGTAAAAAATATACAGGCTAGGAACACCCTTCCCATTCTTCATGATACCACTTCGTAATTTTCCTAACCACTGTCTTCATTTTACAGAGCAAGACTGTGAAGGCACAGAGTGAGCATGCTGCTGGGGAAGTGCCAGAAAGGGCTTAGAAACCAAGACTGATTATCCTGTCACTTGCTCACATGAAACTCCTACTCATTTCAATTAAAATCACGCACAGGCAGCAGCCAGGATAATTGGGCCTCAGCTCCTAGCCTGGTGTCTTCGGGTCAGCTTGTTAGAGCATCCCTTTCAGGACACAAAAACGTCTTTGGGAATACAGACAGTGGTTAACTTATCAGCAATCACATTACAAACTATCCAAACTAGTATTATTTAAATCTAAGTGGTGCAGCATCCACCAAAAATCAGAAATGCATAAGAAAAACTAATTTTTCAAAGAAACTCAGTTTATTCAGTTTTATCCTTGTTTTATTTCCCCTGGCAACTTTGGTTTCACACCACATGAGGTCAGTCTCTCACTGCTCCACAGGGAGGCAAAGCTTTTTGCAAATCCTTTCTCTTCTGCCCACACAATTTAGTTATATCTCACAGCATCATTTATAGGTCTCAAATGCAGTGGAATAAGGAGGATGGTAAACAAAAGGAAAGACACTTATCTGCATCTTTTGGAGTTCAATCTGGTTTTGAGGGAAATGAAAAAAAACCACGTATGCATTTCCTCAAGCAAAACCACAAATTATCTCCAACGTAATAACTATATTAGCAGCAAGAGAGAAGGGGATTGGTTCTTTTTCATATAAAGAACTCATTTACATTGAGTTCTGTCAGTGTATGACGTTTAAAGCTTGTGCAAATCACTAAATACATTCATACTAGGTTTTAAGTGAACATATATGTAACTCACTGTCTAAAAGTTCTTTATCTAGCCAGATGGACATGTAAGGATCTTAATGTAAATGAGAATCAGGCCCAGCACAGTCCAGGTTTTTGGCTGGTGCTAATGAGGTTGCTATGCATGACGAGAGGTAGTTCAATGGAAAGTTAGAAAGGATTTCAGATACAAAAATATCTCCAACAGGTATATTTTAAAAAAAAATGAGCAGCACTGTCAAATATTTTCAAGTGAGAACTCAAGGTCAGACTGAAAAAGCCCACGCTGGTTTAGACCTTGCAGTGTTTGTTATTCAGACATCATTTACACTAGGAAGGTTGTCATCTGATGTCATATTACCTACTAAGTGCCAGCCACCAGCTTAGCAATGTTAAAGATGCAGTATGAAGAGAACCAGAACCCTAAGCAGATTACTACCTTGTAGGCATAGACAAACTATATTTAACTGGGATAATATTAATGTATTTTAAAACTACAGCAATCCATTTACAAGTAATACTAGTAGCATTATGAGATGAGAAGTAGGACAAAAGGCAAGGAGAGTGACCAGTTACTACCTAGAGGTGATTGGAAAAAGTCAGTAACAAAAGTTCATTGGAAGGTGGCAGACATTTTTTTTACATGCTTTTCCATTTCTTACAGCTTTCCTATAGGATGCATGATTTATTCTGCTGAGACAACAGATTCGCCTTTGTGTTTCCCAAGATAACTGAGGAAAGTCTATTTTGACTCTTCCCAAGACTTTGCCTTAAATGGAACTATCAGAATTCTATTCACTACTCATTTGGATATAGGCAAAAATACTAATTCGTCTATGCTAAATGTTCACCAACAGCAAACTGCATGCTGGGAAAACACACAAGAAAAAGAACAATACGTAAAGAAGGAAGAAAATACTGCAAGCCTTCCTTCTATTGAAACTGCGATAATTCACAATTATTCCACACCTCTTTGCTTCTCTACATTAATACAATTACTTGGTTTTGATTAATTACTGGTGTAGCTGCTTATATGCTATGTTGGCCATCCAGCTGAATCTTAACAGTAAATGCACATAAATACCACCATATGCATACCGCAAGTACACACAGTGACTGACTCTCCTCTGTCTAGCCCTCAAAACAATAGGTCTGAGGTCTTCAGGGTGCCATTTGCTGAAAATTAAGAAGGGAACTAAGATTTACTATGAATTCACACCTTCAAAATTCATTATAAATAATCAGTGTGAAAACTAAAGAGACAAACTTAATCATTTTCCCTACTCCATCCTCAACCAAAAGGTTACAAGGTATAATTATCAGAGCAGAAACTCGGAGCAATTTGGAACCAGATTTCAGATAATCTTGCAGTCTTCACCAGTGAAGCATGTGCCTTTGTGTGACGCATGCCATCTTAAGTCTGGTTTCTATGCTATTTTTATATTAAGATAATTAGATGCAATTCAGGTATTGCACCTGGCTACATCTTACAATCAAACTTCTATTCAACCCTTATTTCTGAGGGTTAATTTTCATTATGCTCTCAAGTCTTCTCTGGCTTGTGATGCTACCCAAGAAAATCAGTTTAGCCACCCTCTCCCTGTATACAATGGGCAGATCTTGCAGACAGCCCAAGTAATTTACTTTCCCAAGCCACCAGGTCTGACGTACTGCTTGTTTTCAAACTGATCTCCTTTGTCAAGCTATTTTTCTCCTCCCCACCAATGACTGCGTTTTCAAACAGGAATCCTGTTCTTCAAGGCAGACACTCTACCCTCCATCATCCCACAGATCCTTCAGAGACCATGCACTAAATTCAGTTCACTCCCTTGTGTGGTCAGATCCATAAACCACACAATTTCTTAGATCCACAGTTCTTAGACATACACAATTTAATTCTATATTATGCCTTGTTGATATGTTGAGGAAAACTGCTCTGCAAATGCAAGAATTTGAAACTTTTGTAAATGAAACCTGAGCTTCTGAAGCACAATTCTGAGGCAGAAAAGGGAAATCTATAATCAGCTCCATAGTCACAGATACACACGGCCTTGAACACCCACCCCCGTGTACATCTACCCTCTAGGCAGGAGTTCTATAACTGGAATTCATTCCCCCTTTTTCCAAGATTTCCCTCTTCCTTTCCCAGCTCACTCTGCATCCCTTCCAACCCAGTACATCTTAGGGCTCTGGGTAACCATGGAAAAGATTAACTGGGATCATCCATCTCACCAATCTCTTCAATCACTTTCCTTTGGGAGACTTCTTGGTAATACAGAGCAACTAGCAGCTCTGACTTCTTGGGCTAGGAGCAGCACATGAACCACCATCCTTTCTCAAAGACAACTACTCGTGCCTCACCTCCACACTGCCCAGACCGAGAACATCCTCATACTCTTTCAAAGCTTCCTGCCCTCCTACAAGCAAACAAACAGTATTGGCCAAAAGAAATAAAAAATCATAGAATCATAGAATGGTTTGAGTTGGAAGGCATATCAAAGATCACCTAGTTCCAACCCCCCTTGCCATAGACAAGGACACCTCCCACTAGACCTTGTTGCTCAAAGCCTCACTCCAACCTGGCATTAAACACTTCCAGGAATGGGGCCTCCACAACTTCCCTGCACAATCGCTTCCACTGTCTCAGCACTCTCATAGTGATAAATTTCTTCCTAATACCTATTCTAAATCTACTCTCTTCCAGCTTTTAGACCCATTTCAGATACTGGAAGGCTGCTATAAGATCTCCCTGGAGCCTTCTCTTCTCCCAGCTGAACCACCTCAGCTCTTTTAGCCTGTCCTCATAGCAGAAGTGCTCCAGCCCTCTGATCATCTTCATGGCCCTTCTCTGGACCAACAGGTCCACATTCTTCTTATGTTGGGGGCTCCAGAGCTGGACACTGTACTCCAGTTGGGGTCTCATGAGAGCAGAGGGGCAGAATCACCTTCCTCGACCTGCTGGCCATGCTTCTTTTGATGCAGTCCTGAATACTGGATGGTCTTCTGAACTGCAAGTGCACATTGCTGGCTCAGATGAGCTTCTCATCAACCAACAACCCCAAGTCCCTCTCCTCAGGGCTTCTCTCGATCCATTCTCCGCCCAGCATGTATTTGTGCATGGGATTGCCCTGATCCATGTGCAGAACCTTGCACTTGGCCTTGTTGAACTTCATGAGGTTTGCACAGACCCGTCTCAAGCCTGTCCAGGTTCCTCTGGATGGCATCCCTTCCCCTCCAGCATGTCAACCACTCGACACAGCTTGGTGTTATTGGCAAACTTGCTGAGGGCACACTCAATCCTACCATCCATGTCGGCAACAAAGATGTTAAAATTGTACTGACCCCTGAGGAACACCACTCATCACTGCTTGCCACTTGAACATTGAGACGTTGACCACAACTCTTCAACTGCAACCGTCCAGCCAGTTTCTTATCCACCAAGTGGTCCATTGGTCAAATCCACATCTCTCCAATTTAGAGACAAGGATGTCAATGTGGGACAGTGTCAAATGCCTTGCACAAGTCCAGGTTAGATGGCGTCTGTTGCTCTCCCCTTATCCACCAACACTGTTAACCTCGTCATAGAAAGCCACCAAATTTGTCTGGCTGCCACTGGTCACCTCATTTTCTATGTGCCTTACCAGAGTTACCAGGAGGATCTGCTCCATGATCTTGCCAAGGACAGAGGTGAGACTGACCAGACTGTAGTTCCCCAGGTCTTCTTTTTTACCATTTTAAAAACAGGGGTTATGTTCCCCCTTTTCCAATCAGCAGAAACTTTACAGACTGCCACAACTTCTCAGATATGATGGACAGTGGCTTGGCAATTTCATCCGCTAGTTCTCTCAGGACCCGTGGATGAATCTCATCAAGTCCCATCGATTTGTGCACCCCCAGGTTCCTCAGCTGGTCTTGGACCTGGTCTTCTCTTACAAGGAAAGGCTAAGGGAGTTAGCTCTTTTTAGTCTGGAGAAAAGAAGACTGAGGGGGGATCTCATCAATGCTTATAAGTACTTAAAGGGAGGCTGTCAGGAGGAGGAGGGGGTCAGTCTTTTTTCAGTGGTATCCAGTGACAGACAAGAGGTAACAGGCACAAACTTGAACATAGGAAGTTCCATCTGAACATGAAGAGGAACTTCTTTCCTTTGAGGGTGGCAGAGCACTGGAAGAGGCTGCCCAGAGAGGTGGTGGAGTCTGACTCTGGAGACATTCCAAACCCACCTGGATGCCATCCTGTGCAACCTGCTGTAGGTGGACCTGCTCTGGCAGAGGGGTTGGACCAGATGATTTCCAGAGGTCCCTTTCAACCCCTAACATTCTATGATTCTCCAACAGTGGGCAGTACCTCATTCTCCCAGTCCCTGCCTTTACCTTCTGCAACTTGGGCAGTGTGGTTAGAGCCTTTACCAGTGAAGACTAAGGCAAAAAAAGTCGTTGAGTACCTCAGCCTTCTCTATGTCCTGGGTGACCAGCTCTCCCATTTCCTTCCTGAGTGGGCCAATATCTTCCCTAGTCTTCTTTTTGTACCCAATATACCTATAGAAGGCTTTCTTTTTGTTGCCCCTGACACCCCTGGCCAGATTTAACTCTATCTGGACTTTAGCTTTCCTAACCTGATCTGCAACTGTTCGGACAATCTCTCTGTATTCCTCCCAGGCTACCTGTCCTTGCTTCCACCCTCTGTAGACTTTCTTTTTCTGTTTGAGATTGTCCAGGATCTCCTTGTTCAACCATGCAGGCTTCCTGGTATTTTTGCCTGACTTCCTCTTTGTTGGGATGCATCGCTCCTGAGCTTGGAGGAGGTGATCCATGAATATTACCCAGCTTTCTTGGGCCCCTCTTCCTTCCACAGCTGTATCCCACTGTACTCCATCAAACAGATCCCTGAAGAAGCCAAAGTCTGCTCTCCTGAAGACCAGGATAGCAAGCTTACTGCGCGCCCCGCTCACCGTCCTAAGGATCACTGCAGCCAAGGCTGTTCTTGAGCGTGACATTCCCCACCAGCGCCTCCTTGTTGGTGGGAACAAGGTCTAGCATGGTACCTCTCCTCATTGGCTGTTCTATCACTTGGAGAAGGAAGTTATCGTCAACACATTCCAGGAACCTCCTGGGTTGCTTATGGCCTGCTGTGTTGTCCTTCTAACAGTTATCGAGGAGACTGAAGTCTTCCATGAGGACCAGGGCTTGTGAATGCGACCATCGTATTGTTGCAGCCAAGAGGGCAGTGANGCGCCTCCTTGTTGGTGGGAACAAGGTCTAGCATGGTACCTCTCCTCATTGGCTGTTCTATCACTTGGAGAAGGAAGTTATCGTCAACACATTCCAGGAACCTCCTGGGTTGCTTATGGCCTGCTGTGTTGTCCTTCTAACAGTTATCGAGGAGACTGAAGTCTTCCATGAGGACCAGGGCTTGTGAATGCGACCATCGTATTGTTGCAGCCAAGAGGGCAGTGATGGACAAAAGAGAGCAAGGAGGAAACTCCTTAAACTGTCCTTCCCAACAAAGAAATTTACAGCCTGAGGGAGAAGGTAAGGTCCAGATTAACAATCACCTGTATGAAGTCTCATGAAGTTTATATCTGGAAAGAACAATTAGTCCATTTAATCTATTTTCTGTATATTGCAGGCTATTATATGTCATCCAGACACTTTTAAAGACATTAAACTAAAGCTACTTTAGGCCCAAGGAGGCTAAACTGTGTGCCCAGACAAAGATGGAGAGATTGAGGATGCAATTCTATCACCTTCATTCCAGCTACTCATTTATACACCTGTAGTTCCTTCTCATTTCCACACAGCTGTTTGTGGGGCCACGGAATAAGTGAGGTGGCGGCATGATCCACATTAAAAATAAACCAGCATTACGTAATGTCATGTCAGAAAATTCTAGAAAGTAAACCATACAGAATTTAAAACAGAAAACAAGAAAAAAAAAATCCTAAGATCCCTGCCAGTCTGATACAAAAGAAAATTACTTCTTGCCTTCACTTGCAGTGATCAGCATTTCAAACAAGACAGGCATCTAACAAAAGTACCACTTGTTGAAAAACTCTCTCTGGAGACCATTCAGCGTGCTTCAGAGCAATCAGAAAACCTAACTTTTCTTTTAGAGCAATTTAGATTGCATTTCACTTGCAACTCATTAGCAGTTCTGCCTGTCTCCCTGCTCATTCTTGCTTCAGTTGAATCCCGAGCTCCTTGCACGTTGAGAAGTGCTGCTTCAAAAAAGTGTGAGCAGGGGAAGAATGTACTAGTCCCCTGCAAGCAACTACCCAAAGCCCTGGCATGTAATGATGATAGCACTCATTACAAAATCCAGACGTCTCATTAGCCAATGACAGGAGAAATCATGACCAGCATTTCTCTGATATGTATCATAGTATTTTTCCAGAAAACAAAATGAAAAAATCTGTGTTAAATGCACAGCATATAAACCATAGACTCACAGAATATCTTGAGTTGGAGGGTATCCACAAGGATCATCGAGTCCAACTCCCTGCTTATCGCAGGTCTACCTAAACCTAAACCATACAACTAAGAGGGTTGTCCAATTGCTCCATGAACTCTGACAGGCTTGGTGCTGTGACCACTTCCCTGGACAGCCTGTTCCAGTGACCAACCACCCACTCAGTGAAGAACCTTTTCCTAATGATCAGCCTGAACTTCCCCTGATGCAGCTTTAGCATTATGAAGTAAGTACCATTATTATAGGTAAATACCATTAAGACTCTGAGCAAACTCACTATTTTTTAGGAAGGGGTTTCATTAATTTAATCACTTTCCACTCTAGAAAAGCTGTCTTGTACATAGCTTGATACCTATCCAGAGCAAATAACATGAAACATTTAACTTTCTCTGCAATAAACTGCATAAACTGAGTTAATTAAGCTCTGTATTATTCTATGCCTTCTGGGCAATCTGTAGCTGAACTGTGAACCTAACGCCTAGTAGCTGTAACTTAGTGTTGGGCACAGAAACAAGATTATCCTCCTGATAGAAGTAAAAAATGAAATGTCCAATACTAAGTATCAAATTTATATTTTTTTGCTTTGAAATTGCATTGAAAAATTATGTTAAGTATTTACAGTAAGACATAGTCCTGCTGTAATTAGTTTTCCATGACCTTGGCACGTTGTCCCCAGTAAAACAGAACAACGATAGTTGAAGCCACTTTTGTTAGGGAAACCAGGCAGTTTAACTGAACTCTAATATTTATTTTGACTACAAGACAAGCAGTGGAAATGCTACACACAGGATGCAAGAGGTCACCTAACCAAGAAAATCAATCATCACAATATAGCTTTGCAATACACCTCATCCACAAGTGAGCTAGAAAGGATTAACAGAACGAGGGGTGCTAAGATATTGATAGCTTCCTCCCCCTGGTCCTAACTTAATGGCAAATGATATACTGGTTGATCACTAGAACAACTGCTACCATCAAATGAAGGGGGATTTGATGAGAGATGAAAGCCAAGATTCTATAAAGCAATCAAAGCAATTATCAGGAGAAATAGTTGTACTTAAAAATATTTATTTCTACTATTTCTTTACAATCTGAGAAGACCTTTCACTCTTTCATGTTTTTTGTCAAAAAATAACTAAGCTGAAAGAACAATTTCTCAAAGGAGCTGTAAGATAATACTTTACCTAACCACAGGTTTGTGTGCACGAATTTGAAGAAAATCACTAGATGGTACTCCTACCAGTTCCTGAAACCTGTTTGGTAAAGTGATAATAGCTGTTACAGGATGACAGCTTTCAAACTAACTGAATACAAGGTAAACTTAGCAAATAAAGGCAGTAATTAAATAGGACTCGCATTGATAACATAATGCGTTCAAGTAATATTGAGAGCAACCAAAGCACAGAAAATGACAATATATCTGAAAATACTATGAAGTTCTAGATTTTTAACTTGAATAAATACTGATATTACCTTTATTCAAGACTTCTATGTTAGCATTTTGTGAGTAAAAGAAAAGCTGTTAAATATGCTAAGAAACAGAAAAAGTTTAAAGCCTATTTTCAAATCATTATAAATGCAACTTCACACCTGACTTTCAAGAAAAGGAAATATTTCAACATGGTATAGGCGGGGTGTAAGGCTGTGTTAATCTTGGGCTAAGAAGATACCACAGGACAAGTTACCCCAAAATTTGCTTTTGGAGAAAGAGCTGAACTTAAAACACCTCTTAGACAAGGGCTGCCTCACTGATTCTTTCTTTTCAGCTTTGGTAATTCAGAAAAAATTTGTAACTTCAAGAAGACAACAATTTCTATTCATACAGAAATAAAACATTATGGTTAAGAAAAAGAAAAGAGAGATACCAGCCAGTTAGGCAAACAGGACTTGGTCAGGAGAATTTGGTATCAAGCCCTAATAAAGCTTCTGGTTTGCTGTGTTATAGAATCATACAATAGTTTAGGTTGGAAGGGACCTTAAAAGATCGTCCAGTTCCAACCTGCTTGGGTTAGAGCCCTTACCAATGAAGACTGAGGCAAAAAAATCATTGAGTACCTCCACCTTCTCCATGTCCTGAGTGAACAGCTCTCCTGTTTCCTTTCTGAGCGGGCCTGCATTTTTCCTAGTCTTCCTTTTGTCCCCAATATACCTATACACACCGGGGTGGGGTGGAGGGGGCCCTCCCTCACTCATCCCCCAACCCTCCCTCACCCTTTTTATAATAGTATTTTCTGTTGGCCCTGATGCCCCTGGCCAGGTTTAGCTCTGTCTCGGCTGTAGCTTTCCTAACCTGATCTCCTGCTGCTCGGACAATTTCTCTGTATTGATCCCGTCCCTGCTTCCTGTAGGCTTCCTTCCTCTGTTTGAGATCATCCAGGATCTCCTTATTCATCCATACAGGCCTCCTGGCATTTTTGCCTTATTTCCTCTTTGTCAGGATGCATCAGGTGCTGTCTTTGGAAAGTTACTTTCTCCATAAATAATTTCCTGTCTATGATGGAACTAAGGACAACAATTACTTGCTTTTGTAATGTGTTTTGAGGTACTCAAAATTCTATCTAAATGCAAAATATTTCTATTACCATAGACTAAAGACATACGATAGAAGATGATTACAAAGAAAGAAGATCCAAGTCGGCAGAGCATTTTAGTATACATAGGACTCCAACTGTGTATTTGTACTTTTGTTGAATTAGGGTCACAATCATCTACTGCAAATTAAATCCAATGTTCTTGCACAATTCGTCTTTCTTGAAACGATACCGCAGTGCCTGTCAGCTGATTCAAATGATGGTATTACTTAGATATCACATATGTATATCAGTTCAACATAAATGATGTAGTTTGCTGGGCCTAAATTTGAGGAGGAATGCAAAAGCCTCATCTAAAATGAGGAGCCTCAAAATTTCAGTTCAAATTCAGTTCAAATCACTCACTCAATCTCACAGCACTTACAGTTTCTAAAAGCCTGCTTGCAACACTGAAACTTTCAGATGCCCAGAGGTTTTCTTTTGATCAAAAGCACCTTTTCTTGTAATGACGAGTGACTCACCACCCAACTACAAACGCCTGATTAGGGGCTATCCCATTCCTCCAAATGAGATTATGCCTCTTGGTAACAGAAACAAACAAAAGTCAAAAAGAGCAGGCAAGAGTGACCATGACTCTCTAACCCAGTGGTTAAGACTCTTTCTTTGACAGAAGGAATTGTGAGCTCCAAACTCTGCACCAACAACTGTTTCTCTATATTAATAAATCAAAACATATAGTTCTTGTATTGATTGTACCTCTTCCATTTCTCTTCCAATGCACACCTGACACTTGCAAAATGTCCCTGTGAGGAGGACGGGTGAGTAATCCGGTCGCTGAGACTCTGGCTTGGCCGTATTGCTGCCAGCCATGAGGTAAATAAGAGAATGACCTTAAAGGCCTTTTGTGAAAACAGGATATGTCAACCACAACAGAAAAAACATCACCTATAACAGGATAAGTTCTCTCCCTGAATTCTGAATATGGGCATTAATGGTAAAATGCCAAAAGAGAATGTATATAAGACATTTTTTCCCCAAAGACTTCGTTATTAGAGGACTACTGAGAACCTAAATGTATAGAAAAAAAAGCCCAAATTCTTCTGCCATTCCTTTTGTTGATTGCTATTTATTTCTATACCAACATTTTTTTGTTGTTGTTTGTGATGATTAGGGACCATAGTAATGGATTAATTAATTTGGAATTATGATATTATTTATATTTGACTTGAGTTTTACAAAAACCTTTTCTTCTGTTGAACAATCAATTTTCCCTTAAAAGCAAAATGTTTCCAGCAGTAAGTACAATAAGGTACTGTCTGCCTAAGCAGACAGGAAGATGAAGTCTGTATTTTAACGCTGTAGGCATATTTCAAATTTAAAAAAAAAGAAAGGCAAGGATGATAGAGTTTCATTTCAGACTCCAATATCATGCTAAAAATTAAATTTCTTAATTTTGATAACTTTCAAAACTGCAGGCATCAAATATTGCCATCATGCAATATTAAATATTTCCACCAGATGTCTCCAATATATTATTTTACACAGAAAGTTACATTTGAGTTACTACACTTCAAACTGAATGCAAGTTTGGCAAAATACTAAAGAAATAACGAGAAGACACCGGAACTAATTGATTATTTGTTTAAACATGGATACCTTAGCAGTGTCCTTAAATTGTTGTCAGCTCCAGAGTGTTACCTAAAGAAACAGCAATTTTTTGGACTAACATTTTGGCCAAACATTAAAAAGTAATAATAATAATAAAAAAAAGAGTTCATAGCTTTCACTTGTAAGAGGCACATCAGATCAGGTCTGGATACCTACATTTTCAGAGCAATATAAGGTTGTAACTGGCACAAGTGAGTTTTGGGTTACTAAGAAATAGTTTGTTTGTTTGCTTTTTGAATGAGAAAGATCTCGCAGACCCAAACTAAAGATGACTCTGTTTTCAGAACTCTCTCTGATGTAAGCATGCAGTAATCCTGTTATTTATTAATAGCCTTTGTGGATTACTCCCACTCATTACCTTGAAACGTTCACACAGATTCTGTCAGCCTGAGTCAGTACATAAGCAATACTCAATACTTATAAACGCAGTGCCAGAAGAGAATTTCAAGGACAAAAGGGAAAATTTGACACTGCTAATTCTCAAACCTGCATATGACCGAAGTAGGCTTCAAAGACATCTATATAAGAGAACTCCTACAGAATCCTTTCCATTCCTCTGTGCTTCAAAGTAGCACATGGTGTATCTGATAGACATGACAAAGCAAACTTTGCCTTACAATCACTTATAAGTATGAGCAGCTGTAGATAAATGCACATCTGTATTTAACTCAAGAAGCCCACTCATTTATTCAAAGCAGATTATACCTGAAAGACTCTAAAGTCTCTAAAGGATCAAGGACAGAAGGCATACATTATTTACCGGGGAGCTGAGGATACTATCCCAGAAGCAATGTGGGGTGAATTGTTGGCTTACACAAAAGCCAAATCCTCCTTTCAAGGTTCTCAACATATTTTACATAGGTTTATTACACTTTGAATTTCACTGAAAGATAGGGGAGTATACCTCCATTCACAGCAGACAGGAGGGTCAGATAGAAATCAATTACTACCCATCTTCTCAAAAGATACTTCCATTTAGCAACAACAGTTCTTTCTTCAGAATAATTGACCTATAATTTTAAATTAATGAGATGATACAGGTTTTCAATAGCACAAGAGACGTTTAATTTTATCTATCAAAACTTTCAACTGAAAGAAAAAGCATATCAATGACAACTTATATACTGAGATCTTCAGCCAATTCAGTAATATAGCATGGCATCTCTGCCTCCTATTTATATCAAAGAAATCTTTGAATAAGTTATGTTTTCCATAACAGCGGAAACACAGAAATTTCAAGTGCTAATCTCTAAGGCCAATACTAAAAGTATAACAGTTGTGTGGGCTAGTGACAAAAATAGCTCCTTTAAAACAGGCAAAAATTTCTTTCCTTATTTCTATTTAATTCTCTTTGGAAAAAAATAAGGCCATATACTCAACTCACAGTATGGAAGCAGATATTTGTACAACCCAGCAACTCTTCCAGAATAACGTAACATGGATTTAAGCTTTCCTTTTCAAAATTAACTAATAAGCAAGTATACATAAATGGATTCAGTTGTTATAGCTGAATATAGTTGTTATAGTTGTTTCCAGAAATAGTTTGGTTATCTACAATTTCAGAGTCCAAAGCAAAAATATCTGGGTGTTCTGAGCTCACTATCCATGAACTCTGAACTGAGATGAAGTCATACAGCAACACTGTCGAAGTGTTCAGTGCAGAAATATGACAGGTCATACATACTTTTTTTTTGGCAGGGGGTGGAGGGAAGAGGAGCATCATTCTGCATTTCCTGAAGTAACATAACGTAATACATAACCTGCCATCATAAAGAAGTGCTACAATAAAGATGTACAGTACCTATAAGCATTTATAAAGATGCTTCAACTGCATCTGTCCAGAGAGTAAGAGACTACTTTTCCCCTCAATTATATAATTTGTCAAGCAAAGCAGAGTTTATAAATATTTATTATTAGGAAAACACCGAGGGTATTCTTCCTTTCTTTACATTTAATTTAGCATGCAGAATGAACTCACATTAAGTTTTTATGAACAGCAGAGGCCACAATAAAATGGGCATATGAGTCCTACATGGTTCACTACCTGGCAACAATGCACATAAACAGTGTTTTTATTAGACAATCCCTATAAAGAAAAAAACCAACAACCAGTACATGAAAAGCAAGATCTGTTAAATCAAAGGGCAATGCACAGGAAAAATAATTCCTAGTACATCTGTAAAGGTAATTTTCAGTTTTTATTGCAGTTTGCTTTCATTAGCATCTCTTAGTTTGAAGAGCTGTACAATACCTGTCCAGTATATGCAAAGTCCAGGGCTTGTTTTAAACCAAGGCTTGTGACACCATGCAAATTCACCTCATGAGCTTCACTTTCAACCATACAGAGACTGAACATCGCCTATGGAAAGAAAAGAAATGTTATTAACCATTAAAAACAAGGCCTAGTGAAGGTCCAGGAAGAAGAGGACTGATTTTTTCCACCTTCACTAACCTTTGTTTTCCCTTGGATAAGAATTCTAAATGGTAACAGACTTGCAAGTTAGAATGAGATCTACAGCAAGTTTTCAACACTAACTCCATAGCAATCAATCTTGCAACCGAGCCCTTTTATCAACAAATGCAAAACCTTTTCTGGAAAAACTGAAACAAAGCCCTTTGGCCCATGTATATACACTTCTCAACAAAGTAATTCACGTGAAATCAATGGGAACAGTCACACAATAAGGTATCATTCAATAAAAAAAGATAAAGAACTGGACTCGGGGAGGGGGAGTGGGAATCTACACAAGCACCACTAGAAATAATACTTATGTATAGTATCATTACATATAGGATGGAACAACAAGCCATACACAATTATTGTTATGAGAAGAGGCAGTTAACATACTATGTTTTATAAAGAATCCTTTCAAATAAGCATCTCAGACCAGAATGTGAACAGTATTATATTCAAGTTTTATGTATACTGAAGTTGAATGACTAGGAAGCATGGAGATGCAGTCACCTAAACTTCTAATCTCTCCCTACTTGTTATTGCCCCAGTTTCTCAAATCATAAAACCTAAACTGAAGATTGGCAAAGTACTATGAAACTTCCCTGAAAATAACATTGAGGATAGCAACTGTCCCTTTCATCCAGTCTTATCTTCCAGATCGCCAGTCTTCATTGTCTTCTTGGACTGAAGCAATCGTACACTCAGCCTCTGGATCCCTGCAGGAATCTTTTTCCCCCCCCATCTCTGTTAAACTTAGATTCCCTGTCTTTGCCCCTCACTCTTCCCTCCCAGCCTGCACTCCCGCTGCAATACCCTTAATTACCACTCCTTCCCTCCTCTTATCTGTCACATTCTCTATTCTTTGTCACCCTCCCACACATTTTTAATAAAATATACCACTCACAGTCTTTAGACAGTAAACTGCAAACAAATGAGCTGAAAGTTCTACAATCTGTCATTGCTAAAGAGACTCTAAACTTATTTCCAGCAGGTTTTGTGCCAAACAGTGCCTCTATGGAGGCTACCAAACTTCACTTTCGACAACTCTACTAAAGAGGCACTTCTTATAAACATACCCTCTGCTACTTCTGTCTCTGCTCTGGCTGATACCTGCAGAAACCGAGGCAGTCAACAAGCACACTGGATTTCATATGTGCAACCTGTCTACCAAGCACTGCTGAATTTAATGGAATAAATAAGCCTAACCCCCTCTAACAGCTTAGCATTCACCTAGATCCAGGTGGCTTCTTTCAAGAACCAAGTGTTTCCTGCAATAAGTCGTTTCTTCTGAAATGTTAGTACTCTCATCATTAACATGCCATAATTTGACATAAATCCATTGCCTGGAAATCATCCAGTATAAGCAAGAATGACATTATGACATTTATCATATGGTCACTCCTTTTTTTTTTTTTTTTTAGTTTCTATTTCAATAAAGTGATATCAGGGCTTCTTCTGAACTGGCAACAGAAAAGAAGCAACAAATAGTTTAAAAGGTTTACCAAACAAATGGTAGTAAGACACAGCCATGACATAAACCTAGATAGAAAGAAAAAAAAAAAATCTAACAAGTGCAGATACTTTTTTAATTCCATTAAAAATGTAATCTGAGTTGGATATTCCATTGTCATTCAGATGTATCAAATGAGCTCTAATAGCTACTGTGAGGGTTCAGTGCTTGCCTGGAGCTGCAAGGTACCCATCAGCCACCTGCTCCTTGCAAAAGCAAACAAGCAGTTTGTGTCTGGAAGAGAAAAGATTCTCTTCCCAGAAGTTCACTACTAATAAACTTTTTGGATAATATTCCTTTCACACACCAGTTCCTGAATAAAGAGAGTAAAGTCTCAAAGCAACACCTGTCTCCATAGGGGTAGACTTGCACCTGTTCTGTACGCTCAGTTCCATCGCAGACTGCCAGCAGAAAGGCTGGAAACGCTCAGTGACAGAAGATCCTGCATGCTCTGACTGGGCTACAGCAATTGTCCGTGCACTACTTATGCATACACAGGAACCATCAAAAGACTAATTTAATTTATTAGTTACTAATAAAGTTTCTATTCTGATCAATGGCTGATGTCCCACACAATAGGTTAAACTTACAGATACAAAGAAACACTCTGTAACTGAATCTCATCTGCAGACCATGAATCGCTTCTATGAAGAACTGGTAGAGTTTTTCTTTGTAGACTTACTAACTTTACCTTTAGGCGACTCTTCTATTGTATCACTGACGTTTCAACACGGTCCTTACACAGGGTTTATTACACACCTTAACCTAGTAAACTCAACAGGATCAGGCTACTAACTTAGTCACTGTCCATAATCATCCACAGAGTTTAACGAACACAGCCTCCAGCAGAGCTCTGACCCCTTGCCAACTAGCATTCTCCCAGGCAATGCCCAGGCTATGGTTCAGGGGGTAACTCAAGCCATGGCTCTTCCAAATAGACAGCATGGATAAAGCCAGCCTATTTGCAGAGGAGAGAAAGTTTAGCCATACGGACACAACCTATGCTGTACTGGTCATTTTTAGGGACAGAAAACAAGCCCTTACGCATCTTATTTACTAGCACAGGCCTAGTCTAATGGTGCAATGGGCAATCAGAAGTGTAGCTGCCAGTAAGCCACAGGACTATGGCTCTGTGTGCCACCTGCAATACAGAGTTCTTTTTCTCTCGTACCATCCTCTGAGTATTCTGTGCAAGTTTTGGATACTGAGTATGAACTACATTTGTTTTTCAGGAGGCAAGGACAAAGAATTTGATCAAAAGATAAGATCTGCAATGGTCCTCAGACAGTTTGCAGTCATCTGAGCTGGATTAGCCTCCAGGAAACTAGTCTCCCACACAGTCAAACCTAGTACTGCTCAGTGATCCACACTGCCTTCACCAGCAGGCAAATTTCCTTCTCAGCCTGGCAATTTAAAAGTTTAATCCAGCATGAAAAAAATCTGTTCAATCATGGGCAGAAATTGGGCTCAAATTCAGCCTTTAATTTGCACTGCTGTACTTGAAAATGTTGTGGTTTTAACTGTAGAAACATATGGATCATTAAATTCTGGCTTGAGACTTCACCAATACCTGGAGAATGAGTTACAGTGGGGCTGTCAAACTCCAGTTTCAGATGCATCTCTGAAGACGCTCTGAGGTTTTGTAAGCTTAAATAGATCCATCAGTCATGCTTTTAATGCAAGGCTAGTAGCCTACTTTATTTCTCCCTTGGGTACATTAAAAACAAGGCAATAGATAAACATCTCAGGTACAAGAGACAGACAAGAAAAAGAATGAAATATAAAATATTTGGACAAGTGCACAATTCAAAGTCATACTTGCCAGAGAAGTTACCAAATTTGGCTAAGCATGATATGTTAATTATTTTAGTTATTAATCTCATTCAACAACACTAATAAATCATACTTTATTTTAAAATACTTCTGCCTGGACAAAATTACTTTGAGAATGCCTCATTTCTCCTCCAGAACCTTCATGAGTTGCCAATATGTTAACGAAAGATTTCTTTTATAATAAAACCTGCTGATGTGAGGGCTTATCTTTTCTTCCACTTCCTTTAAATATCCAGGTCTTCTTTTGCCATCTAATCAGTCAATGAGCCAACACTGTGGGAAATGAAGTGACTGTTTAAATTCTGTTGGTTCAGTCAATATTTTAATTAAGTAAATCAATTCCCCAAAAGAAAAATAAAGACAATCCACTTGCCATTCTGTGGCAACTGTTCCGAAATTCAGGTTTCAACATCCTGTTACAAATGGATTTATTCCATTTGTGGAATCCTACCTGAGCTCACACTTGTTTAAGCAGCTAAAAATCAGGATGGCCTCATTTTTGTGGGGCAGGCAGACACTTTATTAGCTGGAAAAAGAGGAGGAAGGGAGGAATGAACCCTCCATTCCTCTTCTAATCTTGACCTGAAACAGAAACAGAGCTAGAATTCTATTCCCAAAGGAAAAAGAAAACAAAGCACACAATCCTTGGATAAGAAGAATCAAACGATAAAACAACTGTCAGACTCTTGAAAATTTGACTTCAAAGTAATGTGGCAAGTTGGTGGGCATTTAATAAACAGCACACTTACATGCAGTTTCACTACTTTGCCCTCAGCAGCCCAAGGCACACTCATAAAATGGTATCTTCTGCAAACATAGAACACAAAAGACAACAAGAGCTAAAAACTGAATGGCCCACAACAACAGGGTGACTACGCTCAGATGTGATCAGATCTGACGTAACCAGGCAAAATAGCCCGAGTAAAAGATGTTTAGCACAGTCATTTGGCCCAACTTTCCATGCTCAGCTTTTGCTGCTGCTGCTTAGCTTTCAAAAGCAAAATGCAAGGCGGGTATAAAATACCACCAAATCAGAATAATATATTACTGTTAAAATAAGTATAAATGATACAAAATAATGTCTAGATACAATGATTTTATCACACAGGCAGCAGTGCAGCAATATGTACAGACTCCTTCACAACGTACAACAAGAACAGACACCAAGGACACAGAAACACATGATATTCAAAATCTCCAAAATACAAATTCCTCACTGTCGCAGCGGTAAGGTAAAAAATTGCTCCTTGTCTTTGAGTCATATTCTTACTTACTCAGATGTTCCATATCCATGAGAGTAATGAGTTTGTCCTCATTTGTACACACCAATCTTACAGCCACGTCAGGCATAGCAAGCAGTAAATCATCACAAAACTACTTAACCAAGTTGTACAATATTTTATACAAGTAAACTCTTTCAGTGATTTCCACAGAATTTAGTGGCCTTTTAAAGGCAAGAAAGAGAATTAAAACATAAGAAGACTCACTAGACAGGTAAATGAATATAAAAAGAATAAGTGGTTATGCAGTTAAAAAAATACGGTGATGAAAATTGTAAGTAACTTACTACTATGACCTGTGGAAACAAACTGGGATTCTTATTATTAAGCTTTTATGGGTTTTCTCCTGGGAGTTAGGGAAAAAAAATAATTTTGAATACTGAGGTAACCACTGGATTCTAATTTCAATCTCCACAAAACCTATTTAACATTTAGAAGATGTTTAAAGGATATTCATAAAGTCATTAAATGAACAATAATACGATACATTGGGTAAATACTGGATAGAGGGGAAACAGGTAAAATACCTGGAAACTTGAGAGAAAGGAAATTGTCATCATGGCCTGTAATATCAGTATCTGAAGTTGGGTAGCTGTATAGCAGAAGTAAGAAAAAGTGTTTCCTGGGTAATCAATAGATACAAATAGGCATGCTTTGACACCAATTTACAGAACTTAATGGGATGAAATATCTTTTCTATTCCAACTGTACAGGAAGCCTAAACACTTAGCTTACCCTAGATGCCTAAAATAGATGAAAACTTTAATCCTAAGAGTAAAGGGTCGAGTGAACTGAAGAATGAAAGTTGAAGAGATAAGAGTGAATTGTGCCCTCTTAGTGTATCCATTTTAGGAGAACAGAAGAATTTCTGAAGATGAGTGTTTCTGGAATGAAAGCTACAAACCATGACACCAATAATAAATTGATAAATGTCTGCACCTGCAAGTTTGTTTCCTGTGACAAATTACTATATGTAAGACTCAGAGTTTTCTTTCACTTCTCTAAACTCAAAGTCATTTCTAGTTTAAAAGCCTTACATGAGTAGGTCTTTAAAAAAAAAAGTTACAGATTGCCAATTATAAGAGGCTGAATTCACACTAAATGCCTTCAGTTTGCCTATCTTGACCTTCTTATGCTCATCCCTTACTTCAGATATATCAGCCTCTAGCTAACTTTTCTGCTATGTTCCAAATGGGAGATGAGCAAATGACCACTTAAATTACTGCCTTCAAGAAATACCCCGGATCTTCTAGGAGTAAAGTACATTGTTCCAGTGCATAACAATTACCTCTAAAATATCTCAAAGTTCCCTTAGCAAGATTGCGAAGAGACATTTATCATTATCCATTTTTCTTTGATTCAATTCTAAATACAACTCTCAAAAGAAATCTAAGCTTTCAAAAACCAGAAAGTAAGCTGAGCTTACTCCAGCAAGCTACAGAACCCAAAGAACTACATTTCCAAATTTCCTCCCTCTGTTTCCTCAGATGCTGTTTTGATAACTAACAGCAATCCTAGTTCTAAGTCCACTACAATACAAAACAAACATTTGAACCTTCCCACCAATGGATAGCTCTGACCTACACAAATTCTTGTTCAACAGCAGACCTCGCAGTAGATAGCAAGCACAATAATAAAGTCCTGGGATACTTTAGAATCACCTCCATTAAAAGCTGCATTCGCATGATCTTCATAGAGTTTCAGCAAGGCCAAGCTTGTTTTGCACAACAGAATGCAAATACTTCAACTCAGTCCATCTCCCACTGCGCTTACCCTGTCATTTTTCATCCTTGACTCAAACCGGCAGTTGAAAGCTTTTGCAGCTGATGTGCATGATCCTGCCTTTACTTTCAACTGTTGATCTTGTGTGGCTGTCCAGAAATCTGGCACTTTTTCTACTGTAAAGGGCATAAGCATTCGCTGCACTTCCTCACACTCACCACCAGATAGGGAGAGTGGAAAGTTGGCACAGAGTGAACTAGCATTCTTGTAGTTCCTTTCATTGCACCACACTCAAAAGATCAACACCCAGGAAAGTCAAGATGAACTAACAGCAAGTTAAGCTGTGTGCACATGAGCTTTCTCATCCCTAGGTCAGTACAGAGAACTGTGCTAACAACTCACTCCGACTTTTCCTACTAATTATCAACTATATTGTAAGCACTCTAGTCAAATGTTATGGGAAAAAAAAATTTACCATTCTTAACATAAATTAAACTTCAAGTATGCCACCCCACCCAGCCTCTTATTACTGAGGCTGAGCTGTATAGGAAAAAAATTAAAATACACCACACAATTTATTTGGTAGTCATGTTTACTATTTAAGTAACATTTTTCCACCCAATTCAGAAACGTGTCTGAAGACAACAAAAAAACTTAATATGTACTTACAGCTGAAAAAAATCAACTATGATAATTTTGAAAGTGAATGAACATCCGTTCTGTCTATCTAGCAAACTAACTGGTAAAGAACTGATCAATGGAATCACCAATGTTTTCCTTAGCTATTTAATCTTCTTGCACTGACTTTTTGAAATAACTAACACTAGCATTGTTTTACTGTTTTAGAAGAACAGAATTGTCATCTCAAATTTCTGCCTCCGCAATTCCACAATGGTATTGCTTGAGGGTTTTTTAAAATTATTTTTAAATAGTTAGGCATCTTCATTAAGTGCAGTATTTTATTCAAATTCACCTCCCACAGTATATGCGCTTACTTCTATATTCACCTGTTTCACATCTTTACAGAAAATTGGTCATACTTCTCATAGCATGCATTAGAAAAGCTACAAAGAAAATAAACTTACACTTCAGAGATCTCGGATCAATTTCCTACACTGCTCAGGGAACTAAGTTATGATGTGATATTTCAAGATATTTTTATTGCAATTGTAATTTTCAGCCTGTGAGAAATCTTACTAGAATCGATGGAAAAGCTCAGTCGTGCATGCTTTCTGATTTGGGACCTAAGCCTATCTGTATGTAGGTCAGTAAGTATCCAGTCCTGAGACTATCTTATCTATTTGGACGATAAACTCTTTCAGGCCAAAACACTCTCCTTTGCAGTTTGTACTAAAAATAACAACTCACTGCTCATGTAACAGTAATATTAAATAATTAAATCATAATCTATTTAATCCCTTTTCTTGTACTATTCCTGAATTAAACTTTAGGTGTTCTTAACTCCCCTGTTCTAATCTTTTCTTACTTAAGCAATATTATTTCTTCTTCGCTGTTTTCATCTATCACAACAACAACAACCAAATCAGAATGCATCAACAGAAGTCAAAATACTACTTCGACAGATGACAATGTTCCCATCAAATATCAACTATGTTCCAGACATGTAACCTACACTTATCTAAATAACTAATGTAACGTGAACGTTTCCTTACTACACGTAAGAATGCAGCTTGTTCTTCCCCTAACTAACATGCAGCATTTTGCTTTGTTTTCCTCCCAACTGAAGCCTGTCTATCCTAAATCAACCATCAGCCACGTCCTCTGGAGTCTCTTGCACGCTGAAAAACATATCCATCAATATCAACTGCATGAAATATGATTAAGAGGCTCATTACATGATTCTTCTGAAAAAGTTCTATATAAATTCCCAGAGAAAATGTCACATAGCATCAATCACTGATAACTGAGCCCGCAGTAATTCATGTGCTCAATGAAATCCACCTAAATATTGTTTTTTATGCATTTGCCAGGCAACAAAAATGAATCCTGTAAAATGAAAAGGTCAGCTATCATTCATAGTTTAGGGGAATGAGAAGAAATAAGAGAAAAACTGAGCAGCAAAATACAGAATTTGTATGCACAGTACTCAAGTCTCGCATATTACTGTTACCAAAGCAAATTCCAGTGAACCTTTGGTTTGTCTTTTAGTACATCACAGTGTCAGACAGTGATACATGATTACACAGCCCCTAAAAGCTTACCAAATCAATGATATATTGCAATGCACTTGTTGCATCACACTGTTAATACAAAAAGATATAATTTTCTTAGTATCTTTAGAAATAAGCAATGAAAACTGAAGTAAAGAGCTACCCTACTGTTTAGAGGGCCTAAGGATACGATATTTTTTCCTGTTTGTATAGTGCACATTTATTTGGGAGTAATCCGGCAAGAACAAAACAATTTTCTTGGTTGTAATAAGGCACAGGGCCTTCATTCATAGTCAAAATAAAAAAAAAAAAAAAAAAAAAAGCATTTGCTGCTAACAAGTTAAATTCTTGGTTGAACCTGCATCAAACCTAATTCATGTTTTGACAGAGTTTAATAGTCAGCATAATGGGTCTTCCCCAAATTTCTGCTTAGATGCACAAACACAATTTAAGACACCAGGAAAAAGGACAGATTGTATCATACTACTCCTAATAAGTTGCCGCATCATCACTAAAAGGGCTAAAATTCAAAATTGTGCTGCAGAAACAAAATAATTCTACAGTTTTCATGTACAACCCCACACCAGGATAAAAAAAAAACAAACAAACACAAACCAAAAAACAGTGAACTACTACAGCTAGATTAACCTTATTAGTTCCAATATTTCAAAATAAATGAGTCATCACAGGTGGTCCCAAATACCCAAATTATTGTTTTCTTTGTGGCAGAAGCAAGAAAACTGAATTGTAAGGACAGTGTCATGCAAAGCACTGCATAAATTTGCAATAACGTACAGTCTGTCCTAAAAACAATCACTCTTAAGCAGGTCTGCCTTTTGCAATATAAAGGGAGCAGCATAACTAAAACCAGATTTTTTTCCCCAGCGTCTCCAGTCAAGCACGTAAAAGTATGAGTCACATTTGCAAATTTTGGCTTAAATTGGTTTAATGCTTCCCAGTGAATGCATAAGCCTATTGTTCATGTCCTTTGATGATTTTAGCAAGTCATATCAAAAGCAAGCCCAAAATAAAACTGGAATAAAAGTCAGTTAGCTCTTGAACTAGCACTTTAACTACCACAATAAATTTCATTCAGGGAGGCAAAGCTTCTTGTGATTTCTTTTTGCAGGAAAAAACACGACCAAAACTTTGACACCTTTAAGGGGCTTATTATTAAAAGTATACTTCATACAGTACCATCAAGATAAGTTTCCCACCTCAGTGCATACACACTATAACAGTTGTATAGCAAGGCTTAATTTAACAGAACTGGAGTAATATAATCTTATTTATAATTAGCTTCTTTAGAAGCCATTTATAATGTGATGCAAATGTCATTAGACACTGACATCCAAATGTATCAACCAATAGTCAACTACAACAATTATTGTCTATTCTGCAGCATAATTACAAAAGCATACTTGTTACATGAGAAGCCTAATGATGACATTTGAAATGATTCATTTTACTAAGGTTTGTACTAGATACCTTTCATATCTGGCCCATTTTATGAGTTTGAACTAGATACCCTTCATATCTTTTAAAACAATCCTATTTTCAATTATGATTATAAATCCTGCTTTCCATTAAGATTATATCATAATTTTGCTAAAGAAGCACCTTTAATTCCCACCAACATAATTATTTTATACAAAGGCAGAAGAATAAAACCAGCTCACTGACCATTTTAATTTGGTTTTCCACACCCTTTTACTGATAAAACCTACAAAAGTAATTAAACACTAACAATTTGCTAAGTAAAAGAAGAATGACTTGACTAACCAAGTTTGTGTTAATATTGCAGTCATTTGTCACAGTAGCTTTCATCATCAGCTGAGCTCTGCCCTCCATCAGCTTCCAGCTCCTCTGGAACAAATGTCTCTATAAAATCATCTCTTCATTTTATTTTTAGTAGTCTACATTTTACTGTGCTCATTTATCCTTTGGCTCTTCCACCATCTCCAACAAACCCCGTCCAAACTAAGAGACCATGATGACATCAATTTAATCATTCCCATGAAGTCTATAGGCTTGTTACCTACTCCTTCTCAGTTGAAATCTAACTCTGGCAGGGTAGATCCTTAAGTGCCAGGTATGAGAGCTTCTGAAAAATGCAGATGGACATTTCATAAGGTGTCCTAATGTTCAGTAATTTTGATTTCAAATAGGCTTTGTGTACATTTGTTGCTTATTTGTATAGCTGATACCCTATGACCTTGGAAGGCCAGGTTATTTTGTCAGTAGCTGAGAATGCTCCACATGTCTAAAGAGACGGCAATTGGTAATTTGATTTTTGCATGCATAAACACACAAATGTAAAATTGTTTTTATACGTATAAAAATAATAGCTGCAGCTTACTGGCAAAGAGTATGTTATGGTGGGCTCTAACCATTACTTTTCCACAAAGTAGATTCACAAAACTATTTTGACAAAGGCCTACAAAGGCCTTGAAGGCAAACTAGGCAGGAGAGAAAAGAGGAGAGATCTTTGCCTGGGTAAGTGACTGAAGACATAAACCAGTGAACAACAAAAGAGCAGGCCAGTTTTCACAGGGAGTGATAACTTCAGTGAAGCACCTCAGTCTGGGCTGTTTAACATACCCAGAGAACATCTGGAAAAGGGTGAGAGCAATGCAGCTGGAAAGTCCGTTGAGGCAAAGCTATTCAATGTAATAAGAACATAGGCAAAATGTGGTAAACTGTAAAATGATTGTACGAGATGAGCAGTTGGTTTCTAAAATGGCAGCTATAGAATTTGCATATGAGTGTTCAATGAAAAAGTCATCCCAGTGCTCAGCAATAGTCAACAAAAAAAGTAATCAAGGCTTAGAAATTGTTAGGCAGAAGAGAACAAAACAGAAATCAACCCTATGCCCATGCAGAAATCGATGATTTGACTACTGCTGCATGCAATTCTCCTACCCTCATCTCACAAAAGATGAACTAGAGCTGTCAAAGTTTCAGAGAAGGGCAAAAAGCGTCATCAAGCATATGGAACAGCTTCCACTTGAATACCATCTGAATAAGTCAAAAACTTACAACAGATGATAGAGTGCGATAAGAGGAATACCAAGAAACTGATGGTTTATTGTCTTTTCCAATAGAAGAACTAGAAGAAATCAAGTGAAACTGATAGAAATCAGATTCAGAGCAAACAAACACCTTGTTAGAGAACACAATGGATGAGAAATCTTACACAGGCTCAATGGGAAGAGGATGAAAGCTTGGATGAGAGACCTGTTTATGTTCTCACCCAATGCTGTTAAGGGCATCTACCTCTTTTGAGGCACTACCTATTAAAGTAGTAGATAGAAAGGCAGTTGAATGAATTGGTTACTTGCACATTAGGTCATCCAGTGAGAATGGATTGGGAATTAGAGAGGTTTTAGATATCTACGTTTGAAAACAGGTTGACTTAGGCAGATTAGCTCCTGCTGAGGATAAGCAACCAGCAGCATATTACAAAGATGTTTAGGATAGCCAAACGTATAGGTTCCACTGCTTAAATCCAGCCTTTTAGTAGATGAAGGCTTACAGTGACGTGAATGCAACTAGCCAGTATCACTTTTCAGTCTATTAAAATGAAATTGTTAACAGGGTGTAAAAAAATGGCACTGTTGACAATGAAACATTTGAAGAATTTGTTTAAAGAAAGATATTTCCTCTAAAACTTCCAACGAGCATGATGTACAATACAAAAGGCAAAAGTATGTGCATTGTGACAGGTTTCTTATACAAATGAAGGGGAATGCAAGAAACCCTGAGGGAACATCCAAATGAAAAACAGTTACTTTGACAGTGTTAAAACATCCTAACAACAGCTATATGTACAAATGAAATACATAGATCGTGTTTTTAGCTCTTCAGCAGTCTTGCGTCTTTCTTTGGATACCTCTCGTTAAAATGGTATGTGGGTCCTACTTACTGAAGCTAAAAGTGACACACTGCCCAAATAACTTATTCGGGTGGTTGGCTCAGAAGGTGTTTTCAGTTTCACTACACCCACAGAATAATAGCTTTAATTTCACCTCAGGTTGTGTAGGAAGATACTGATGAAGACTGCAAAATATAGAACAGAGTCTACTGCATCCAACTGTGTTCTAAAATATAAGACTTCACCAGACTATATAGAAGAAAACAGGCACGAAGCACTTCTCTACCACAGGCCCGCCCCAAGAAATTGGCTTTCTATGGCAGACACTTAGCAATGCAGAAATCGCAGCTGAGCCCAGCCCAGCTTCAGAACTCTTGCTATAGCAGCACTGCAAAATTGAACTGAAGTAGCCTGGAGCAAGCAAAGAACATGGCAAAGCAAATTGGCAATTATAGCAACATGACTGCAATGACTCCTTTCTGTCCTGCTTTTAAACTGAGAAAATGCATCAACTGAACAGTAACCAAACACCACATGTTTTTATAACACTAATTTAATTAGAGACAATGAGCCATAGTCTCCTACGACTTCTCACTAACTGCAGAGTTGATTCTGCCATACTTACTCATGGTGCACTCACCACATAGGGACTTCAAAAAAGAAAAGGAAAAACAATAATCAAGAAGATAACTCAGAGAATAAAACACCATATTGTCTACCATCCAGCAGTGGGAGAATTGCAATTAATTCACTTGCATACTATGAGAATTGCAACAGAAACATTACTCTGACAGCATAACAGCTACTGGGAATTTGAAAACAGAATTTAGAAAAGAGAAAATTCTTGTAAATGTTTTTGATAGCACCCACACTGCTGAGCTGTGGGAATTCTGTCTGCAGCAAAGGAAAATTGCTTCAGAGCCTCACAGAGTAAAAAACATTAATTGCAAAGATAAGGATGAACAAAGTAAAATAACCCAGATACACTCTCCTAGTTTGTCCACTTTGAAAGAATAGTAAATTATTTATTTAGAAAGCTTTAAGATATTTGCAAACCATTTTTGTGTACATTTCAGATGTAAAAAAGTTTGTTCAGATAAATATTAGAAATGCTTTTATACAACAAGCCACCTCACAGCTGCCCACGATACATTACTTACAACAATTTGATTAAATGTAGTAAAGCTATTGAGAACACCTATATGAAACAATAGTTTAAGTGAAGAAATGTGCTGGTTTCTTGACATTCAACTGTAACAGGATTACTAAATTATTAGTAACAAAACTCTGTATTATGCTAGGAGGACAATTTTTTCAAAACATCCTCTTATTTTTGTCAAGATGTTGGTTGTTTTTTTTTTCCAATGACAAGCAAGTAGCATTGAGTTCTCATTTCTCAACAGATGGTGTATAAGCAACACATTCACAACACCAGACACTACTACGAATCTTCAAATATCTTCTGCATTGTTGCCATCACCTAGAACCATGTGTACTGGGCCACATTTGGCTGATTTCATATGCAGAAGAATTAAACTATAGTGCTAAATAGTTAGTGTGCTGAAATATCCCTTAGATTTCTAACAGCATCACTGTATGGTAGTGAACATTATGAGGTCAATAATCGCAAGCCTGAGATCACTACTAAGACCATATTCCTTCCCAAGTTTGCAGTTAGTATTCTTACATAGGAAGAATGCATTAAAAAAACCCAACAAAAATCTACCAAGAGAGATTAAAAAGAGGGTTAAAGAAAGCGTGAAAATATTTTTATCTCAGTATTAAAGATACTTAAAAGAGACATCTTTATGAAAGTTCTTAGACAAGAAAACTGACGGTGTGACAGTAAATGAGTATAGTTTATATTTGTGACAGTGAAAGTATATATCCTGTTCTGAACTTTTGTAGGGTGATTGAGAACTGCTTCTGAGTTAGGGCATTGATAATGGAGAATGGCACAGGACAGCATGAATTAGTACAGCAAAGACAAGAAATTAATTGGTCAAAAGTCTTGAGGCTTCGCAGACTGTGGGGAAGAATGTTAAGATGATGGCAATGATGTATATGTAAATGAAAGATGCCGCATAGCTGTGATATTACTAATTGTGCATAAATCATGATGGCAGCAGAAAGATTGCTTGGTATTTCATGGAAAATGTTTCATTTTTCATACAAGTTCTCATCAGTGAGAACAAAGATAAGAAGGAAAGGACGCAAGGAACCATAACAGGGCGCACAGTTTGCCACCTCTGGGATGTTGATCTGACACCTCTGTAATTGTACATCTTCATCCTGTTGCTGATCTCTTAGTGTATCATGGATGTGCCAGATTTCCAAAGAAAACAAGTAGTTCTATCTACTGTCTTTCTCTAGTCTCAAGCCATATATATACAGGTATGACTGCTTCTGAACAACTAACAGATTACCTTTCTAGCTTGAGCACTAAGGGAGGATTTTATTCACAAACAGGCTTGCTTTTCTTGGCCCTTTTTCTTGAATCCTTACAAACAGTACACAGATTTTCCCAAACCAATTGCCACAGTCCACATAGTTTGGATGCAACACATGCTATTCCTATAGTGTTATTATCCTAAAAGAAAGTTGGATTTCAGCCAACTTTCCCAAACAAGTCTGTACTAGATATGTGTCCAGGAGTTGGTGAAAAATAGCGTTGGCTTAGAATCTATCCGTTTTTTTGCACTTCCTGAGTCCTTGGGTCAATCCTAAAAGGGTAGGTTTCACAAGAAGACTATGAATGGGGAAAGGAAAGACATGGCCATTTCAGCTATAGATCACATCCACACCACATCGGTTACACCTACATTTTTAGTATCTTCGCAAAAAAAGCAGAACTTCTGTTTAACTAAAATGTTCTAGGAATATTGTCTTTATTGTTTTAGTTCCACTATGAATCATATAACAGCTGAGGTTGGAAGAGACACTTGGAGGTCATCTTGTCAATCCCCTGCTCAAGCAGGGCCCGTTGGCCACAACCATGTCAAGATGGCTTCTGAATGTCTCCATGGAGAGAGACTCCACAACCTCCCTGGACAACTTGTGACAGTGCTCAGTTACCCTCACAGGGGAAAAAAAGCGTTCCCTGACATTCAGAGGAAACGTCCAGTGTTTCCATTTCTGACCATTGCCCTGTCACTGGGCATCAGTGAAAAGAGCCTCCCTCTGTCCTCTATGCAGCCTCTCTTCAAGTATTTCTGTACAGTGTTAAGATCCCCCTGAGCCTTCTCTGCTCCAGGTTTAAAGAGTCCCAGCTCTCAGCCTTTCCTCACAGGAGAGAAGCTCCAGTCCCTTAATCATCTTCGTGGCCCTCTGCTGGACTCTCTCCAGTATACCCATGTCTCTCTTGTACTGAGGAGTCCAATAAAGGACAACTGTGGGTTAGTAACATATTCTAGTGGCAATCAACTGCATGTATCACATACAGAAAAATATAAACAAATGTTTCAGTAGTACTAATTAGGATAACATTGTTTTATTTACAATAATTATTTTCATCTGGAGGCTTTTCCTCCACAGTAGACTTCTGTTGCCTTTATATTTACGAACTGTTTAAGAGTGCATATGGTACTTCCTTACTTGCCCGAGTTGCTCAGAACTCAACAAAACCAAAATCCATTCCAAACATCGATCTCCATTTGTGAATTCTACCTATGAAAACTTGTATACAAGAAGGAGATGCAATTAAACAACAGAGCCAACCAGTTCCATCAGCTGCAACAGAATCTGTTGTTCAATTGCATTTCCTTCTTTTTATTATCCTGTTCAGAAAGACTGATCTAACGTAAAACTCCAGGTTTCAAATTCATTAAAATCCTGCTTTTGGGTGCAAGTTGCAGGTACACAACAGGCATATGGGAATTCGCCTCAAGTTACCTGCTAGGTAATTAGTACAAGCAGGTAACATGCTTATGAAGGGTATACTTTGAAATATATGAGTTGAAGAACCTCTATAAATTATTTAAAAATAAAAAAATAAAAAAGGCGTGTACAACATTTAAGAAAAGAAATGATTCTATATGCTTGGGAAAAATGAAAAGCAGCGCTAGTTTACAACTAATGTCAGATGATACAATCTATGTGATTGAGATCTACCAAAGCTGTGTTATGCAATTAATACAGATGAAATAGGTTAATTTCTCAAATATACCATAATTTCTAACTGAAAAAAAAAGATACTAAAGTGATCCCAGGAAAAGTTGAGATGTTTTAAGAAGAGCAAGTATTTCTCAACCTACACAAGAAGCTAGAAGTGAGGGTAACAGCCTCTTTTGGCACAAAAGTCTCAGTAATGACTAGATATTACTAGAAGAATAGAATTGATTTGGTCCAATGGAAAGAGCTACCATTTTTAAATGTTATCTGGAAAGACAATTTCTAAGTAGCATAATTTCCAGTGTACAATAGCAGGAAAAATACCATCCATTTGATACATGCACATCAATGGTAAAATACTGAAAACCAAAATCACATTATACTGCAAAAGCAGCAAGTAATCCTGAGTTCTCTGAACTAGGTCCTTAGATCTAATCCTAAAACGTGTTAGGAAGAGTCTTTTCCTCTTTACGATTCATGTAACAAACCCCCAAAAGCTATTTGCTTCATACAGTCTTTCATACCTCAGAGATCTGTTTATAAAAATTAATTCTCTAACCTTATCAAGAAACAAGGCAATATATTGCAAAATATGAACAATCAGTAATGTTGTGTACACATGAAAAAATTATCTGTTGTCAGGGAGGAAAGACAGCACAGAAAAACCCTGAAAATAAACTGCTTAAGAATCAACTGTGACAGTTATCTAAGTACAAAGTCTGAATGCAAAATTAATACCTAATAGTTCATTTAAGAGAAGAAAGTTTCTGCTAAGAATTAAACACACTCATTGTGGAAAAAAATAGAGTATTATTGACATTTTAAAATCTATTCTAGTTAATTGATATAATTTTGTTCATCCACATTAAATGGAAAGTCTGCATCTTTCTGAGGAAGATCAAAGTCCTGTGACTATAAACCCACTCAAATGAAAAATAAGGAAAAAAGGAGTTGTTCAGACTGGAAAACCAATGCATTTTGTACAAGAAAAATCTTGAGGTTATATAATCACCTGCCAACACTGTAAATGCTTACTAATGAAGTCATGCAGTAACGTTTCATTTTGCTCCCGGGGAAGGGGGGGTGCCGCCGAGAGAGAAAGACAATCTTTTAATTGGAAATCACTTAGCTTGCTGGAGCTATCGCAATGCACAGATACTCACCAACTCAACCGCCTTGTCCCACTGCAATAGACTGAGACAAATAACAAACTACAGCATGTCATACAGAAAAGTTTGCCTAAAAAGCTGTTTGTCACTTTAAAAAGAATTCATAAAAATACATGTTTACTGTTCTTTCTCTGAGAGTTTCCAGGAATGGAGCTGACTACTGTATTCTCTAGCTCATTTTGAAAGAATGGAGGTATCTTCAGGAGATAATGAACAGAAAACAAATTGAAAACCCTAATTTTCAAGTGTCTAATCTTGCAATCTAAGTCTGTATTTTTAATGCAGTCTTTCTATGCAGTTTCTTAAGCATTTTTTCCCCTAAAGAAAAAAACACAACATTTTGGTGTACAAATGTAACAACCACCCAGATCAGGTGCTATGCCTAGGATTTCAAGAAAAACAAATGAAGATTTTACTCCAGACACAATCTCAAAGAAAAATTGATAAAGCAACCTCTGTTTGACCTTCTCCATTCTTCCACGCACAATGGCTCTGATTCCTTCAGTCTGTAATGTGACACACATTTAGTTATCCTTCTAAAGTGTTAACAAACTTTTCTTCGCAGTAAAAGAAAGGAATAAGTAGCAATTTGAAAAAAAAATGCTGCTCAGCTGACTCATTATTCTCATCATGAAAACACCACAATTACAATTTCAGAAGTAGTTCCACCTAAATCGAAGTAGCCACAGAATATGTAGCAAACCATAAAAGGGCTCCGTAGAAAGCAAATACCCAGTCTCTTGTACAAGTTGTTTTACACGATTAACAAAAAAGAGAAAACAAACAAAAAAATCTTGCTGATTCGTTCTGGTAGAGCCCTGTGTAGAACTGAACATATTTCTGGCATAATCTGTGAGATCATAAGAATTAGATGACAGCCTCTCCAGATAGACCTGAAGGTAGGCTGGTATACTAATCAAATCTATGAGCCACAGAAACCAGAAGCTATGGTAGGCAAGTTCGTTGTGTCACACTGAGGTACAGTGCGGTCATCTCAGTTTTGTCCAAGGCAACTCCAACATCTGATGTTCCCAGAATCCAGTCCACTGCAGTCCTGCACTTACATGTCACAAAAATTAGTGAAAAGTAAGTTTCCCATGGCAATGATTTATTCATAAATGACTTCAGGATTAGAAGGTTCATCCAAGAATTCCTCCAACAAAATCCAGGAAAAACTGAGGGTAGAAATCATCTTGTGTAATATTAACAGCTAAGTTTGAAGCACGTGAGTCTAGTCTCTATGACCAGTGGAGAGAGATCTGGCACTTCCAGATGGTCATTTCATTCTAAATAAATCTTCTGTCCTCCTTTATCATCCTCTGGAAATGCCTGTTTCTCTTCACTGATTCTGAATGAGGCTTGAGTTCATTCTCCTAAATCTTAGAAAACGAATAATTAGGCAGCTTAAATTAGGCAAAATCCCCCTTGATATAAAAACATTAATAATCTCTGTTTAAATACATTATTACTTTTTAATCAACTCTTGCTTTTTCTAAATTATTAGAATCAGGAACACAGGGTATAGTAACTGTTTTGCCACCTTCCTACACAACATAAACCTCATAACAATTTCCTAACAAAGCTTTTTGTCCATTAATAACAGAAACTCTTTGGCCGATTTCAGAAAGCACAAGTTCCACATTTATAGCCGATACCTAAAGTCTGAAGAATACGTCCTACCAAATTATAACAATTTTGTGGTAGATCAAATAACTCAATGCTGCACAGATCATTCTCTCAGTATTTTTTTAACAATTTATTTACTTAGCAATTAGCAATTCAACCTATTGTAAACCTGGTTTTTTTTTTTTCTTTTCCGTAGGGCATTAAGATTTTAATTTGCAATAACTGTCTGGAAAATACCAAGCAACTCAATTGGGAATAACAGGGTGAGTCACAGTGCCCCAGATCTCAAGGTCAGTCAATAAGTGAGCAAGGTAGAAACTTTTTCCTACCACGCTTCTTTAACACTGGGCACAGTTGCCCACTCTACGCTGTTTCTGTACAGGGTACAATGAGCTGTAGAGGGAATGTATGCCACAGGCACAGAGGAATGATATGGCACCTTTATTAAAATATTTAAATCAAACCAGAACAGCAGCCCTACAGTATATCTGTCATCAACATGTATATATAGCACTCGCTAGCGCTCCACAAAATCCCTCTCCGTGCACTCAGATAAAAGGAAAAACGTGGTAAGCAATCTGTGTTACAGCAGGCCAGGGCACCATGACAAAGCAACATTAGCAGCAATGGCAGTACATAGTCTGCAGTAGTAGAACACACAAGCATGAAGACAAGCTCAAAAAATGAGCAATCAATTGGCTCAGTGTCATCACAGTGAAAGTAACATCAAGGTTAACAATATTTCTTAAATACATAGAATAAATTAAGTCTCAATTCTAACCAAAAGAGAGAGACAGAGCTGAGAGGAAGATAAAGTCTGCTCAGTAATTAAGAACAGTTGTCATGCACTGTATTACTATTGTAAAAAACCAAAAAAGGTCACCATAAAGAAGTTAACAGCACTACAATTACGGTGTAGGTAAAATATTAAATGAACTTTGTTAGAGAAAACAGACCTTTAAATTAATTTCAGCTTTAGTCTCTGAATAACAACAGGATGACTCACACTTAAAACCACCAGTCAACTAAGGAGCTACAGACAGTCCAACATTTTTAACAGGTACATGATAACGAAGGTTAGAAGAATTGCTTCGTATGAAAAATGCTCTTCCTGTTAGGAAACTCAATTTTTCAGTTACTCCAGTTTTAGCTCCTGGCTTCAATTTTCCATGCTGAGTGTCTGAATTAGATTTCCCAAGGAATATTTTAATCTTTACATTTCAGAAACACTTGTTTCTGAAAATAAGTTTTATTATGCTGTAAAAATTACTATGGCCTCCTCTTTGGAAGTAACCCATTTACATCCCTATAAAAATCCACTCTCAAGCTGACTTAAACTGCATTTATTAATATTTCAATTCCCTCTCCCCATCCTTCCATAGTCTAATCACAACTGTCTCAAATGTCTGGGTTCTACAAAAAAAATCCAAAAACCTCCCACTTTCTGACTTTATTGGGGCATAAGATCCATAGAAAGATGTGTACTGTCTATCTCTATTGGGGGGGGGGGGGGGGGGAAAAAA